>BSBM01000188.1:2857500-3300000 GCA_027924585.1 Larix kaempferi | reverse complement strand
TCTTCATCATCGACATCTCCCCCTTCCCCATCAACATCTCCATCATCGTCATCTTCTTCATCACCATCATCATCATCCTCATCACCCTCATCATCATCTTCATCGTCATCACCATCATCTTCATCTTCATCTTCATCAACATCATCATCTTTATCATCTTCATCTGCATCATGATCATCTTCATTGTCATCACCCTCCTCCTCCTCCTCATCTTGTGCACTTATGCACTTAAGGATTAATGTTTAGAAGAGGGTCTAAAGGTCTAAATTGATTTTAGATTTACAAAACGCGTACGCGTTATGTAACTACATAACGTGTACGCGTTTTGTAACTACATAACGCGTACGCGTTTTGTAGTTCTATAACGCGTACGCGTTTTGTAGTTATAGAACGCGTACGCGTTTTCTTTACCTAACCTACATGTCTAATGACATGTCAGGCTCGGTTTTTAACATGGCAAGTGCTAAGTATCAGAAACGCGTTATGTTTTCATGTATCAGAAGCGAGTTTTGAAAAAGTAGGATTGCATCTAAAGTGACCCTCATCTTCTTGCACACACCCATAACCTAATGATATCCTAGAACTCCAAAGCGTGCAGGTGAATGCAAAATTTTCATGCCTCTTTGTCTATAATTTTTTCGAGATCACTTAGGGCTATATGATACTTCTCAAAAAGGATGTTCCCTTCATTTGGGATGATCAAGCTCAACGATCTTTTGATAATATGAAAAAAGCCATGACTAATGCTCATGTTTCACAACCCCAAATTATAGACATGACTACATTTTATATCTCGCTGCCTCTACTTCCACTATTGAAATGGTGTTAGTAAAGGAAGACAATAGTGCTCAAGAACATGTGTTCTACTATCTCAATAAGAGTCTCATTGAATCCGAAACACATTACTCACATGTTGAGAAACTGGCTCTGCCAACCGTGTTTGCGGTCCAAATATTTCAACATAATATTTTACTCTGCAAGACCATCGTTATTGAAAAATTTAATCCCATGTACTATATCCTAACAGGTCAAGTGCTAGGGGGAAAATACTCCCGTTGGATAGTTGTCCTCCGAGAGTTCTATTTGGAATTTGCAAAAGCGAAATCCAAAAAATCCTTGGTCTTTGTTGAACTGATTTGTGCTATGCCCCATATCAATGGCCAATCTGAGTCCATTGACTCTCTTCCTAACGAGTATTTTTTCCTCATTGGCACGACCGATCCATGGTATGGAGACATTGTTTTATATCTCCAAACCCAACACATTCAGTCTAATCTCAATCGCGATGAGCGATGTCGCATCCAACGTCACAACAAATATTATCTTATCATTAGTGATACTTTATACCATCATGGTATCAATTCCATTTTGCGCCATTGCTTAACTCTTGATGAATCCGAACGTGTACTCAATGATTTCCACTCCATATCTTGTGGTGGTCACCTCTCTGGGATGGCTATAGCCCAAATTGTTTTGTGCGTGGGATACTTATGGCCTTCCATATTCAAAGATTGCATTGAAGTAGTCAAGAAGTGCCCCCCAAGCCAATTATTCCACTCCGAGAAGCACTCCCATCAAGCTCCACTTCATCCCGTTATTGCCGTCGGCCACTTAGCAAAATGGGGTATCGAATTCATGCATTGTAAGCCTACTTCAGCCAGGGGGCATAGTTATGTCATCATAGCTATTGACTATTTTACCAAATTGGATGAAGCCATGCCTACACATGCAAAAGACGACAAAACATAAATAATTTTCATATTCAATCATATCATTGAAACGTTTCATATTCAATCATATCATTGCAAGGTTTGGAGTCCCTCAAGCCATTGTAATTGATCATGGTTCCCATTTCAGGAATCACATGATGGTTGAAATAAGTTCCAAATTGGGTTTTGATCATGAAAAATAATCCCCTTATTACCCCCAGGCAAATGGAAAAGTAGAGGCAATCAATAAAGTCTTGAAAAAAGTGATCCAATGCATGGTGGGAACCTAAAAATCAAATTGGCACTTAGCACAATTTTTAGCTCTTTGGCCTACAGGACTTCAGTAAAAAATGCGACCAGGTTCACACCATTCCAATTGGTCTATGGCCTGGAAGCTATCCTTCCAATTGAATGTGAAATATGATCCCTCAAACTAGCTATTGAACTCTTACCTAACACTCCCACCGAGGAAGAACGATTTCTATACCTAACTAAGCTTGATGAAACTCGTCCTGACGCTGCAATCGCTAATGAGGCTCATAAAAAGCGCGTTAATGTTCAATATGATAAATCCGTCCAACCTCGCATTTTTAATGAAGGTGACCTAGTCGTAACCTAAGATCAAATGCACAACAAATTAGGTAAAGTCAAGATAGAATTCATGTGGTATGGTCCCTACATTGTTAAATGTGTGTTAGATAAGGGAGATTATGAGCTATTTGATTGTGATGGCACACTTTTGGGAGAGCCCCACAATGGGATTTACTTGATGATATTTTATGCATAGGATCATCCCGCGTAAAACAATTTGTACATAATGTATATATTGTGTGATTTTTATTTAATTTTTGCATGTCAGGATCCTATCTCATTCACAACTATTTATCTCGATTTTTGCTTCGTGCGCAGATGTTGGCGTACTTCGGATTTGTAGATGGTGCTAGTCGACATACCCAAAACCTTGCTTATGCAACATGGGTACTGTATTCCCCTACTGGTGAGGTTATATCCTCGGGTGGAACCTTCTTAGGCCCCGCAACGAATAACATCACAGAGTATCATGCAGTTATTGGACTTCTGAGTAACGTATTTTCTCTTGGAATCCATCATCTTATAATCTAACTAGACTCTAAGATTGTGTTATCTCAACTAAACTGCATTTATACCATCCACGATCCCATATTACTTCATTTATATAGAAGGGTGTGCCTCCTCGAATGATCATTTGATTAATATTCTATATCAACATATACCAAGGCAACTGAACACAATAGCTAACTCATTAGCTAGCCGTACATGTTGAATTGGCATCTAGCTCACACATAATCAATGTCATCATGAAAAATCATGTAAAAATGTAACATACAAGTCATTATAGATAAACAATAGAGATAGGTCCATCTATATATCATGTAAAAAAAAATTATCATGTCACATATAGTGTCAAAATGTGTCAAAAGATGAAAATCGAGATCATAACCCGTACAAAAATTGGCACTCTGGCCTATATATCGTGTAAATTCCGCTAATACTTAAAAAATACTACTAAGATCTAATCATGAGGAGAACGATTCTCATGATAGCATACTACTTCCCTAGCAACACAGCGGATTAATCTCCCAATCCACTCTGATACACCCATGGTATGCCTATGAAGATCATAGGGAACCTTGGGCATCCTCATCAGAGGAATACCCATGGAATATCCTTCGAGATTCCGCTCTACATCATGGAATATCCCTGCCTCATCTTCCTCTACCTGTTACTTTGCTCCTCATCATCACAGTGGTGAAGATCCTACTGGCCTCACCGATCCTCCATCTGCAACATTACACGCATATATATTAGATCTTTTATGCACCAAAAAAAAAACACATACAACTTGAAAAATTAAAAAACAGGTTTGAAGGTCACATACCTAACTCGTCTCAGTCATCATCTTCTATAAATTCCAAGTCAATGTTGCCACAAAATTACACTCCAAGATAGGGAATCCTCAATCATCACGATTTGCTCCTCAAGCCAGGAAAATAAGTTCTCACCAAATACTAGGACCTGTGGCCCAACAAGACTCCCCACATAGTCACTCCATCTCCCAATCTGTGATTCATATGGAGGACGATGAGGTATCTCTATCCGTGGGCATAATAATGGGACCCTCTCTAAGAATAAGGTAACCATGATACTCCCATATCAAAATTGCTTGATACTTCCGTTCCTTCATTTGGTCACTTAGTCTTTGATGTTGACCAAAACCCCTTCGCGCCAGTTGAACATCTTGGGTTCGAGACATTCCAAGGCATAATTCATTTGGGCCTTGGTAGCATGGTGAGCCGCCACACTTCCCGCCACTCAATCAAGAGTGTAGAAGATCGTCCTCAAAGGAAGATCTATCACATCGGCTATAGGCACTTTTCCGCTTTTTTTCCGCGATCCTTATCTTTAGAACTAGGATATGTAGTCTTCTGTGGTCTCTTAGTACTACATTTCCTTACCAAATTGACTCACGGTCCTCCTGTAGAGAGAATGGTCAAAAAATATATATCCTCAAGCTTTATCTCAAGGATGTGCTCACTGATACAGAAATATTGTAGATTTGCATCCCACATCTCTATTATGTGATTCACAAGCTTCCCTTGATTTATGATCCCTCTTGTCTTGAAGAATTTCAACAATCCACACTCTCTTAGTGCGAAATTTTTTTTAACATCATTGAGAGCGTCTCGATCCTCCCCTTCAAAGGAAAATCATTCTTTCTTTCCACTCAATCATTCTCGCTTTTCTCTCTTGGAAACTCCTGAAAATCATCAAAGGAACCTCCAATTAGAATCTTGAAACCGATTTTTACTAAATGAGGTGGGGGCAAGCTTTTAAAATTTTTAATCTACATATTTTCGTGCCCTGGCTATTATACAGAACATGAAAATTGATATTTTTCGTACCCCTAGCACATGCCATAGCGTGAAATTCCTGAAATTTTCGTGTCCTTTGATATTGAGGGGGCACATAAATTTATGGGCGCATAATTTTTTTCCCCGGGTTCCTTGCAAATCCCCAACTCAGCATAAAATTGAAAAATTAATGCATTGACTGAAAGTGTAGTATGAGAGGACTAACCTACTTCAAATGATGGCTCAAATGGTTCCCTGGATCTCTCGGTATCTTCAGTTGAAATTTGGCTCCCAACTGAGGTAAAAAATCTCGTTGAGGTGAAAATGACCAAGTAACAATGAATAGTTTCTCAGTTTACCCTCTTTTATATAATGAAACTAGTTATTTTTACCTACTTTCACATTAATGACATTTGTTTAACGCCTCTTTTCACATCTATTATATTCTAATGTCATTTTCTAGGGTTTTTGACCAGGTTTTGATAGGTTCATCCAAGTTGTTCACATGGATGGAGTTGTTTATTTGACCTTTTTCGAGCTCACTTTCTCTCTTTCGTGCTCTAGATCTGAAATATGAAAGAGATTCCAAGCACTTTTCACACTTGATTCATGCTTGTTAAACCTAAGTAAAATGGTTTTGAGCTTTGTCCACTTTACTCGTGCTCGTAAAACATTGAGGAAAGTATCATTCTAGTATTATTTTATCCCTTTTTCGGACTAGGGTTATTAAATCACGAAAACGGAAACCCTAGGGTTTTCTTTAAGCTCTTTTCACACTCCCGGGTTGTCATCTATTCGGTGGTAGGTTATCCCTTTTTTAGACCGTTTAGACTATTTACGAGAAAGGTACACCTTAGTCAACCTTTGACTAGGAGAGTTACTCCAGATATTATTTTACACTTTTTTGGGTCTAGGGACTAATTTTTATGAAAAATTCAAAACTTGGAGTCCTCTTTAGATCATTTAAGACTCCCTAAACATGAAAAATCGATGAGTTTTCCTTCCTTGGACTCATGCAATTAAACATCGAAGGTTCCGTATGGAACTAAACCTCTCCTTCCTTGGGTTAGTAAAACATACAAGGTTGGAATCATCTCACGCTGAGCTATTAAGAATCCGTTATCCTCCTCAAGATTGTTAAAAACAAAGAGTAACTCGTCAAACATGATGAGGGTAAAAAGGGGAATACGCCGAGTCTACCTTTTTGGGAGCTTGTGAGTTATTACCTTTGAACATGGCATGCATCTGTATCTTGTCTTATTGGGTATTCAATATGTATCTGGGTCATAACTACAATCGTGAGTCATCTTTCATGTGAGCATCATCTAATGATTCTCCCAAATTGTGTTATCTCACCTTTTGGTTGTTACCTTTGTCAACCCATGCTGCCAATCCATGTATCATGCAGTTATATGTTCAAAGGATTCATGTTAACCTATGTCAACCTTCTGCAATATTGTCAACCTTCATCTTTTTGTGCCAGTCCACACTCAGTTGATTCATTACTTCACATCACTTTCCTATATCAGTTTCATGTCAATGATGTGGATTTCATTATGGCCCTCCTTCAACGAGTCTACTCCTGTCGACTTCAACTCATTATTCAGTAATTAGGGTTAGAAACCAACCGTAGTACCTTGGTACCTGCATGCCTGATTGGAATATTTCCTTGTATTCAACAGTAGGTTTCCATTATTGAGCTCTGATCAGATAATCCCTCGAATATTCGACCTCAAAACCCCTATTCACATTCATTGGGATGTACTAGAGATACCTTGGGGATAATTGTCATTATTGGTGATTTCCCTCGTACTTGTTAACGGTTCACATCATTGGCTGGTAATCAAGTAGTTTCTACCATTTTCGACTTCAACACCTTGTAATCACATGGTTATATTCGTATCAATTTGGGATTGGGTAGAAGACCCTAGATGGTTCTGATGTTTATTTCACATCCAATTTGTGATGGTGATTTTTGAGTAGGTTCCCACATAGCCATTGTTTGACGGACAATCTACCAAGAGCGGACTCGAGGCATGATCTCCCTAGCTCAACGCGAGTCTAGAAAAAATAGGACAGAATATAAATCACTCTCCTAGATCTAATTAAGGATCAAGGAACTAGATACGTTTACCTTATAGATCGCTAATCCTTTTCTCCTTGAATTCCGCTCCAAGCTTGACGATCTTCAGATCCGAGCTGCAAAATCTGTCAAGAACAAGACAACAAAACAAGTAAAACGCATCTATACAATAATATATCTAAGTAAGCAGTCAAGTAGGTGAACTACACAAGATATCATTAACACAATGAGATTTTGGTGGAAAACACTTATATTACTGTATTGAAAGGGAAGTACATAGGATAGAAAGATTACAACCATAGACTTGACATATCAATCCTCATCCGATCGAACCAATGCCAAAGCCTCGCAAGGAAGTGCGAGTCTCCAAATAGATGAGTAGAGATCTCTCCTAAGGTAATTTCACCAGCATGTAGACACTATAGACTTCCTCCTTTTGGAATGGGAGTGAGCTTCACTTATTTAGGACTAAGTGGATAGGGTAGGAGAGAGATAGAGGATCCTTCCAAGATGTTAGGAACCGAATGCTAGCTCTCCCAAAAGGTCAGGGATAGGGATCCATGTCATCTAGCTTTGAGAATGGGCTCGAAGAAGCTATTTTTGTCCATTAACTGACATCATCACAGGCTGCAAGAAGACAACCTGCGACGTCGCAGGTTGCTTGACAATAACTTGCAATGACCTCTCAAAACCTAATATGAATGGGTTTTTATCTCTTACAGGTTAATGACTTAGTCAAATAAACTTTAGGGATGTTTACACTGAGTCTCATGATGGTAAGATTTTAGGTGGAACAGAATGCCCCCCAAAGTATGAAGCTGTTTGAAATTGAACAGGTGAAATGCTTTGACAGAAGGAATGGCAATGGCTCGTCGGATGAAGGATGTTGCTGCAGTACAACTGACTCTGAGTACATAGTCTCATATGATGTACAACATGGCTTCCGACCAATACATTGCAGATCCATGATAGTAATGACCGACTGAACACAATCATGGCTACTAGACACAAGCGTAGATCCATGATGAGATGATAACACAGCCACGACCAATACAAATGTGGATCCGTGTGATATGACTCATAACAAACTCCATCACAACCTATGTAAAACATGACTCCCCGGGGTCTTCATGTTGAACCCACAATGATACGAATCTATCCATGTGATTACAAATGTCTTGACGTCGAACATGGTAGAAACCACTTGATTATCGGTCATTGATGTATACCCTTAAAGGTACACCTTAGTCAACCTTTGACTAGGAGAGTTACTCCAGATATTATTTTACACTTTTTTGGGTCTGGGGACTAATTTTTACGAAAAATTCAAAACTTGGAGTCCTCTTTAGATCATTTAAGACTCCCTAAACATGAAAAATCGTTGAGTTTTCCTTCCTTGGACTCATGAAATTAAACATCGAAGGATCCTTATGGAACTAAACCTCTCCTTCCTTGGGTTAGTAAAACATACAAGGTTGGAATCATCTCACGCTGAGATATTAAGAATCCGTTATCCTCCTTGAGATTGTTAAAAACAAAGAGTTACTCGTCAAACATGGTGGGGGTAAAAAGGGGAATACGCCGAGTCTACCTTTTTTGGAAGCTTGTGAGTTATTACCTTTGAACATGGCATGCGTCTGTATCTTGTATTATTGGGTATTCAATATGTATCTGGGTCATAACTACAATCGTGAGTCATCTTTCATGTGATCATCATCTAATGATTCTCCCAAATTGTGTTATCTCACCTTTTGGTTGTTACCTCTATCAACCCCTGCTGCCAATCCATGTATCATGCAGTTATATGTTCAAAGGATTCATATTAACCTATGTCAACCTTCATCTTTTTGTGCCAGTCCATACTCAGTTGATTCATTACTTCACATCACTTTCCTATGTCAGTTTCGTGTCGATGATGTGGATTTCATTATGGCCCTCCTTCGATGAGTCTACTCCTGTCGACTTCAACTCATTATCCAGTAATTAGGGTTAGAAACCAACCGTAGTACCTTGGTACCTGCATGCCTGATTGAAATATTTCCTTGTATTCGACAGTAGGTTTCCATTATTGACCTTTGATCAAATAATCCCCCGAATGTTCGACCTCAAAACCCCTATTCGCATTCATTGGGATGTACTAGAGATACCTTGGCGATAATTGTCATTATTGGTGATTTCCCTCGTACTTGTTAACGGTTCACATCATTGGCTGGTAATAAAGTAGTTTCTACCATTTTCGACTTGAACACCTTGTAATCACATGGTTATATTCGTATCGATTTGGGATTGGGTAGAAGACCCTGGATGGTTCTGATGTTTATTTCAAATCCAATTTGTGATGGTGATTTTTGAGTAGGTTCCCACATAGCCATTGTTTGACGGACAATCTACCAAGAGCGGACTCGAGGCATGATCTCCCTAGCTCAACGCGAGTCTAGAAAAAATAGGACAGAATATAAATCACTCTCCTAGATCTAATTAAGGATCAAGGAACTAGATACGTTTACCTTATAGATCGCTAATCCTTTTCTCCTTGAATTCCGCTCCAAGCTTGATGATCTTCAGATCCGAGCTGCAAAATCTGTCAAGAACAAGACAACAAAACAAGTAAAATGCATCTATATAATAATATATCTAAGTAAGCAGTCAAGTAGAACTACACAAGATATCATTAACACAATGAGATTTTGGTGGAAAGCACTTATATTACTGTATTGAAAGGGAAGTACATAGGATAGAAATATTACAACCATAGACTTGACGTATCAATCCTCATCCGATCGAACCAATGCCAAAGCCTCCCAGGGAAGTGTGAGTCTCCAAATAGATGAGTAGAGATCTCTCCTAAGGTAATTTCACCAACATGTAGACACTATAGACTTCCTCCTTTTGGAATGGGAGTGAGCTTCACTTATATAGGACTAAGTGGATAGGGTAGGTTGAGATATGGTAGGAGAGAGATAGAGGATCCTTCCAAGATGTTAGGAACCGAATGCTACCTCTCCCAAAAGGTCAGGGATAGGGATCCATGTCATCTAGCTTCGAGAATGGGCTCGAAGAAGCTATTTTTGTCCATTAACTGACATCATCGCAGGCTGCAAGAAGACAGCCTGCGACGTCGCAGGTTGCTTGACGATAACCTACAATGACCTCTCAAAACCTAATATGAATGGGTTTGTATCTCTTCCAGGTTAATGACTTAGTCAAAGAAACTTTAGGGATGTTTACACTGAGTCTCATGATGGTAATATTTTAGGTGTAACAGAATGCCCCTCAAAGCATGAAGCTGTTTGAAATTGAATAGGTGAAATGCTTTGACAGAAGGAATGGCAATGGCTCATCGGACAAAGGATGCTGCTGCAGTACAACTGACTCTGAGTACATAGTCTCATATGACATACAACATGGCTGCCGACCAATACATTGCAGATCCATGATAGTAATGACCGACTGAACACAATCATGGCTACTAGACACAAGCGTAGATCCATGATGAGATGATAACACAGCCACGACCAATACAAATGTGGATCCGTGTGATATGACTCATAACAAACTCCATCGCAACCTGGGTAAAACATGACTCCCCGGGGTCTTCAAGCTGAACCCACAATGATACGAATCTATCCATGTGATTACAAATGTCTTCATGTCGAACATGGTAGAAACCACTTGATTACCAGTCATTGATGTATACCATTAACAAGCGCGAGGGAAATCATCATTGATGTCAATGATCCCCAAGGTATCACAGTACGTATAATCAAGAGTGAATAAATGAGTTGAAGTCGAATGCAAGATGAAATCTTTCAATCAAGAGTCAATGATGTAAAATCATGTTGAAAGCGAGGTAACCTACCATTGAGGCATGCAGGGCCAAGGTACTTGGTTGGTTTCTAGATTCAATCCTCGGATGATGTGTTGAGGTCGACAAGGATGAATCGGTCGAAGGAGGGCCATGATGAAATCCCCATCATCGACACCAAACATGACAAAGATGTGTAGAGTAGATCGGATGGTATAGTAACATGCAAGACTGACTCAAAATAAACCGACATGGTAGTAGGTGTACTGGCTGCAGAAAATGAATGGTGAGAATGTTCTTGAACATGTGCATGGCATGACTTGGCAGTATTGACATGACGAGTACTGTTGGTCCTCTATTTTTGACTACTCAATATAATGTTTTCTAGCTTAAAGTATTAATGGAATCAAATAATAATCAGTTTTGTTGTATCTGATTATGTCTTTTGGAGGTCAACACTGCTAGACTATGGTAAGTAATTTCTAATTGCTTGTTTGTCACTTTGCCTTGTTTTATGCATATGATTTGGTTTTAGGTTTCATTTAATAGGTTATTAATAAGTTGTTTCTCTTCTATGCAGGGTTCTTTTTGCTACCCGACTCCATACCTGTCTCAGCGTTCAAAGGAGGATTTATGCAGAGATTGGGGATTCAATCTACAATGAGGGCGTTTTTCCTGGATTCATCTCATCTTTTAGATGCTTGTGAGGATTGCTCAGCTACTATTTTAGGGATGATCTTCGATCGAGGAGCTGTTGTTGTTTTCTCTTTAGCAGTATGTGTATATTGGGGAATCTGAGCTCCCATTTTTGGCTCAGATATGCCAAGATATCTGTGGGGTTGTTATCCATGTCGATCCTTGTTTCCAGGACGATCTCACTCTGTATATTCAGTATAAAGATGACTCTTGAAACCCTGAGATAGAGGAGAGGATGTATTCAGAGAAACTGTAAACTCTATTTTTAATACACTCAGTGTTTATTTTCCTTTAAGTGCTGTGATTTAAATTAGCAGGCGTTGAGGGCAGGGCCCACCTTCAACACCGATTCTCTGTATCTATGCGTGGTTTGTATTTCTGTAAGTAGGGTAAAACTTATATACTTTAGTACTGTTTCATAACAGAATGGTAATGGCTGTGTTTGCTCGTGATTCATGATAAGGCTTGTGTTTGTAGAAAACAAATGATTATTACATGCACTCAGTTTGGCTATAGGACTGAATCAATGAATTAATACGAGTGTTTTTATATTTCGATCTCATTAGTCTTCAGTGTGGATGGTTGCTTGGAATATGGAATGCATAAATCGTGTTGAGGATTTGATCTAGGTTATTGTAGAATGAAGGATTACAAGTAGATTGGGTTGTACATTTTTCACATTACCAGCATATAGCGATATAGTGATAGCTACAGGATTGTTTCGGACTTTTCTTATTCACAGGACTGTAAAATAAATTAAGGAATGGTATGGGTTTAGATATTTCCTTTGATTTCCAGTGGGTGGACGTAGAGTAGATGCCTGCAAGTTATTAAGTAATTTCATTGGCATTTTGATCTAGCGCAGAGCATAAACTTGTGAATGATTTGTATTTAAAATCTTCTTTGATTGTTAGTGTGAGTAATTATTAGTGGCCACAGTAATGATGAGATGTGTGATAGTGTGGATTGTATTTATCATAGAATTGATTTAGTAGGATTGAGGAATGGTGTGTATCAAAGTTTCCTTTCAATTTCCAATATGAATTATAATGTTGGAAAACTAGTGATGAGATTGATTTCAATTACAGAGGAATCGAATTGCTAAAGAGAACAGAGTGCATTTCATGTTGCCTCTTACTATTAATGTTAGAACATAGCTCCATTTCTTTCGACCTTTGAGCTCACAAACTGTAGGATAGATTTGCATTTCGTGGATTTAACAAAGATTGCAATAGTATAGGGTTTGGATATATTGATTTATCAAATATTTAGGGTTTGTTAATAACTAAATAGGAGTTGAGATTTGGCATTGGATGAAGAAAAATTATAGTTACAGCACTGTTTCCTAGGGTTGAACCTTAGTTTCATAATATATATATCTTTTATGAAACCCTCCTGAACAGTTCTATTATTCGATGGTGAGCATCTTCTGAAAATTCCAAGATTTTGGTATGTGCATTTATATACACAAAACTCAAGAATAGTACAGCAGCAGTAAACCGACCTGCCTTTGATGGAATGCTTGTAAATAAGTTAACAGGTTTTATCTCAGCAGTGATTCTAGGGGTATTTGTGTGGATTGAAGTATTATACTTGGTAGAGTTACTAAGTGGAACCTAGATATATTGAAATTAATTGAGCATATGTGTTTAGCAGATAATTCCTTTCCTTAGCAGGTTGATTGTTTTGAAAGTAAACTATAGTTACTATAGCTTAAGATTGCTGTAGGGATTGTCAATTGCTTTATTGCTGTAGTTTAAGGATTTGTTTAATTTCTTAGCAGGTTGTTCTACTGTAGTTCAATATTGTTGTGAAGTATTGCTGTAGTTAGTGTTTCTTTAGAAGATCAAGTTTGCTTCAAGAATTACTATAGTTACCTTTGGCTATAAATTGCTGTAGACTAGCATTTCTGTCAGCCAAGCATTAAAACCATCTTGCCTGCACATATAGTGTAGCAGCTCAAAGTCTACGATTCTCCGGTTGATAAATTAAATTGAGGTAAATTAAATATCATTAATTTTAACCAACATTTTGGCGCCGTTGCCGGGGAGTTGCTCCAAGGTAAGCTGGTATTTTGCTCATTTTTGGTTGACTGAGAAGTTCAGGTAGATAGGATCCTTTTTACAGTACACAACAAGGTGGAGGGGAAACATTAAGACGCAAAGACGAATTCACTATGGGATTCCCATGGTGTAACAACCTGCCGCAGCCACTTTAGTGGGTTGCCCCAAATTCTTGTTGTGTCCTTCTGGTAAGTGTGGTTGTTTTTCTTCGCAAGTTTGAATTATTTTACTACAAGAAGTGGGTTTATCTTTCCTGTAAAAAGTGTTTATTTTTTAGTTTAATTTCATACAAGTATGGTTATCCTTTTGCAAGTGAGGTGTGTTTAATTCCAGAAATCTAATTTTACAACAGTTTTTAGGTGTGACTAGTTGTGGCAGATTGGATGAGAAGGATTGGTAAGGAAAACTTGTGCATTTCATAACAGGTTCCTCCAAACCCAACTGTGGCACAGGTATTTCAATTTATTTTGATTAAAAGTCTTGTTATTTTCAGAGATTGTTTTGATGAGACCTAGAGATAGTAAGGGAAGATTCATTAAGGTTCATTCCGATCTTTTTGGAAACAACAAAACCCCCCCTTTTACTAACCCTAGGGATAGGGACACCGGCAACGAAACTGAAAACAACAACATTCAAAATTCAGTGGAATTTGGGACCAAATCAGCAGGAACTGAGGTTATACTCAGTGAACAGTTACATTCAGAAGAGACTCCACAGATCCAACAAGCTTCACCTCCAAAGGAAGATTCCAACTTAGTTGACACAGTGAACATAGAAAAAGTGAACTCCCTTCTTGGACATAACCAGAATCCGGTGGTTTCTCAAATAGAATCTACCACAGAATTACCTTTCAATCTTCAAACTTGGCCTAGGCCAGACCATTGGGACTTTATTCTATCCCCAAGAAGAGACGGATTAGGTGTCAATTGGTTTAGGAACCCACTTGTCATGAGTGATCAGGAAACTGGACACCAGATGGAAGGAGAGGGAGAACATGAGGGATGAACTGAAATAACTTTTGGCTTCCCCATTCTGGATCTTACACGGGATGTCAGTATGAAAAATATCCCAGCATCTTCATTACCTACCTTCTATGGGAAAAGTACTGAAGATCCGGATACCTTTCTATTTGAATTTGACATCTTATGTAGGAGTTATAATTATCTACAGGATGCTCAAAAGTTAAAACTATTTCTAGCCACCCTTAAGGATTCTGCACTTAGATGGTTTATGAGCCTGGGGGAATCCACCATCCGAACTTGGGAACAAATGAAGAGTGCTTTCCTCAAAAAATACCGAGACTACTGTGGGCCTAGAGACTCCCAAAATGATATCTTTAAAATGCAACAGCATGAAGAAGAGAGTCTTGAGGACTTCCCAGAACGCTTCTGCTTTGTATTACAGAAGTCTAAGTATAATACTTTACAGGAGGATGCAGTCAGAACTCTTTTTCTAAAAGGGATTCTGGATGAATATGTGTAAATCCTCAACTTGATGGCCTCAGGTGATGTATCTCATAAATCCTTTGAGGAGATTACTGAACTATGTAGAAAATATTTGAGGAGTAGAGCCAAGGCAGGAAAAAGCACAAGGGAAGGTCCTTCCCGTATTTCTAGAACAACAGGAACTAGTGGGGTCACAAGAGTTGAATTGGGGAACCTGTTAGAAAATTTCAAAACTGACATTTTAGGCACCTTAAGCTCCCAATTTGATGCATTGAAAACAAAGAAACGGCAAGAAGAGGAGGACATAGCAGCTTTACACATATTCTGCCCCAAGTGCAGAAAAAGACACCCTTTGAAAGAGTGCCCTCTAAATACCATTTCAGTCTGTGCTCTTTGCTCTGCTCAACACCCAACTGACAATTGCCCTTCTTTACCAGAACTGCAAGCTTTTTACAAGCTTAATGCTGAACCTACCGATGCATCAAGAAGGCCTTGGTAGCCTAGACCTCAGAACATGTACCCAGAGCCTGTTTTTCCGAACCCTGCATATTATTATCCCATGCAGCAATCTCAGCAGCCATGGAGTCCACAAATGTGGCAAAATTGGCCCTCTCAATCTACCCAGACTCAACCATGGTAGCAAGGCTGGTGGGGACAGTCATATGGGGGACCACAAGGACAACCCTATGGAGGAACACAATCAACAACCCCTCCTAGTTACTGTCTAATTCCACCAAATATGCAGCAGCTATTACTAGGCTTTACACCACCTGCACTTCCTCCTATACCCCTAGTTCCACAACAATATCAAAATCCAAATCCACCTCGACCCACGTTGTTTCCAGCCCAACCTATCCCAAACCCTAATAACAGACCTCCCCAGCCTCTTCATAATGCCGAAATTCAAATGGCTCCAACTTATGTAATTCATTCAGCTCCTTTACAGGAAATACAATTAAGGTCTGGGAAAACATTAAATAAAACCCCTCCAGCAGTAATTATTCATGAAGAGACTGGAGAAGAAAATGATGAAAAAGAGATTACAGAGGAAGAAGAAGTGCAAATTGCCTCAGAAAACACTCAAGCACTGGGAACTCATTTCCAATCACCTGTTCATCCGCAAGTAAATAACAACCCCCCTTACCTAGAGAGGTTATTAATAGAGAAGCCTGCGGTGCGTCCACAGTTTGATTTGGAAAATGAGTTGAGAAATGTTTGTATCAAGATTCCATTGCTTCAGGCTATTAGAGATGTCCCTATTTATGCAAAAATGGTAAGGGAACTATGCTTAAAGAAGCCTGGTCGGAAACCGAAAGACCCACCCAAGATAAATGTTTTAGGCCAGCTGTCCAATTATATTTCAGACTGTTCCTTACCCCCAAAATTTGCAAATCCTGGGAATCCAGTGGTGACCATTTACATCAATGAGATTCCAATAGGGAACACTCTAGTTGACCTGGGGGCTGCCATTAATGTCATGTCTATGACCACCATGCAGAGACTTCAGTTGCATAATCTCCTCAGATCTACTCCTACTATTTTGGAGTTGGCTGATAGGAGCACAGTCAAACCTGTGGGGGCCTTAGATGACATTACTGTTACAGTAGCTTCTTGGGAGTATCCAGTGGATTTTCTGGTACTCCAAACCAAACACCCAATGGGGGAACATCTTGTTATATTAGGCAGGCCCTGGTTAGCCACTGCCAATGCCTTTATAGGATGCAGAGAAGGTATTTTAACTATATCAAATGGCACTTATCTACAAAACCTAATTATTTATCCTCCAACACAACCTGTATCGGAAAACATGTTATGGTTAGAGAATCCTTACGGGGATGAGGATGTGGGACAACCCTTACTGTCCATCAGTCAAACTAGGGGGCTGGAACACCAGACTGAGGATGATATCCTAGATCAATTTATTTCATCCACCACTAGTGTTGAGTTCCCTCAGTCCTTCTCTGACTTAGACAATGTTTTCACAGAAGATTTTCAGGAACACTATTACCCTTCAGCCACCTCATCGTCAGTAGTTTTATTCATATATGAGAAGGTTGGAGATGCAACTATACCAATGGAGATTAGTCCAGGAAGATCTTTGTCTATTAATGCAAATCTGTCTCAAAGCCAGCAAATTCAGGTAGTTAATTTACTTAAGGCACAGTCTGGGGCATTTTCTTGGGTTTATACAGACATGAAAGGCATTCACCCTGAGACATGCATTCATCACATCTATACGCAGGAAAATATTAGACCAGTAAGGCAGCCATAGAGAAGAATGAATCCTGCGCTTAAAGACGTTGTGAAAGATGAATTACAAAAATTGCTGGATGCAGATTTCATCTATCCCATTTCTGATAGTAAATGGGTATCTCTGTTGGTGATTGTTCCGAAGAAGGGAGGTAAGTGGAGAATATGTGTTGATTTTCGTGAGTTAAATAAAGCAACTCTTAGAGACTACTTTCCTCTTCCTTTCATAGACTAGGTTTTGGATACATTATCAGGAAAGAAATACTTTTCTTTTCTGGATGGATACAATGGATATAACCAGATAAGAATAGCCCGAGAGGATCAAGAAAAAACCACTTTTACCTGCCCATGGGGAACTTATGCTTACAAGGTATTACCATTCGGACTGTGTAACGCTCCTGCCACTTTCCAGAGGGCAGTGTTAGGTATTTTGGCTGATTTAGTCCATGACTGTGTGGAAATATATATGGATGACTTTACAATCTACGGTAATGATTTCAAAGAAGCCTTGGATAACCTGGAGAAAGTTTTAATTAGGTGCCAAGAAACAAATCTTGCTTTAAGCCATGAAAAGTGTAAGATGATGTTAACTGAGGGTATTGTTTTAGGGCACCACGTTTCATCGGAAGGTATTAAGGTTGACCCAGCAAAAATTGAAATCATTACTAATCTATCTTCACCAACTACACAAAAAGAAGTCAGAAGTTTTCTGGGACACGCAGGGTACTATCGTAGATTTATTGCTAATTTTACAAAGATAGCAGCCCCACTGTTCAAATTGTTGGCCAAAGACAGTGGTTTCGATTGGGATCAGCACTGTTAGACAGCTTTTGACACATTAAAGTCAGAATTGTCTTCAACACCAGTTCTGCGGGGGCCAAATTGGTCTTTGCCCTTCCATATACAAACTGATGCTTCAGACACTGCCTTGGGGGGAGTGCTCGGACAGAAAGAAAATTAGTCCTCCTATGCTATTTATTCTATCAGTAAAAATTTAACACCTGCATAACTGAACTATACAGTAACTGAAAAAGAGTTTCTAGCAGTGGTTCATGCCATCAATAAATTCCAGCATTATATTACAGGTTATGAGGTATTTGTTCATACCGATCATTCTGCTATTAAATTTTTAATGAATAAACCGATCACTAGTGGTAGAAATACTAGATGGTTACTTTTGCTACAGGAATTTAATATTACCATAGTTGACAAACCAGGGAAGGAAAATCTAGTTGCATATTTCCTCTCCAGATTGACTCATGCTGATAATAATGTTCCTGTAGATGATACATTCCCTGATGAACATTTATTTGCTGTTGCTATTAAAACACCCTGGTTTGCAGATATAGCCAACTATTTGGTTACAGGGAAACTACCTGCTCATCTGTCATCTTACGAAAAATGAAGAATCATACAGCAAAGTGCTAATTATTCATGGGTAGGTAATGACCTCTTTCGAACTGGTCCAGATCTGATTATCAGGAGGTGTGTGAGGGAGGATGAGATGTGTGACATCCTTCAAGCCTGTCATGATGGACCTTGTGGAGGCCACTTCTCAGACAAGCGGACAACATATAAGGTGTTACATCAAGGGTATTACTGGCCTACCCTTTTCAAAGATGCTGAAAAGTATGTACAGGGCTGTGACAGCTGTCAAAGAATGGGGAGACCCACTGCTACTGATCAAATACCTTTACAAGCCTAGGTACAAATTGAACCTTTTGAAAAATGGGGATTGGACTTCGTTGGCCCAATCTCACCAATGTCAAGGAAAAAGAGATATATTTTAGTCTGCACTGACTATGTGACTAAGTGGGTTGAGGAAAAAGCTCTATTGAGGGCCACTGAGAAATCAGTCATAGAATTTATTTACGAAGAAATTTTTACTCGTTTTGGAATTCCTCATGAAATTGTGACTGACAATGGAACACAGTTTGTCTCTAAATCAATGAAAGCACTTACAGAACAATATGGAATTAAGCACTCTAAATATTCTCCTTACCACCCTCAAGCAAATGGTCAGGTGGAATCCACCAATAAAGTGTTAGAATCCATTTTAACTAAGACTGTGCAGCTACATCACAAGGACTGGGCAGACAGGCTACCCGAGGCATTGTGGGCTTACAGAACTACATGGAGAAATACCACAGGGTATACCCCATATCAGCTTGTTTATGGGAAACAAGTTCTGCTTCCTATAGAATTTCAGGTGAAAACTTTTCGTATTGCTGCACAATTGAGCCTGAATTTAGATGAAGCCTAGGAGCAGAGGCTGATGCAATTAAATGAGCTTGATGAAATCAGACAAGATGTTGTCCAACGAACTGTGTTGATACAGAATCAGCGGACTAAGTGGCATGATAAATTTTTGAAGAAGAAGACTTTTGAAGAAGGTGATTGGGCTCTGTTGTTTGACTCAAGGTTCAAACATTTCAAAGGTAAGCTTACCACTAGATGGATGGGGCATATGAAATTGTGACTATTTTTGATAATGGTTCTGTCAAAATAAAGACAATTGATGATGAACAGACCGCTTTTTTGGTGAATGGGCATCGGTTAAAGGTATATCACAAACCCATTTCTAAGCAAGAGTTCATCCATACCATGAGTCAGCAATCTGAGCTAGAGCTGGTAGGTGGAGGAATGACTTCTTCATCTCCCACTTCTTCACAGTAACGTTCAATGAAACTATTTTTGTATATACGTATAGGAATTTGTTTTAGTAGGGTTCTTTTAGGAGAATGCAGATATTTTTTTAGGCTCAGGATGTTTTAGAAAAACAACAGGGAAGTCTTTTGTTATTTTTTTATTTTTCAACCATTGATTGTTTTTGCAGAAGACTGTGTTAATTTGGAAAATTCCTGGGCTGTACTGGTAATTAGAATGTCTGTATTAGGTCAATGTATGTGTGCTGTCAGATTTTTTAGAACTGTTCTGGCTATTCATATGAGTATTTTCCCACCAGGCATTGCCTACATTAATGCTTTAAGCTTCCCAAATATTTTTGGCTTATGAACCTATGGGTTGCTAGGACCGTTTGACTTGGTTTCACACTAGATAGAGAGAGGGAATTGTTGTTAGTAATAGCTATGGGCATGAAATTATTTTTAAGACAGGCATCATGTTAAAAAGGTATCCAGGACCGGGCAGTTTGGGGGTTATTATCTCTTGGCTGTCGTAATATTAAACACACATATATATACATTGTCTTTAGCCACTTTATGACGTTCACTTTCTACAGTTGCAAAGGTTAGTTGTTCATATGGGCAAATCTTTACAGGCATATACAAAGAATACTCTTCCAATTCTGGTACCATCCCACTCCTAGATGGTTTTCAGAGCAGCTCCCCCACTCATCTATGCTTGAGCAAATCATAAATTTTATCTTTAAGGTGAAATTGGGACAAGAGCCTCTGATAGAAAAAGGGTGTAAGAGGTTAACCCGCCGGGATACTGAACAGGTCTGCTGGCAGCGGGTACCGACCTGTGGTATGAACAGGCAAACCCATCAGGGTGCTGAACAGGCCTGTTGGCAATGAGGCATCTGCCTGGGGAAGAAGCTTCTTAAGATGTTACAGTTACCCCACCGAAGTACTGAACGGGCTTGCTGGCAGTGGGTTCTTACTCTAATATCTTCTTTAACAGCCTCATCTATACTTGTCGATATGAACAACGTACCTATGTGAAGGTAAAAGAGAGGCCATAAGGATGGTTAATTAAAATTTAATAAATTCATTAAAAAATAAAATGATAGCCAGTTGATAATTATCTCCAGCTGTTCTGCATTTTGGGTTACCTGATTCTAGAAAAAGAAGGTTTATGCCTGATACCTGAACATAGCTGAGAAATTGAGTACTATTTGTTCCACTACTCAAATTTATCCTGTGTGAAGCTGAGTCAAAGTGGACCAGTACCCCATTAGCTTATGTTGGTATTTCCCTTGCCCTATGGCACATGTCCTGGTGAAAAAAAGTTCTGTATGGATGACAAGAATGAAGTCTGCATTTCTGATTGTTTAAGTTACGTAGAGGTAAGAGTGATTGATGAAGTCTAAATTTTTGATTGTTTGAGTTACATAGAAGTAAGAGTGATTGATGAAGTTTGAATTTTTGATTGTTTGAAGTTAGGGTAATTGATTGAAGTCTGCGTTCCTGATTGTTTATTTGTATTGTTAATAAAAGTTGGTTTCATAGCACAACTGAGTTTCCTGTGTGATTAGATGGAGCAACAACCTTACAATAAGGAAATTATGCAAAAAAAAAAAAAAACTGTTGAGGGTCCAACAAATCTTTTAATCCAGTTTACTTTCTTATTAACTCATCCAAGTGATGTATATTTGGGAGATTAATGGTTTTACATCACTATTCATAGCACAGCAGCTGCTCCAGATGCTGGTACTTACTACTATGCTGGTAAATTTTTGTGCATCTTTATCAGCCTGAAAGCACTGCTATATTTGTTGAAGTGCCGGATTGAGTGCCGTAAGGGGTGTTGGAAGACATATTGGAAAATTGGCATGTATATGGTAATGAACGTTGATGGAGGTAAGGAAGGGTGTACGATTGGCTAAATCTTAATTGTTAATAAGGATTATAATTAAATATTTTTGCCATTATATGAAAGTCGATGAGCTATGAACTACCATAAATAACTTTGACAATATTTCATCCTCTATTATTGTTGGCAACCTTTGATAAAAAAATTATAACCTTGTTCTATTACAATTGGGGTTCTTACGTGTTATAAGGTTAAGATTAGTCCAAACGTGTTACATCATGGTCATCATCTCCTGCAACGTGGGAAGTATGTGCCACCGCTTGTAATGATTTTCTCTTGTCACGATTATTGTCTTCATTAACTTTACTTCCTATCATTACCATTCTTTACCATGTTCATTCGGGCTTTTTACAATCTCTATCGTTACCACGGAAAAACATTGATGAAATTTTGTCATTGCCTGCGAATTGTCTGTCCGAATTCTCTGCTAATTCACCGTTCTTCCTGTCTCCACCATGCTTAACCGGCATGAACCCTCTGCGTATGAGCAGTTATTAGCTATCCCTGAGTTCGTATCATGCAAGGAGATGTTTATTCGGGCTGGATGGCATGCATTTTTAACCAATTTACAGGGCCACGATGATGCTGTCTCTTTACAATTCGCCTTGGGTTTCGATGGGCATACAGCTAAGGTGGGGTCCCTGGAATTTGCAGTAACAGAGGAGTCTATTTCATTAGCCATGGGGCTTCCACGCACCGGTGATAGATGGTTTAAGAATTTTCGGTTGCCACGAAAAGAATATGACTGTGTTTTCAAACCTGAATTTTTGGCCATGAAGGGTGAGAAGGGTTTCTCCAAGCTGTGGGTTAGAGAAGAATTTCATAACTCCTTGATGATCATCACCAAACTGATTACCTGTGAAGGCCGATTCTCCACTTATAAAGCCTGTCATTTTCTCCTTCTAGCTCACTTCGAGTTTGGTAAGCTTCTGAATTTTCCATTTTATTTTTGGAAGAGTTTGAGTAAAATGGCTTCACAAGTGAGGAAGAACCTAGAGCATCCAACTCACAGTCTTTACCATCATGGGCTTATTAAAATGCTCGTTTTAGCTGAATTAAAGAAGCAAGGTCGTGTATGGGAACAGTTTGTGTATGAACTCTCTAACCCTCATCTTCAGTCATCCTTGAGGAATGAATCCGGTGAGCCTTGTATCCCTGATCTAGTGGAGAAAGCTTCTTCTGCAAACAATTCTGTTCCTCAAAATGATTTCCCTCAGGAACCAGCTGTTAATAGTTGCAAGAAACCTGCCCCATTACATGCTAAGAGGTCTCCAATCTCTAAGAGACGGTGTGTTAGCTCTCGGTCTGGGGGAGATAAGGAGCATGAAAACCTGTTTGTTTTGCCCAATAGACAATTTACTCGCAGCATGGCCGCCAAGGAGGGGAGAAAGGAATCTAAGGGTAAAGAACCTATCCAAGTTGAATTTCCATCATCCGATGCTTCCTCTACCCATGATAACTCTGCTTCTCCTGGTTCTCCTCATTATTCTACAATGTCGAGTCCTGTCAGTGAACCTTTGCTGCCAGTATCTCCTTCGAAATCAAGTTTAAAATCTGCCAAAGCGTCCCCTTCAAAATCAAGTTTAAAAACTGTCAGAGCATCACTTTCCAAATCAGGTTCAAAATCTTCTAAGTCGGAGGCTTCAGCACAAGGGATTGATTATTTTAGGCAAAAGAATTTTAAATTGACAAGGAAGCTGCAAGAGTATGTGAGGTTGGATCGGGTTATCAAGCAGGAAAATGCCATTTTAAAGGCTAGAATTGTGTCTTTACAAACTCTGGTTGATGAGGTTAAAGGGACAAATCACAGTCTTCGAAAACAGTTAAAGAAGAAAGACAAACAGTTTGAACAATTGGTTAGTATACAACAACAATCTGCCCCGTCTCCTCCTCAGGTTCAAGTCCTGTTTAATACCTCAGCCTCAGTCTCTGGAGTTGGATCCAAGGATTGATAATCTACCAGAAGGTTCAAATTTTGTCTATCTGCAACTTTCTTGCATAGGGACATGCAAGACCTTCAGTCTGGGGGAGATGTTGGTCCTCTATTTCTGACTACTCAATATAATGTTTTCTAGCTTAAAGTCTTAATGGAATCAAATAATAATCAGTTTTGTTGTATCTGATTATGTCTTTTGGAGGTCAACACTGCTAGACTATGGTAAGTAATTTCTAATTGCTTGTTTGTCACTTTGCCTTGTTTTATGCATATGATTGGGTTTTAGGTTTCATTTAATAGGTTATTAATAAGTTGTTTCTCTTCTATGCAGGGTTCTTTTTTCTACCTGACTCCATACCTGTCTCAGCGTTCAAAGGAGGATTTATGCAGAGATTGGGGATTCGATCTACAATGAGGGCGTTTTTCCTGGATTCATCTCATCTTTTAGATGCTTGTGAGGATTGCTCAGCTGCTATTTTAGGGATGATCTTCGATCGAGGAGCTATTGTTGTTTTCTCTTTAGCAGTATGTGTATATTGGGGAATCTGAGCTCCCATTTTTGGCTCAGATATGCCAAGATATTTGTGGGGTTGTTATCCATGTCGATCCTTGTTTCCAGGACGATCTCACTCTGTATATTCAGTATAAAGATGACTCTTGAAACCCTGAGACAGAGGAGAGGATGTATTCAGAGAAACTGTAAACTCTATTTTTAATACACTCAGTGTTTATTTTCCTTTAAGTGCTGTGATTTAAATTAGCAGGCGTTGAGGGCAGGGCCCACCTTCAACACCGATTCTCTGTATCTATGCGTGGTTTGTATTTCTGTAAGTAGGGTAAAACTTATATACTTTAGTACTGTTTCATAACAGAATGGTAATGGCTGTGTTTTCTCGTGCTTCATGATAAGGCTTGTGTTTGTAGAAAACAAATGATTATTACATGCACTCAGTTTGGCTATAGGACTGAATCAATGAATTAATAGGAGTGTTTTTATATTTCGATCTCATTAGTCTTCAGTGTGGATGGTTTCTTGGAATATGGAATGCATAAATCGTGTGGAGGATTTGATCTAGGTTATTGTAGAATGAAGGATTACAAGTAGATTGGGTTGTACATTTTTCACATTACCAGCATATAGCGATATAGTGATAGCTACAGGATTGGTTCAGACTTTTCTTATTCACAGGACTGTAAAATAAATTAAGGAATGGTATGGGTTTAGATATTTCCTTTGATTTCCAGTGGGTGGACGTAGAGTAGATGCCTGCAAGTTATTAAGTAATTTCATTGGCATTTTGATTTAGCGCAGAGCATAAACTTGTGAATGATTTGTATTTAAAATCTTCTTTGATTTTTAGTGTGAGTAATTATTAGTGGCCACAGTAATGATGAGATGTGTGATAGTGTGGATTGTATTTATCATAGAATTGATTTAGTGGGATTGAGGAATGGTGTGTATCAAAGTTTCCTTTCAATTTCCAATATGAATTATAATGTTGGCAAACTAGTGATGAGATTGATTTCAATTACTGAGGAATCGACTTGCTGAAGAGAACAGAGTGCATTTCATGTTGCCTCTTACTATTAATGTTAGAACATAGCTCCATTTCTTTCGACCTTTGAGCTCACAAACTGTAGGATAGATTTGCATTTCGTGGATTTAAATTGTTGTATACTAGCATTTCTATCAGCCAAGCATTAAAACCATCTTGCCTGCACATATAGTGTAGCAGCTCAAAGTCTACGATTCTCCGGTTGATAAATTAAATTGAGGTAAATTAAATATCATTAATTTTAACCAACAAGTACGACACCAAAACCAAATGCAACTGATGAGGGAAGCATTTTTTGAATGACTCAAAGGAGTGAGAAGACTCAGGAGGTGGGTGAAACTCGAGGACAAATGGATGATCCAAGCGTAGTATGCAAATGAAAATGAGTGCCATTCTCAACATCGTTCTTGTAGCTAATAAACATGGCACAATCACATTTTGTGTCGATTATAGGGACCTGAACAAAGCTTGTCCTAAGGACAACTATGCAACCCCCTTCACTGACCAAATTATCGATAAATGTGTCGGGATTGTCATATTTTCATTCATGGATGGATTCTCTGGCTAGAATTAGATTGAGATACTCCCAACAGACCAACATAAGACTAATTTCATATTTCCATGGGGAACCTTTTTCATATCGCAAGTTACCTTTTGGCCTCAAGAACGTCGGGGCTACTTTTCAATGGGCCATGTCTTACACATTTCATGATATCAAGCATGTTGTGGAACCATATTTGGATGAATTAACCACTCATTCTTCTGTGCGAGAGGATCATCCAGGCCATTTGAGTGCCATATTTCTATGGTTCCGCCACTACAACATTCGATTGAATCATCGCAAATACGTATTTTGTGTTGAAGTCGACATATTGTTAGGTTTCATAATCTCCAAGGATGGAATTCACCTTGATCCACTGAAGTTTGAAGCTATTTTAACCTTACCATAACCAATAATATCCTAGAACTCCAAAGCTTGCAGGTGAATGAAAAATTTTCATGCTTCTTTGTCTGTAATTTTTCCGAGATCACTCAGGGCTATATGATACTTCTCAAAAAGGATGTTCCCTTAATTTGGGATGATCAAGCTCAACGATATTTTGATAATATGAAAAAATCCATGACTAATGCTCATGTGTCACAACCCCAAATTATAGACATGACTACATTTTATATCTCGCCGCCTCTACTTCCACTATTGAAATGGTGTTAGTACAGGAAGACAATAGTGCTCAAGAACATGTGTTCTACTATCTCAATAAGAGTCTCATTGAATCCGAAACACGTTACTCACATGCTGAGAAACTGGCTCTGCCAACCGTTTTTGCGGTCCAGATATTTCAACATAATATTTTACTCTGCAAGGCCATCGCTATTGAAAAATTTAATCCCATGTACTATATCCTAACAGGTCAAGTGCTAGGGGGAAAATACTCCCGTTGGATAGTTGTCCTCCGAGAGTTCTATTTGGAATTTGCAAAAGCAAAATCCAAAAAATCCTTGGTCTTTATTGAACTGATTTGTGCTATGCCCCATGTCAATGGCCAATTTGAGTCCATTGACTCTCTTCCTAACGAGTCTTTGTTCCTCATTGGAACGACTGATCCATGGTATGGAGACATTGTTTTATATCTCCAAACCCAACACTTTCAGTCTAATCTCAATCGCGATGAGCGATGTCGCATCCAACATCACAACAAATATTATCTTATCATTAGTGATACTTTATACCATCATGGTATCAATTCCATTTTGCGTCATTGCTTAATTCTTGATGAATCCGAACACATACTCAATGATTGCCACTCCATATCTTGTGGTGGTCACCTCTCTGGGATGTCTATAGCCCAAATTGTTTTATGCGCAGGATACTTATGGCCTTACATATTCAAAGATTGCATTGAAGCGGTCAAGAATTGCCCCCCCAAGCCAATTATTCCACTCTGAGAAGCACTCCCATCAAGCTCCAATTCATCCCGTTATTGTCGTCGGCAACTTAGCAAAATGGGGTATCGATTTCATGCATTGTAAGCCTACTTCAGCCAGGGGGCATAGTTATGTCATCATAGCTATTGACTATTTTACCAAATTGGATGAAGCCATGCCTACACATGAAAAAGACGACAAAACATAAATAATTTTCATACTCAATCATATCATTGCAACATTTCATATTCAATCATATCATTGCAAGGTTTGGAGTCCCTCAAGCCATTGTAATTGATCATGGTTCCCATTTCAGGAATCACATGATGGTTGACCTAAGTTCCAAATTGGGTTTTGATCATGAAAAATAATCCCCTTATTACCCCCAGGCAAATGAAAAAGTAGAGGAAATCAATAACGTCTTGAAAAAAATGATCCAATGCATGGTGGGAACCTAAAAATCAAATTGGCACTTAGCACAATTTTCAGCTCTTTGGCCTACAGAACTTCAGTAAAAAATGGGACCAGGTTCACACCATTCCAATTGGTCTATGGATTGGAAGCTATCCTTCCAATTGAATGTGAAATATGATCCCTCAAACTAGCTATTGAACTCTTACCTAACACTCCCACCGAGGAAGAACGATTTCTATACCTAACTAAGCTTGATGAAACTCGTCCTGACGCTGCAATCACTAATGAGGCTCATAAAAAGCGCGTTAAGGTTCAATATGATAAATCCATCCAACCTCTCATTTTTAAGGAAGGCGACCAGGTCGTAACCTAAGATCAAATGCACAACAAATTAGGCAAAGGCAAGATAGAATCCATGTGGTATGGTCCCTACATTGTTAAATGTGTGTTAGATAAGGGAGATTATGAGCTATTTGATTGTGATGGCACACCTTTGGGAGAGCCCCACAATGGGATTTACCTGAAGATATTTTATTCATAGGATCATCCCGCGTAAAACAATTTGTACATAATGTATCTATTGTGTGATTTTTATTTAATTTTTGCATGTCAGGATCCTATCTCATTCAAAACTATTTATCTCGATTTTTGCTTCGTGCGCAAATGTTAGCTTACTTCGGATTTGCAGATGGCGCTAGTCGACATACCCAAAACCTTGCTTCTGCAGCATGGGTACTGTATTCCCCTACTGGTGAGGTTATATCCTTGGGTGGAACCTTCTTAGGCCCCGCAACGAATAACATCACAGAGTATCATGTAGTTATTAGAATTCTGAGATAACATATAGTGTCAAAAGATGAAAATTGGGATCATAACCCGTACAAAAATTGGCACTCTGGCCTATATATCGTGTAAATTCCGCTAATACTTAAAAAATACTACTAAGATCTAATCATGAGGAGAACGATTCTTGTGATAGCATACTACTTCCCTAGCAACACAATGGATTAATCTCCCAATCCACTCTGACACACCCATGGTATGCCTATGAAGATGATAGGGAACCTTGGGCATCCTCATCGGAGGAATACCCATGGAATATCCCTCGAGATTCCGCTCTACATCATGGAATATCCCTGCCTCATCTTCCTCTACCTGTTACTCTGCTCCTCATCATCACAGTGGTGAAGATCCTACTGGCCTCACCGATCCTCCATCTGCAACATTACACGCATATATATTAGATCTTTTATGCACCAAAAAAAAAACACATACAACTTGAAAAATTAAAAACATGTTTGAAGGTCACATACCTGACTCGTCTCAGTCATTATCTTCTGGAAATTCCAAGTCAATGTTGCCACAAAATTACACTCCAAGACAGGGATAATCCTCAATCATCACGATTTGCTCCTCAAGCCAGGAAAATAAGTTCTCACCAAATACTAGGACCTGTGTCCCAACAAGACTCCCCACGTAGTCAATCCATCTCCCAATCCGTGATTCATATGGAGGACGATGAGGTATCTCTATCCGTGGGCATAATAATGGGACCCTCTCTAAGAATAAGGTAACCATGATACTCCCATATCAAAATTTCTTAATACTTCCGTTCCTTCATTTGGTCACTTAGTCTTTGATGTTGACCAAAACCCCTTCGTGCCAGTTGAACATCTTGGGTTCGAGACATTCCAAGGCATAATTCATTTGGGCCTTGGTAGCATGGTGAGAAGCCACACTTCCCACCACTCAATCAAGAGTGTAGAAGATCATCCTCAAAGGAAGATCTATCACATCGGCTATAGGCACTTTTCCGCTTTTCTTCCGCGATCCTTATCTTTAGTACTAGGATATGTAGTCTTCTGTGGTCTCTTTAGTACTACGCTTCCTTACCAAATTGACTAACGGTCCTCTTTTGGAGAGACCGGTCAAAAAATATATATCCTCAAGCTTTATCTCAAAGATGTGCTCACTGATACAGAAATCTTGTAGATTTGCATCCCACATCTCTATTTTGTGATTCACAAGATTCCCTTGATTTATGATCCCTCTTGTCTTGAAGAATTTCAACAATCCACACTCTCTTAGTGCGAAATTTTTTTATCGTCATTGAGAGTGTCTCGATCCTCCCCTTCAAAGGAAAATCATTCTTTCTTTCCACTCAATCATTCTCGCTTTTCTCTCTTGGAAACTCCTGAAAATCATCAAAGGAACCTCCAATTAGAATCTTGAATCTGATTTTTACTAAATGAGGTGGGGGAAAGCTTTTAAAATTTTTAATCTGCAGATTTTCGTGCCCTCGCTATTATACAGAACACGAAAATTGACATTTTTCGTGCCCCTAGCACATGGCATAGCGTGAAATTCCTGAAATTTTCACGTCCTTTGATATTGAGGGGGCACAGAAATTTATGGGCACATAATTTTTTTCCCTAGGTTCCTTGCAAATCCCCAACTCAGCATAAAATTGAAAAATCAATGCATTGACTGAAAGCGTAGTATGAGAGGACTAACCTGCTTCAAACGATGTCTCAAATGGTTCCCTGGATCTCTCGGTATCTTCAGTTGAAATTTGGCTCCCAACCGAGGTAAAAAATCTCCTTGAGGTGAAAATGACCAAGTAACAATGAATAGTTTCTCAGTTTACCCTCTTTTATATAATGAAACTAGTTATTTTTACCTACTTTCACATTAATGACATTTGTTTAAAGCCTCTTTTCACATCTATTATCTTCTAATGTCATTTTCTAGGGTTTTTGACCATGGTTCGATAGGTTCATCCAAGTTGTTCACATGGATGGAGTTGTTTATTTGACCTTTTTCGAGCTCACTTTCTCTCTTTCGTGCTCTAGATCTGAAATATGAAAGAGATTCCAAGCACTTTTCACACTTGAGTCATGCTTGTTAAACTTAAGTAAAACAGTTTTGAGCTTTGTCCACTTTACTCATGCTCGTAAAACATTGAGGAAAGTATCATTCTAGTATTATTTTATCCCTTTTTCGGACTAGGGTTATTAAATCACGAAAACGGAAACCCCAGGGTTTTCTTTAAGCTCTTTTCACACTCCCGGGTTGTCATCTATTCGGTGGTAGGTTACCCCTTTTTTAGACTATTTACGAGAAAGGTACACCTTAGTCAACCTTTGACTAGGAGAGTTACTCCAGATATTATTTTACACTTTTTTGGGTCTGGGGACTAATTTTTACGAAAAATTCAAAACTTGGAGTCCTCTTTAGATCATTTAAGACTCCCTCAACATGAAAAATCGCTGAGTTTTCCTTCCTTGGACTCATGAAATTAAACATCGAAGGATCCTTATGGAACTAAACCTCTCCTTCCTTGGGTTAGTAAAACATACAAGGTTGGAATCATCTCACGCTGAGCTATTAAGAATCTGTTATCCTCCTCAAGATTGTTAAAAACAAAGAGTTACTTGTCAAACATGATGGGGGTAAAAAGGGGAATACGCCGAGTCTACCTTTTTGGGAGCTTGTGAGTTATTACCTTTGAACAGGGCATGCGTCTGTATCTTGTCTTATTGGGTATTCAATATGTATCTGGGTCATAACTACAATCGTGAGTCATCTTTCATGTGAGCATCATCTAATGATTCTCCCAAATTGTGTTATCTCACCTTTTGGTTGTTACCTCTATCAACCCCTGCTGCCAATCCATGTATCATGCAGTTATATGTTCAAAGGATTCATGTTAACCTATGTCAACCTTCTGCAATATTGTCAACCTTCATCTTTTTGTGCCAATCCATACTCAGTTGATTCATTACTTCACATCACTTTCCTATGTCAGTTTCGTGTCGATGATGTGTATTTCATTATGGCGCTCCTTCGACGAGTCTACTCCTGTCAACTTCAACTCATTATTAAGTAATTAGGGTTAGAAACCAACCGTAGTACCTTGGTACCTGCATGCCTGATTGGAATATTTCCTTGTATTCGACAGTAGGTTTCCATTATTGACCTTTGATCAGATAATCCCCCGAATGTTCGACCTCAAAACCCCTATTCACATTCATTGGGATGTACTACAGATACCTTGGCGATAATTGTCATTATTGGTGATTTCCCTCGTACTTGTTAACGGTTCACATCATTGGCTGGTAATCAAGTAGTTTCTACCATTTTCGACTTGAACACCTTGTAATCACATGGTTATATTCGTATCGATTTGGGATTGGGTAGAAGACCCTGGATGGTTCTGATGTTTATTTCACATCCAATTTGTGATGGTGATTTTTGAGTAGGTTCCCACATAGCCATTGTTTGACGGACAATCTACCAAGAGTGGACTCGAGGCATGATCTCCCTAGCTCAACGCGAGTCTAGAAAAAATAGGACAGAATATAAATCACTCTCCTAGATCTAATTAAGGATCAAGGAACTAGATACGTTTACCTTATAGATCGCTAATCCTTTTCTCCTTGAATTCCGTTCCAAGCTTGACGATCTTCAGATCCGAGCTGCAAAATCTATCAAGAACAAGACAACAAAACAAGTAAAATGCATCTATACAATAATATATCTAAGTAAGTAGTCAAGTAGGTGAACTACACAAGATATCATTAACACAATGAGATTTTGGTGGAAAGCACTTATATTACTGTATTGAAAGGGAAGTACATAGGATAGAAAGATTACAACCATAGACTTGACGTATCAATCCTCATCCGATCGAACCAATGCCAAAGCCTCCCAAGGAAGTGTGAGTCTCAAAATAGATGAGTAGAGATCTCTCCTAAGGTAATTTCACCAGCATGTAGACACTATAGACTTCCTCCTTTTTGAATGGGAGTGAGCTTCACTTATATAGGACTAAGTGGATAGGATAGGTTGAGATATGGTAGGAGAGAGATAGAGGATCCTTCCAAGATGTTAGGAACCGAATGCTAGCTCTCCCAAAAGGTCAGGGATAGGGATCCATGTCATCTAGCTTCGAGAATGGGCTCGAAGAAGCTATTTTTTTCCACTAACTGACATCGTCGCAGGCTGCAAGAAGACAGCCTACGACGTCGCAGGTTGCTTGATGATAACCTGCAACGACCTCTCAAAACCTAATATGAATGGGTTTTTATCTCTTCCAGGTTAATGACTTAGTCAAAGAAACTTTAGGGATGTTTACACTGAGTCTCATGATGGTAATATTTTAGGTGTAATAGAATGCCCCCCAAAGCATGAAGTTGTTTGAAATTGAAGAGGTGAAATGCTTTGACAGAAGGAATGGCAATGGCTCATCGGACGAAGGATGTTGCTGCAGTACAACTGACTCTAAGTACATAGTCTCATATGACGTACAACATGGCTGCCGACCAATACATTGCAGATCAATGATAGTAATGACCGACTGAACACAATCATGGCTACTAGACACAAGCGTAGATCCATGATGAGATGATAACACAGCCACGACCAATACAAATGTGGATCCGTGTGATATGACTCATAACAAACTCCATCGCAACCTGGGTAAAACATGACTCCCCAGGGTCTTCAAGCTGAACCCGCAATGATATGAATCTATCCATGTGATTACAAATGTCTTGACGTCGAACATGGTATAAACCACTTGATTACTGGTCATTGATGTATACCGTTAACAAGCGCGAGGGAAATCATCATTGATGTCAATGATCCCCAAGGTATCATAGTACATATAATCAAGAGTGAATAAATGAGTTGAAGTCGAATGCAAGATGAAATCTTTCAATCAAGAGTCAATGATGTAAACTCATGTTGAAAGCGAGGTAGCCTGCCATTGAGGCATGCAGGGCCAAGGTACTTGGTTGGTTTCTAGATTCAATCCTCGGATGATGTGTTGAGGTCGACAAGGATGAATCGGTCGAAGGAGGGCCATGATGAAATCCCCCATCATCGACACAAAACATGACAAAGATGTGTAGAGTAGATTGGATGGTACAGTAACATGCAAGACTGACTCAGAATAAATCGACATGGTAGTAGGTGTACTGGCTGCAGAAAATGAATGGTGAGAATGTTCTTGAACATGTGCATGGCATGACTTGGCAGTATTGACATGACGAGAACGACACCAAAACCAAATGCAACTGATGAGGGAAGCGTTCTTTCAATGACTCAAAGGAGTGACAAGACTCAGGAGGTGGGTGAAACTCAAGGACAAATGGATGATCCAAGCGTAGTATGCAAATGAAAATGAGTGCCATTCTCAAGAATGACCATGTACTGCCACAGATAAAGAGTGTAACATAAAATATTTCCTTTTTCCCCATCATGAATGATGAGTGCCTCATGTTTTTTTTATGAGCTTGATGAGGGTAACCAAATGCTCGGTATATCTCATCTCATATATGCGTCCAACCCCAAATATGTTTTGAACCTGGGATAGGAGGGGTTCATCCCAGGATGGGCCCTTCAATGTTTGAGGTTTAACGAGTCCATAGAAGGTAAAACTCGGTCATCATTTCATGTTTAGAGAGTCTGGAAAGAACTAAAGAAGACTCCAACGGTCATTTTTCGTAAAGTTAGCCTCATTGCCCGAAAAAAGGTAAAAAAATGCGGGAGAGGACTCTTCCAGTCATGACTGGATGGAGTATACCTTTTTCGTAAGTAGTGCCCCCTGGTCCGAAAAAGGGGGTAAACTATCACTAGGGAGATGACCATTCAAATTCTTTAACAAGCGTGAACGCGACAAGTTCGCTTGGCAATCTTTTAGTATTTAGAGAGCCTGAAAAGAGCTTAAAGATAGACTCTGGGGGGGTTCCTTTTTTGTTGGAGTTTAACGAGCCCGAAAAAGTGATAAATCGTAACTCGGTAACTTATTCTCATGGTTTTAAGAGCACGAGAAAGAACAAAGAGTAAGATCGACATCATTAAATAATTACAATCTAACAGATACAAAATAATAACAAAAAATTCAAGGGGTTGTTCATACTTGAAATGACGCTTCAATGTGAAAACGACACACAAAGAACACTTAATGACTCCTGCACACTCGAAAACTAGGTCAAAAAGCCGACCAAGCATTCAAATGTAATAAAAATGATCCAAACTATAGCAAATGACCTAAAAAGCATCAAATATTTGAAAAATAATATGCTCTTTGTCTATAAATAGAAACAAAAAACCAAATATAGTCACCATTGTTCATTTGCCAAATTTGGGAGAAGAAGTGCCATTTGGATCCAAAAGTTCACTTGTCGATTCCGGGAGCTGCGAGCAACCATTTCCCAAGCTATTTGGAGCAGGTAACTTTAAACTTCATCTAGCACATTTCTAATGGTTTACATTTTTAAGTTTAGTTCATTTTTTGGGTTTTTGAGTTGGTTTTTGGAGGGCTATTGCGTCCTCGGGTCGTTGCAGGTCTCCCTTACGGGAACTGCGATGAACCTGGGTCGTCGCAAATACCACAAAGTCTGGTTGCGATGATGTCGCACTTTCAGTATTGATGGAGTGTGACGACAGAAACGTCCAACCCCACCAACAAACATAGCCCAAAAGATAAACTTTCAGTGGTTGAAGTGAGTTCTAATGATGTTAAAATGCTCCTTTTGGCAGGTTAGTAGCAGGAAACATGGTCTTAGAGTGGCGTGAACGAGAACATGAGATAGATGATGTGTAAGCTGCAAGTGACCCATTATGTGTAGAGGCACTATGGAACTGCAGGATACTGAATTTATTCAACATTTAGGGCATGAAGGCCCAAGTACCACTGCTAGAACATATGGTCCGTTGTTGGGACGTTGTGCAACAGTATTTTGTGATCGGAGAGCACACTTTAACTATAGATGTGGAAGACATATACTTCTTAACTGGCTCTTACCGGATCACGGGGAAGTTATCAGAAAGTAGATGAATTAATCCTTCAGCATTGCACTCCTCACACTCGTGCCTCTAATGGGAAGATTCCCATCAAAGAGGTACGAGAACGTCCACTCTGAGCTATTATTTTCACCATCACAAGGATAGCAGGGAGCCAGGCACCCCATCTAGCTACTAGGTCCTATATGTTGCATGTGGAGGACTATATGGCTCCGAAGGTATTCAACTGGTGCGAGGGACTCCTCGCAAAAATTCGATCTCATCTAACCAAGTGTCGGTGTGGAGAGATCAAGCAGTTCGGATACAGATCTATAGTGATCTCATTTCTATTGGAGCGGGTTCCCCTCTTGCGCCCACAGGTAGCGCTGGATGACAGGGATCCTCACATGGCCAGATGGACAGAGGTGATGGCTCGCCATGGTGGGGGTCCTATCATCAGGTATGGTCCTGAGTTCTTCACCTGGCTGGAAGTCCAGTTGCTCATGGTAGAGGATTACCCATACAGTGGTACAGATTACAAGGAGGACCCAGATTTGGCATTGCCTGAGGGAGCATAGTGGGGAGACATCAGTAAGAACAATGACCCTTGTACTTTTTAGTTTTGTGTATTTATGATTTTTTTGTTATAGTGTTGATAAGTTAATAACATGTGTGTGTAGATGTGGGCCCCGTGCGACCAGTAGGAGTTTCTCTTCTTGCGAGGAAAGGAGGGGGAGCAGCCATGGCTCCAGCCGTACATGCTGCCATCGTAGAGATGGAGGACATCTACGAGAACCTAACTGGGTTGACGTTAGACGTTCCAGAGCCGATAATGGATGAGTTACCGCGGCCTATGAAAAGGTATGTGGTGGGAGCGTTCGTGTGCTTCAATGTGCTGCTTCGCAGGGTTGCGAGAGAAGTTGACTGCTTCCATACTCAGCAAGTTAGAGCTGCGAGACCTAGGGGTGTACGGGCCAAGCGTTAGTCCTTATATTGTTATGACGTATTACTTAGAGCTTAGAAGCCTCAGATTTTGTACTACTGAAAGCTATGAGGCTTCATATTTTGTGTAGACTCACTGAAAGTTGTTGTGCTTCAGATTTTATACAAGCACTACTTTTTATAATGATATATATATACATACATTTTGGCAGTTTTATACATTATGTGTTTCAAATGGATGAATGATGTGATCTTGTTATGTGTTTACTTATAAAATGAGTTATTTACATGTTATGTCTCCTTTTAACAATTCATGAATATGTTTATGTGTGTGCAATATACCAATCTAAGATAAAGTTGGACATAGAGTTAGCAACTGTGTTAACGTCTCATGGAATGTGTAGGTACAGAATGGACTCGAAGGACCTTTCTAGGAGATGAACTCGTCTATAGAGACGGAGTAAGGTAGGATCGTGGATGGCATAGAATCAGTTAAGATGAGAGACCACTAGTTGAGAATCCAAGTGGATGACAATGTGGTCCATACCCAAAGAAATAGCATCGGTTAGGGTTCCAATGATTGCTTGATATTCTGCAGCATTATTGGTCACAAAACCTAGACACATTCCCCTTGAGCTGATAAGCTCGCCAATAGGTGAATAGAGTACCCAGGCTGTCGAAGCAAGGTTGCGGGTATGCTGGCTGGCGCTGTTTGCGAATCCGTAGCATGTTTCCATTTGCACATGCAGACAAAACATGGTATAAGAAATGAAACAAGACCTAAGCATGCAAAAAATCAAAGCGTCACACCACACAAAAAACACACACATGCCATGTACAGTATATACAAAAGTACTTATGCATGAAAGACTCAAGCATAGTACCTCTTCAAGTAGAGTCCATTGCGGGGCTCACCCAAAGATATCCTGTCGTAGTCTTCAAGCTCATAAGCTCCCTTCTCTAAGATGTGTTTCACTATGTAAGGTCCATGCCACATGGACTCAAACTTTCCTGCCCCCATTTTATCATGTTTTTGGTCATATGTGAGGACCAAATCTCCTTCGCTGTAGGTGCGAGGTTCTACCGACTTGTCATACTGCGCTTTGATGCATTTCTTATGAGCTTAGTTGGAAAGAGCGGCATCTCGACGAGTCTTGTTGAGATTATATAGGTGGAGGAAGCGTTCTTCCTCGGTAGTAGTGTTGGGGAAAAGTTCGATGGTGACCTTGAGGGATGGAATCTCGCACTCAATAGGAAGGACAGCCTCCAATCCATACACTAGTTGGAAGGGAGTAAATCCAGTGGTGGTTTTAGCTGAAGTTCGATAAGCCCATACTGCGGAGAAGAGCATGTTATGCCAATTGGACTTGTGCGTACCCACCATGCGTTGGACCATGGTTTTGAAGACCTTGTATATGGTCTCTACTTGTATGTTTGATTGTGGGTAGTACGGTATTGAGTTTTCATGGAGAAAACCCAATCTATCATTCAACGCGTCAACCATATGGTTCATAAAGTGAGAACCATGGTCAGTAACTATCGCTTGAGGAAATCCAAACCACACTATTACATGATTAAACATAAAGAGTGCGGCGGTCTTGCCGTCGTTCGTGTATGTAGGAATTGCCTCGGCCCACTTTGTAAAGTAGTCCATAGCTACAATGATGTAACTATGCCCCTCCACTGAGGTAGGATTACAATGCATGAAGTCAATTCCCCATTTAGAGAAGGGGCCAACGACAATAACCAGGTGTAATGGGGCGGGATGGGTGCGCTTTTTCGTATGAAAATGTTGACATGGAGGACATTTTTTTATGGCCTCAATACAATATTTAAAGATAGACGGCCAATAATATCCCGTGCATAGAATATTTTGGGATGTAGCTATCCCAGAGAGATGACCGCCATAAGCCCCAGCATGACGGTCATTTAGGATGTGTTCAGCCTCGTCATGAGTCAGACAACGTTGAAGAATAGAATCGATACCACGGCGGTACAAAGTATCCCTGATAATAAGATAATACTTAGCATGGTGGCGTATTCGACGACGGTCGTCACGAGACAATTGAGGGCTGAAACGTTGGGTCTGAAGATATAAAGTGATATCAACATACCATGGGTTAGACGTACTGATAAGAAACAATGACTCATCCGGAAAAGAGTCATTGGGCTCAGATTCTACATCAGCATGGGGAAGTTCACATATGAGCTCAGCAAACACCAAATACTTTTTAGACTTGGATTTTTGAAAAGAAGATAAAATTCTTGCAGTATCACGATCCAGCGTGAATACTTGCCCCCAAGCACCTGACGAGTCAGAACGTGGTACATGGGGTTCGAATCGGCGATGATGGTGGTGGTGCGAAGCATAATGTAATGTCAGAACTTCTACACGGCGATAACTGTCGTGAAAGTGAGCTTCTCAACATGTGAATATCAAGTTTTAGCATCAATAAGACCTTTACTGGCGTAGTATATCACATGTTCTTAGGCATTCTGGTCTTCCTGCACCAAAACCATGGAGATAGTGGTGTCAGAAGCGCAAGGTATAGAATGTAATCTCGATAGTAATTCGGCGGTTGGAACACAGGGGCATGTGTGATGGCATGTTTTAAACTATCAAAATATTGTTGAGCTTGGTCATCCCAAATGAACGGGACGTCTTTTTTCATCAATCTCATGTAACCTTGCGTCTTTTGTGTGAAATTACAGACAAAACACCGTAAATAATTCGCTCTTCCTTGTAGACTCTGAAATAATATTAGTTGGAGGTGGGAGGGCGACAATGGCTTCCACCTTCAAGGGATCAATTCAGATCCCATCTTTTGAGACGATAAACCCTAAGAGGTGTCTAGAATCAACACAAAAAATACACTTATGAGGGTTCATACGGATATTGTATCATCTGCATCTGAGGAAAACAACCGTCAAATGATCTATGTGGAACTCACGCTGCTTTGAGGGGGCAGGGAGGTCATCCAAATAGGGTTCCACAAAGTCCTTCACATCATGGAAGGAGTACGACATGGCCCGCTAGAATGTGGCACTAGCATTTTTAAGACCAAATGGAAGTTTACGATACGCAAACGTTCCCCAAGGGCAGATGAATGAAGTCTTGTGTTGGTCGGCGGGGTGGATCTCAATCTGGTTGTATCCAAAAAATCCATCCATAAATGAAAAAATGACACTTCGGGCACAATTGTCGATAATCTAGTTAATAAAGGGAGTCGGGTAGTTGTCCTTGGCACAAGCCTTGTTGAGATCCCGATAATCGATGCAGACATGAATGGTACCCTATTTTTTTGTAACAGGGACGACGTTTGAGACCCATTTTATCAATGGGACAGGGTAGATGAAGTTGACCTTAAAGAGTTTTTCAATCTCTTCCTTGATTTCCGCAGTCTTCGAGGGTGTACCGATCGCAACGTTTGGCAGACAGGTTTGACATCGGGATAGGTTTTGATTTCGTGTAAAACAATGGTGGCGTCAATCCCAGGAATATCCTCATAGGTCCAAGCAAGCACGTCTCAGAATCGCTTGAATAAGGCCATATAAGAAATGACTTCTTCAGGGGAACACTTCTGGCCTAACTGAATGTGTTTCACTACACCAGGAGTAACCGAAATGTCTATCAAAGTGGTAGGCTCAATGTTGGCTAAGTTTCCTTCGGAGTCCATTTGACACGTGAGTATCGAGGACTAAGAGCCAGAGTAGACATTTGGTGTAAATATGGTGCTAATGCTATTCTCCACAGTGTCCAAAAAAGGAAGGAAAGACGAATGATGATGGAGGTCTTCCCATGGAGGATCATCCGCACTCATGATTTCTATAATGGACTCGTTAGAATGAAAAGTCCATAGTAGGGGGTCAGATGAAGTCTGCTATGGAGAACAGGAGGTGGAAGCCACAACTAAGTGGTCCTTTGGTGCTGACTAGTTAGCCTCGTACCTGAGTTCAGCGGGTGACTGAGGCATTGTGTTTCCAATCAGATGTGTGGTGGATTCGTCAGGTACAAGCCACGAATCAATGGAGTTGGGGGTAGATGAAATCTGCAAGGAGATCATGTTCACCGTGGCAACATGATTTGGGGAATCCGAAGTAGGAAAAACACCCATAAGGGATGAGTCCTTAATGAGGCCAACCTGCACACTCTCATACTATTGCGAAGATTGTCCAATTGATGGAACGTTATCGCCTGGGTGGGTAGCGATGTCAGGCGTGCAGAAATCCAGTTGGCTGACTGTGACAATTCGACCTTGATGGGGGAATTGTACTATGCGGAAGACAGATGATGCGACTACAGTCATGGTGTAAAACCAATTATGACCAAGCAGAATGTTGTAATCTAATGGGGCAAAAACCACTTCCACATTAATCGTTGCGGTCTTTCCCCCCAGCTTGACTGCTAAATATTGTAACAACCCATGAAGTTGAAAGCCACGTCCGTCGAATGCTCTCAAAGTGGTAGGAGAATGGTTCAACTCAGGAGAGCCAATGGCTCTCTAGCATGAGATCGACATGACTGACGTAGAGGCACCTTCATCCAAAATGGTACGATGGATTGTCTTCCTAGAAATGTTTGTGGAAACTTGAAATGCCAACTGATGGAAGAGCCTCAGTTTGAAGTATTCCAACCGGAACATGATGGTGTTCGATGAATCTGGGTCAACTGCAGCGATGGCAGCGAGGAGAGTCTTGCGCTGATTAGGGCAGTTTTGTAAGACCTCGAGAATTGACATAGCACAAGGAGCTTGTGCTAGGTCCTCTACAATATTGTATTTCTGAGTAGCTCAAGCATTGGGATTGAAAACTGATTTTCTAATCGTGCTCTTGGGTGGACGCAACACTGAATCGAAAGATGGCTTCTCAATGGTGAGAGAAGCAGTCGGTATGATGACATCAGGAATCGAAGTGGAAGCTTTTTCAATATTACTTCCAACAGGTTCTTTTGCTGGGACAGATTCATACGAACGGGAACAGGTATTCAAGTTGATGGTCTCACTACACATCATGAGAACATGCGTGGTGGTAGATGCTTCTCCTTGGGAAAAAGAGATGTGAGCAATAAACTGCTTATTTTGAGCAGGGAAGGGGTCGTTGAGAAATGCGGGTGTGGGTTTTCCCTTCAGAAACTTTTGAACTTAATCTCTATGGGGGCACTCTTTAGAAAAGTGGTCATCACCACACAGTAGACAAGGATACTTCAACGTCCTTTTCTATTTGGTATCATCAGGGGTGCTCTTATGTTCCTATTGGGTGGAATATTTCTTAGGTTTCCCTTTGTTCTTCTTCTTACCACCAGACTTTTGAGGTGAAGCTGATGAAATAGAATTCACTTCTTCAGTGACAATAGGAGTGGATGATTTGGTGGTGCCGTTACCAGCCTGTGTTGGTGATGGGGAAGAACCTTGGGGGTTCGACGATCCAATAGTTTGAGAAGAGGGCTGGGTGTTAAGGGATCCAATAATGCCATCAGCTTGGGGTCCCTAAGGTGGTTTCACGAGGTCGTACGTGTTACGGGGTTCGTCAGGAAGGATATCAAATACCGTGGTAGATTGAGCATAGACTAAGTCTAGCAAGTGGGCACGAGCGATGGCCTGTTCCTCAATGACAAAGCCTCCCATGTAAACATCTTGTGCTATGGTAGGGATGAGAGACTTCATAAACCAGTCCGCTAGGAGTTGGTCTGGAATAGGAGCCTTAATAAGACATTGTCTCCTCCACCACTCATGTATATGATCTGAGATGTGAGTAGCAGTATTATGACGGAGCGAGTTTAAAATCTCTGTACCAGTTTCATACCGTATAGGAAATTGGAAATGAGTAAAAAATTTCATAGCAAGAGAACCAAAATCAGGAAAAGAATGGGGTGGTAGTTCGATATACCACTTGGTAGCCGAACTAGTGAGAGTCCTTTGAAATAATCTAAGACGGATCGGGTCATCCATCAAGGAGTTGGATGAACACCACAAGTGGTATGTCATCACGTGGTTTTTTGGATCCTCACCCGACTTGCCATCAAATTTTGGGATATCTGATGGAAGTTTCACTAGAGTGGGTGGCCAATTAGTTTCGTGGTAGATCGGGTCATTGGTCAGGTGAGACAGGCCAGGAAGGTCCAAAGTAGCCAAAAATGGAAGCTGTGGATTAGGCTGCAGGTACAGATAGTATTGATAAGGCGTGTAAGGACCAGTGGGACCTTTTATCGGCTAGCCATAAGGTGTTCAAGGAGGAAACTGGCCATAGGGGTACGGGCCGCCTGGATGAAACATAGGTCCACCGCCATAGTAAGGTGGTCCATTACCATAATAAGGTGGCCCATTTCCATAAGGTGGGGGCCTGCCTCCACCCCTGGGAGGGGGTGGGCCACCTCCAAATGGTGGGGGTCCGCCTCCACTGCCAGGGTAGAATGGGATGCCACCGCCTCCGCCAGGAGGAGGTGGTGGTCCGCTACCACCGCCAGAATAGGGTGGGTCTCCACCACCTTCTCCAAGAGGGGGTGGTGGGCCACCGCCACCACCGGAAGGGTAAGAGCCTCCTCTGCCACCTCCGCCATAGTAGGGTGCTGGTCCTCCACCGCCGCCACTAGGATGAGAAGGTCCTCCACCACCACCACCGGGATGAGATGGTCCCCCACAACCAGCACCAGGATGGGATGGTCCTCCACCACCACCTACAGGGTGGGATGGTTCTCCACCACCACTTCCAGGGTGGGATGGTCCTCCACCACCACCACCAAGGGGGGGTGGACCATGATGACCGGAATGGGGTGGTTCTCGCCAGAAGGTAGAGGTCTGTCTCCTACAGAGTTATGTGGGGGGGCGTCACCTCCAATGGGAGGTGGGGGTGGACCAAATGACGGTGGAGGTACTTGAGGGACTATAAGTGGGGATTCATGTTGTAAAACATTTTTCTGTCCCCAGGGAGTGTAAGGATTTCCGGGGTAGGGTATCCCGTAGAGTGCATTTCTGGGATTAAGTTGACTCAGCACAGGGTTAAGATGACCTGGATACGGTTGATTCGATGGTGGCTGAATTACGTTGGACGGTCCCCCAACATGGGATAATCCCATAGTGGAAGGTCCAGGAGGTACGGAGTTTCCAATGGGAGGACCAATGGGAACTCCTGCTGCAGTATTATGGTTAAGAGATGGGGGTTTCCCCCCAGCAACAACTTGCTGACCACTAAGTAAAGGTTGACCCAAGACTGGTTCTTGATTATTCACCGTAGGATTACCATTACATGTAAAGAAGGTAGGCGGTAAAGAGTATCCTCCCCTTGAATTTTGGGGTGGGGGAGGATCAGGTGACGTAACCGTGGTGGTCAAATGTCTGTTGGAATATTGTTCTTCAACAGGTTGGGTCATTAGACGTACTGAATTGGTCTCCTATCTAGGGGACGTCTATGCATAAATGGATGGTTGACCAGTTTCAAAAGTGGTCACGTGTTGCGTGGATGATTCCAGTGACTCAAAAGATTAATAACAACCTAGGATTGGTCGGTAAGGGGGTAACGTCGGGTCTTCAGCCCTTCGTTGGAGACTTGATCTCCAAAGCTCCTTAGCCATAAAATGAAAATGAGCCAATTGGCCATAATAATAAGCTAAGGGATCATCTGGAGTAGTCCCACTGGGTGGGGGTGCAATGGGAAAATGGGCCACTGGGTGGCCTAGAGAAGATGTCCAATAAGCTGCTGAAGGACCAACAACTGTTGTGGGGTTGTCCTGGGGTTGATTTATCCATTCCAACGATCCAGGATCTCCTAGCGAAATTGGAGGTAAGTCTTGTGAAGTGGAATTTGGGGCATCTTCACCCTGTGGGGGGTGGGAGACAAGTGAATCTAGAGGAGTGCGAGGAAACAATAGTCCTCCAACATTCAAAGTAGGGATTTCCACTTCATGTGACCCGACCCTGGCTTGTGGGTCCATTCTTACCCTTAGAATTACCTCCTGGTTAAGGGGTTATTCATGTGGTAAGTTTTGAACCCTACGAGACCTTCTCCAAGGAAAGTCAGCCAGAGTGACTGAAACAAAAGTTTCTCCTAAGGAAAGCTAAACAAAAGAAAAGCAGGCCAAAAAAAACCCTACACAAACTAAGGCCACAAGCAAACTTATGTGATAAGAGTGGATTCAAAGGTCTGGAACCTCACAAGATTGACAAGGCTTCACAAATCGCTATATACCGCAGGGTCCAACAGTAAAATGTGACAAGGAGGATTGGGACTGTACCCTTACCTGAATACTTGATTACCTGGACGGTAGGTGCGTAGTAATCTCCCTGAGTGCTATTCTCGGTGTATTGCTCCGCCAAGACGGCCAAAAGGTTAACTCAGTTGGTCTCAGGAATCCTAATGGTGTCTTTCGATATACACAAGGTACGTGGGAGCTCAAATCCGTAGTGGTGTTGTCTAATGCACAACCGTACTGCACGAGACCTTCCTATATACTACCGAGTACGTGAAACACCTTTCTATATACGCCAAGTACGTGAAACACCTTTCGATATACGCCAAGTACTTGAAGTACTTGGTGTGTACGTGAAAGAGCTTCGATATACTTGGTTGGTATGTGAAAGAGCTTCGATATACCGATAAGTACGTGGAAGACTACAATACCCCCAGAATACAGTGCTGAAAAATTATGATAGCTTCCATGCTTAACGATGCCGGAACACATCTCTAACTTACACACAAGTTACTAAAAGTTTTACCCTAGTTCTACCGTTAGTTTTATCTGGATGGTTAGGTGAATGCATGAGGTGAGCACATAATCGTAAACATAATGCAGGCCCTAACTACATGCAAAAAATATACTTTTCTTTTGATGAACTCTATGTATGGGAGGGAGAAATTTATTTCCAATGATTTTACCAAAACAATGCAATGCAACACAATCCCAAATCTACCAAAAAAGACTATGAAATATTCTTTTCCTTTTCAAGCGAAACACAAAAAAAAATGACACAACACTACTAAGCCAAATCAAAGCATGTTTTTTCTTTTTCTTTTATCTTTTCAAAACAAAAATGATGCTAAGTGATGAAAAGAGAGTTTCTAAATAGAGTATGCAAGCTTTTCACTTTCACTATAAAGGCCTAAAAGCATAAGAACCAAAAGATGCATCTAACTTTCCAAGCATGGAACTATTTTTGAAAAACTTGATATCTACTCGAATTTTTCAAGAAAATGAGCAGCTCATAATTCGTGAAAAACACAAATAATTCAATTTTCTTTCAACTTTTCCAAAATATCTACAAACGAGACATTCCAATGCATGTACAATTCTTCAAATGAGCTTGAAAAATGATGGAAATAAAGTACTTTTTATTTTTCAATGGATGTATAAAAAATAACAATTTGATAACAACGATGTTTTTAAACACAAATACTGAAAATATTACTTGCAACACTCCAATAACTCAGAAAATCTCAAGAAAATGACGAGCACTCATATAGACTGAAAATACACACAAATACTCAAAATCAATCAGTAACAAGCAAAACTAAAGCAAGTAAAGCTCAAAAATGTATACAAATGAGGTCCGGAGACCGATCCAATAGAATGATCAGGTCCTGTGAGGAGAGGAGGGAATGCAAGGATGAGTGGATGCAGGTGGGGAGACGAGAGTGTCCAGCACTACCAAATCTCAGACTTGTCCAAGATGGAACCCAAAACAACTCCGAATGAGGCCAAACACTTCAACACAAAAATAAAAAATGGGGTCTCTGACTGGATCTTGCAGCATAGAGGGAGTTTATACATCGAACCAAAACTCAAATGAAGAATGGAGAAGGGATGCCTATATGGAAATTTCGACAGATTGGCGCAGTCTGTGTTTGTACACAGAGCGACGTCGCATTTTACCAATGAGGAAAGTGCGACGGTGTTGCAGTAGACTAATGAAAGGGTTGCAATGATAGGCCAACAGACAGAGAACATAGATAAAAAATGACACAGTGTCTCTCTGAGTCCACTGACTAGGTGCGACAGGCGAGATCCAAGTTCAAAAATGAACCAATTCTCCAAACAATGAGCAATGAAATGGTTTAAAAATGGGGAGTACAAACTCATAGGAGGACCATAGACTCTTCAAAGTGAAGATCTGATGGTGAAACAAGGCTTAGAAGGAAAATAAGATAATGGATAGTTTGCAAAAGCAATCAACTAAAAATGATATTCAAATTGACAATTACAAACAATGTCTTCCCCAATATGTTCGCAAGATTTGTTTGATGGACAATCTACCAAGAGCGGACTCGAGGCATGATCTCCCTAGCTCAACGCGAGTTTAGAACAAATAGGAGAGAATATAAATCACTCTCCTAGGTCTAATTAAGGGTCAAGGAACTAGCTACGTTTACCTTATAGATCGCTAATCCTTTTCTCCTTGAATGCCACTCCAAGCTTGACGATCTTCATATCCAAGCTGCAAAATCTGTCAAGACAACAAGACAACAAAACAAGTAAAACACATATATACAATAATAGATCTAAGTAAGCAGTCAAGTAGGAAAACTACACAAGATATCATTAACACAATGAGATTTTGGTGGAAGGCACTTATATTACTGTATTGAAAGGGAAGTACATAGGATAGAAAGATTACAACCATAGACTTGACATATCAATCCTCATCTGATCAAACCAATGCCAAATCCTCCCAAGGAAGTGTCAGTCTCCCAATAGATGAGTAGATATCTCTCCTAAGGTAATTTCACCAGCATGTAGACACTATAGACTTCCTCCTTTTGGAATGGGAGTGAGCTTCACTTATATAGGACTAAGTGGATAGGGTAGGTTGAGTTATGGTAGGAGAGAGATAGGGAATCCTTCCAAGAGGTTAGGAACCGAATGCTAGCTCTCCCAAAAGGTCAGGGATAGGGATCCATGTCATCTAGCTTCGAGAATGGGCTCGAAGAAGCTATTTTTGTCCATTAAATGACATCGTCGCAGGCTGCAAGAGGACAACCTATGACGACCTCTCAAAACCTAATATGAATGGGTTTGTATCTCTTCTAGGTTAATGACTTAGTCAAAGAAACTTTAGGGATGTTTACACTGAGTCTCATGATGGTAAGATTTTAGGTGTAACAAACATTATGTTGGTGAGCTCATTGATGTACTATCACACAGATCCAATTTTGTATTGGTTTTGGTTGTGTCCTTATCTTTTCGTGGATCTACTCTTGTAATCTAGTATCCAGGATTTTTCTTCAGTCATTGTTGAGTTAGTACTATCATGGATATGCATTGTGTTGGTCTGCAACCATTCTTTGAGTCTGTTGTTCTGAGCATGGGTATTCCCGCCTCGGGGTTTTTAGACATGTTGTTTATGTTTCCTTGCAGCTCCTCTCCATTTTCCTTCCACCTATATCTGCGTACTTCCTTATTGGTAAAGTGTTTTGGCCATCAAATTCCTCCTGACCTCACACTTTAGGGGGCATCTATTATACCTCAAATTGTCACTTTGTACACCATTAAGAGCTTTCATGCCATACCACCAAGAAGAACATGATTTTCATATTTCCTAAGATGTATTGAGACCCATCCTCATCATGTTGGTCCCCTCCCCAGTCTTACTTGGAGGAAAATCCAACCTTTAAGGGTCGAATGCCACTTCACCAAGCCCATCTTGGCAATATTTTTGCGTCCTGCTAGTGGTGCAAGGCATGAAAATACAACATTTTTGTGCTCTGCATACCTGCAGGGGTGCGGAAATTACAACCTTTTCGTGCTATGCTCAGTCCTGGGGGTGCAAAAATCCCTCAACAACCATATCCCTTGATTTTAGGATCTTGAATCTCGAGGAGATTTTAATGGGATAGGGATTCCTCTTGATTCTCATCTCACCCTCCTTCCTTGGTATGATTAAGCTCCTTGATCCATATTTTTCTCATCTAGATCCATCATTCTCTCTTAGTGGTTGTCCTCCCAAATCCTATAAGAAGAAGTCCATCCATGAGAAAAATGAGAAATTTTGGAGGCATCAAACTTATGATCTCAGAAGTCTTGCATAGGTAGCAAAGGAGAGCTTGGAAGGAGGTGATATTATCTTGGACACCCAGGTATAACATTGTAATTGTATTCTCTAGCTTTCTTAATGATAACTTGGCTTATTCTCCCATATCTTGTTTCTTATCATTTTGATGCATGATATGTTATAGATTAGATCTATAATAAATGCATCTATTGCTTGGAGGTTTTTGGATTTTTGTCTTTCTCAAACATGTTCAAGCTTTGGAAATCAAACTTGGAGATGGAGCTAGGACAACTAGCAAACTAGAGGTAAGTCCCATTTCTTTCTCATGTATTGTGCTAGATCTAGGAGAATAAAAAACCATTTTTTTGTTTCTATATTAGATTAAACATTTATAGACTTCGTTTAATCTATGACAGGGTTTTATTATCCATAGGAAGAATGCTCTAACATAGAAATTGGCGAATCCACTGGGGAAATACGAAGTTTAATTTGCCATCAAATCTTTAATATTTGATCTCCTACCTATGCAAATATTCAATTTTTAATATTTATTTGTCATCCCGATCTTCATTATTGGGCTCTATGAGTCTTAAAACTTCAGAAATTGATAATTTTCATCTCAGACATTCGCCCTTGCCTCCCTACAACATATTTTCACACCCCTCCTGTGTACCACAAAGTGAAAATATCTAAATTTTCGCACCTCTACAATAGTCTAGAGTACAAAAATACCTTATTTTCGCGTCTGGGCAGCCTTCTAGGGAGCGAAAATCCCCTGTAGCTATTTTTGAAAACCAGTTTTTGTTTGACTGGTTTTTGGATTTGGTTTTTGGCTTGATTTCAACCATCTGATCTTGATCAGATCTGTGTGATTGATTTCCACATTTCGGTTTTGTTTTTATCCCACTTAGATTGTAGAGTGAGTTTGCAAGGGTTACTAGTGTGTTGAAAATTAGAAGACTGTCATAGTCACCTCTACCATTTTTGTCACCTTTTTTAACCCGTGAATTTGGTTTGATAACTCACAAACTCCTCTACTCCCAATCTATAGGTCTAAAATTGTGCTTAGTTTGTTCGATTATTTCATTCATGATTTGGATTTTTTGAGTTGAAGTGACAAGAGTAATAGATATTTTACTTGCATTCTTTGGTTTTACATTGCAAAAGTGATCATTTTGTTTAAATCAAGGAAATTATTGCACACTCATTTGCATCCTTGAAAAAGATTATTGGAAATTTTTTACTTTGTGAAGAATCTATGCATTTTTTGAATTCTTGAAATTTGCTTGGAAACTTTTCAAAACCCTTTTTACCTCTTCACTTGATGATTAAAACATTTTTTCAATCATAGAACATTTCTTCCATTTACTTGTCATTTTTAGGCTCATTTGAAGTAGAAAAGAAAAAAAAAGGTTTGTTTTTCAATTTGCTTTTGGAATGTATTTAGTGTGAAAGAGTATTTCATATATTGATTTGGCATACAAAATTGAAAAGAAAAGACAAAAGTGAGTATTTTTTCTTTTTCAAAAACTTGAATTTGTGTCTTTTACATTTGGGAATGAAAAATAACTCTCTCCCTTTGTAGCTAGAAGTTCATCAAAGGGAAAAATATTGGCATAGATTCATCCATATTTGGATGCTTTGAGTCGAGTCTACATACCACCAAGTTGCACTTCCGCTACCCTTGAGTAAAACAACAAGCCTTTAAAATTTACACCCTAACTAAACACACATTAACCTCATTTGAGGACATAAAAATAATTGTGTAGTTAGGTAGGACATCAGGGATATGAATCCAAATAATTCCCCATTCTCATATTACATTTGAGACATAGTTGTTTTCTCTTAGGGTGCTAAAATCCTCTTGTAAGTTTGTTGACAAGGTTATACACCAATTTGTTGGGGGGATTCCTGTTCCACAGGGGTATGTAACGAGGACTGGTAGCAAATGGAATTTTCGGAATACCGCACTCCACTTAGCGCCTAAGGACATCAATCCATTGTCTTCCTTGTATTTTCCGTCTTCCATACTAGTTGTACAAGGGCCAAAAGGAAGAAGTTCCAGTAAACCTTCCCAAATGTGTCATGAACGAGGTATATTAGTGACCATCCTTCTAGGGATATTTTACCTGAGATCCCTTTTGGTAGAGGGATATCCCTTCACATATATTGGTCTCTCACTTCGTATTTCCCGAAGTGGATTTAATTACCTTGCAGAGGATACAATTTGCTGAGGTCTCCGAATATTAGATAGGATGATTGCTTACTCTTATACCTTGTAGAGGGTCTTTTTATTTTTTTAGTGTTGCTTTTTGGATTTATGGCCTCTTTTTATTACTCACTTGTTGTGGAATCGTTCATGGTAAAGTTTTTGAGATTGATTTTTGGCCCATGTGCCTCTTTTTCTTCTATCTCCCCTTTTGCACATTCGGTTGCCTAAGGGTTTTTGAGTTATTTTTTAGCAAGACTTCACCCACAATACTTAGTCCTATTCCATGATGGATCCAAGGAAATCATCAAGACAACAAGGGATGAGTCCCAAACCATCTGTTCCTAGAGCCATTTGACCACCACCTTCACGCATCCCCACTCCCCCCACTAGCATACCAGATGTTTGGGGGACTGTCCCAGAATTCACCAGTACAACACCACAAGTTGATACAGTATCACAAACTTCTACACTACCAAAATTTAGTGTAGTACTAGAATTTAGTGCAACATCAGAAGCCAATGAAGCACCCGATATTAATGTCCCCCCACAAGTCGACGTTGTGCCGAAAGTTATTATTACTACAGAAAATAGGATAAATACAGAGATGCCATCAAAAAATGATCTCGCTGAAGGATATATTGAGATTATTGAGGAATCTGACCCTTTCCCTTCTACAACGATTCAATTAGTTGAGATATTAACCAACCTTTAATATAGTTAGTGACCCCACTTTTCATTCCTAATACCTCAGTTATGCCCAACTACCAATTTGAATCTTCTAGTAGCAGAACATTCGGAATTCCATCCCTTGATCTTCCTACGGGCCATGAAATTACGACATCCATACGAGCATAATTTGTTAGTTTATCCCACGAACGCATGGAAACAAAATTATTTAGACGTGAAGTTGCATAAATGATGGCTCAAAACTCAGAATTTCCATTGACATCCACATCCGAATTGGTAAACTATCGTGATTCAAGAGTCCCCAATCCACTTCCTATGATTCTATGTATGGCACTTCATTCATAGGTCAATCCGCACCAACAGATTGGATATATTCTAAACCTCTACCCAATGATTTAGGAACAATAAATTTTTTGATCCATCTTCATCATTATGGAACAAGACTCTAGACCAATCCCTCAATGATTTCCGCACTTTTCCAGTGCCTATGCAGTTAACACCATAAAATCTCCTTCAACATTCCTCACTTATTTTACCAAATGAAATTCTTGGTAACTCTTCAGGGAACATTTCTAGTCAGGGGACAAACTATAACATTCCTTGGTTACCTGTATCATCCGGAATCCATACACATTAATATTCACAAATCGGTATTGTTAGAAAAACAGGATCGCAGAGCAATAACAATAAACAAAAATGAAAATATAATCACACATATACATTACAAGAGAGACACAGATATATCGTGGTTCACCCAACTTGGGCTATGTCCACACTGAATTTTCCAGTCCTTATTATTATTACCGTCTAGCAAGGTGAAGGGATACAACCTGCAGCACAACTGCTGCACTTCCTCTTCTCTGTTTCACAGTCTCTCTCCTGATCTCAGAGATCTTTACCATGCATAAAACCTAATACATCATCATCCCTAGCCGTATTACAATGTCTTTATTTTATAAGGGAAATACAATGGGAAAATACAACGGGATACCCAAAACCATGGTCCCGCAAAACAGCGGGCGAAAACAGCCCCAAAAATTTTCTTCGGGGGTGTTGCCCCGAACCCCCATTTCTCAGGGGCGCTGCCCCCGGACCCCCCATCCAGAGGGGATGATCCCCCCTGGAACCCCGTGGGGGGGCGATGCCCCCCCGCTGGGATGACTGTACAGTCCACCTACATATCATATAAAATTGGGGTACAAAACACGGCTGATACAATATCATCTATGAGACTAGAAGATCTGGTTCCACAACCAATAGGTACTAGTAATGCAACCAGCCAACCTACACGGTCAATATCTTCTAATGTTTCCATTGGAATACTGTCTATTCCCACTATTGGAACACCCGTTGTGCTTGAAAGTCAATCTTCATCCACAATTTACACTATTTCTAGATGACAACCTTTCATTGGTGCCCCAAGTGGAACCAGTAACCAACCTCCTCTGTTAGGACCATATTCTTCATGGGGACAAAAAATCCCATCTACTGGGGGGGGACTTCATTCGGTAACCAGAATCCTATTGGGAAAAAAATCAATATCAATCCTTTTATGCCCCCAACCCTAATCTGAATCCTGGATTACCTTACCCCGGCATCTCAAACACTCAATGGATCCCACCTCCCCAAACCCCGCCCCTTAATCAAGGAGTAAAAAACAATCCATGGGATCAACCCCTTCAGACACCTCCCCCTAATCAAGGTATGGTTAATCCACTCAATCAAGGATTTGTGAACAATACATGGGTCCCACCACCCCCTGTATCTACACCATTCCATCCCACAATTCAACGTTTTCAACAACCGCTGTACAATTTGATTCCAAATCAATTGGTAAATCGTATGATTCCCATCCAACAACCGATTAATCCCATGGTACCTAACCCACAAAACTTCCAACAATACCCCGCGGGAAATATGTATGGGTATAATATGCCACAATTTGCAGTGCAGGTCCCAATAGGAATCCCAACACCCCATCAATACTATTCCTACCCTTAACCCAATAGACAAATTCCCCTCTTGGAAACATTGGACCTACCCGATTTATCAAGATTAATAAATGATCCCAGTTGGCATAAACCACATTCGCCACCCATTCCCACCAAATTACCATCGGATATCCCAAAATTCGATGCAAAACCTGGGGAAGACCCAACAATCACGTTATGACATTCCATCTGTGGTGTTATTCGAAATCATTGATGGATGATTCCATACGATTAAGGATATTCCAATGCACACTCACTAGGACGGTAGCTAAATGGTATATTGAGTTGCCACAATACTCTTTTCGATATCTCAACTCCCTTGCAATGTAGTTTTTGATGCATTTTCAGCTTCCCATTTGATACGAAACTCGAACAGACCTATTAAATTTGTTGCGAAAATCCACGTCTACTCACATTTCATATCACATTCATGAGTGGAGGAGATCCCAAAGGTTGATTAAGGCTCATATACCTGACCAATTATTAGCCGACTGGTTCACAAATTCATTACTGCCACTTATTACTAGGGATGTTGCAATGGGATAGGTTGTTACCGAAGAGTAGGCGATCAGTCATGATCAGTATATGGACTTGGTTTACTCTCAATCCAGAACTCTATATGAAATGATCCCTCATGCCCCCTCCCAACTAGCGATACATCCAGTCCCGCTACCGAACCTCCTATTGATGGTGTAGTTGGTTCCATCAAGGCCCAACCTGCAACAAAATCTAGTGGACAACAAAATACTTCTCCTCCACTTCAAAACCAGGCTGCATCCAAAAAATATACTTCTCCTGCTCAAATATATGAGGTGAATGCGGTTCAATCCTCATCACAACAATCTAGAGAGAAATGAAGAATAATAAAGGGAAATCCAAAAACTGTTCTCCTCAGCAGGAAAATCCAAAACCACAACAAACTAATGTTGATAACAAATCCAAAATGAATGCTAAGTTTCCCTACCTTATTTTCCAGGAAGACCACTATACAAAATACTATCCTTATCGAAAGGAAGTCAACAAATTTGTGAAAGGTTCTTCCCACTCGACGATCCTAACTGACCCTTCCCCAACTCAGCAACATCAAATGGTCACACATATTCCCCCGCAAGGGGTGCTCCAAATGATCCCATCAACTAGAAACATCTATAAAACGCGACATCCTCATGATGAGTAATGAGACTGTTCATTTATCCACTAGGACAAATACCTATGATTCTATTCAAAATTCAAACAAAAATGGGAATTCAAAATACAAATATCCTATGGAAGATCATCCCTCTACTCCTCCACCTAATGGCCCTCTTCACATTGAAAGGCCTATTAGTGACATTGTGTTGTGCCCACCAAATTCCACCATTCGAAAAGCAACATTCAATCTGAGTGCGCGAGATGCTCAGAATTATAATATTGTTGAGGACTTAGCTCAAGCACCATACACAATGTCTCCCTTCGAGGTTCTACAACATTGTCGTATTCAGCATAGAACCTTATCATCGGCACTCGTCACCGTTGAACCTGAGACTTCCAACACAATTATGTTTAATTTGGAATATTTTAAGCCAAGGATTTCCCACCAACTAGATTTTCAAATTCATACGAAGATTTGTGGAAACAACAACCATCATACTGTTTTGGACGGAGGTGCTTCCACTTCTATTATGTCATTGTCTTGCTGGATATCTATTGGCTCTCCAAAGGTAACTTAGTCTCCTACTACTCTAAAGTCTTTTGACGGTCGTAGTTTCCAACCTTATGGAATCATACCATCATTTGTCGTATAACTAGGGGGGAAAATCGTATCCATCCATGTCGAAATTGTAGATTCTCCATTGGATTACAATATCCTACTCGGTCGAAACTGGTTTTATGCCATGACCACCATAGCATCATCGGTTTTTCATTTGGTGCAATTTCCTCACCAAGGGAAAATTGTCACCATTTATTAGTTGGATTTTTGCACTATGGATATCCATTCCAACGCCACCAATAATGTCCTGCTGTTGACACAATCTCAACATCATTATGAAGACACCGATGTTGGTATTTTGAAGGACTCTTCTATTGTTGGAGTATTCCTGGAGCTTCCACCCTTAGTCTATTCAATCAATGTGACCTGTTCGAATAGCTTTCAATCTGAAGAACCTAATGATTCTTGGGTTATACCGAGTCCTGCTGAGTACAAAACCATTGGTGATTGCATTCCTTTGAAACTCAATCAAGAAACATATCAAGCGATTCAATCTGCTTCCAACTGTATTGATTCTATTGACCACAAGTCGGTGGAACCTCTCCCTCCTTGGATTGATTCATCCTTGCCCTCATTTGATCCCCTTTTACATAATTTTCCCTCTGACGAGTCTATCATGGAAATCATGAGCATTGACGAACTTCCATGGAAATATCACCATCAAAGATCATATTTTCCTACGATCCACGTGGTATATCCCAACAAAAAATCCACCATTTCACATGATATTGTCCAAACATCTCAGATTCCCATCCTCATGCACAACATGTTTTCAAAAGGAAATCTAGCTAACATTATGGCAAATTTTCCAATAGACATATCAATAAAGCCTGGTAACGTGGAACACATCCATTTAGGAAAAACCTATACACCCACTGAGGTAGAATTTTATATAGCCTTGTTTAAGGAGTTACATGATGTTTTCGCATGGAGTTATGAACAAATTCTGGGAATTGACCCCTCTATTGTGGTCCATGAAATCAAGGTTTATCCCAGTGAATGACCTGTTCGGAAAAAAACTTCGACCCGTTCACCCCAGAAAAACTGCAGCCATTAAGGAAGAAGTTGAAAAGCTCCTTTGAGCTTCTTTTATCTATCATGCCCCATTGACAGACTGGGTATCTAACTATAGCTAGGGTTTTAACCCTATCTTGTGCAAATGAGCACCTACTAAGGAGAAGGGCCTCCTTAGTAGCAGTTCAGAAAATAGTAAATAAAACAGTAAACTACTCTAAGCATGTGCATAAAAAGAAATGACAAGATTGTAAAAAATGATTTTTGTATTGAATATACCTCAGGTGTAGAGGTTGATGAAGCCTTTGCTGCAGTCCAAGAGGGTTGCTTCCAAGCTCCAGTGTTGTTCCTTTCTCTTTCTCCAAAGGGTTTTGGAAATGGGCCAAAGGGGCACTCAAATGTGAAAGTAGCTCAAGGGTGAGCTAGGGTTTCAGGAGTGATTTTGGCAGAGTAAGGATATGGATGATTGTGGATGTCAAATGGGGAGCCTCCATAACCTATTTATAGGTTTTTAGTGTTGGAGTGCTGACCCATGGTTTTGGGCACCATATGGTTTAGGTCAGCTGTATAGGGTTTTTGCTTCCTTTTTTCTCTCTTTTTTCCTCTTTTTTGTATTTTTTATTCCCCTTTTAGAGGGCTTTCACTATTTTGGAGGAATCTTGGATTATTTTGGGGAAAAAAGGGGTTTTTTAGCCTTTTGGAGGTTTTTTAATGGTTTTTTGGCCTTTTGGAGGCTTTTTGATGGGTTTTTAAGGTTTTGGAGGCAAATATGGTAGGAAATATGGACAAATGAGTCATGTAATGGGGTAGATGAGGTAGTGAGCACTTTTTGAGTGTTAATAGATTGCCCCTTGATGTGTGAGGGTAGGAGCTCATCGTATGGACGATAGACATCATAAGTCTTTTATGGTTTTCCTGGGGTGTGGAGAGGAGAAGAAACGAACTAGAGCCCAGAAAAACGGTCTCGAACAAACTGCAAAAACTAAAAGTACATGACCTCAATAATGAATGAGGAATAATCTGAACATATGGACGAGGCGGGCATTCCCATGCTCGTATCAAGATATAGAACAATAAAAAGGGGGTCCAAAAAATGGGGACGTGAAATATACATGGCCTCAACTGAGGAAGAATCTCAATATATGGATGAGGCGGGCATACCCATGCTCGTATCTAGATATATATAAAAAATAACAATGAGGCCCAAAAATGGGGGCCTGAAAGATACATGGAGAACCACTGTGTACATCATAAGGGTCTAGAGGGGACACAAATCTGGGACATACTATTGGGTTGACCATGTCTGAGCTGAAGAACTGATACACTGGAATAACAATAGTGCTGATGAATGTGGTACCAGAGGGACTGATGTGTTGCTAGATCATAGTGATGGGGAGTCATACCCTCAATGGTACACTGAACTGGAACTGAACTGGGTACTCAAGGAAGCATATAACTGGATGGCTTCCAAATACAATTGCCAACGCAACCTGGACATCCACGGGAACATATAACTGGGAATTCCGAAGTGACTCACCAATGTGCTAGAGTCGGGGAAAATCCTGGGTCTTCGACCAATAACTGAAGGCATATATACCCTGCGCGATTCTCAACGATGCGATCAAGGTGTTGAAGTCGAGCATGTGAGAAACAACCACTCGGAGAGGCAATGATGACTCCTCTCAAAATGGTCCGCAGGCACACACCACAGATGGTGATGAGTCCAAGGTGCAGGGACCTCTGGGTCTATCCTCTGGAATAGATGGGTTGTCGTCAATAGAGGGAGACCTGCAACTAGCAAGGCAATGATGTTTCCTTGATAGGAGCACGAGGTGGAGAACCGAAGTGTGAGAGTACTGATGGTAGGACTGACATACTGTGGGGGATAAGGGGTAATTAGAGTGGGTGGACTCAAACTTCCTTTGTTCAGAGTATGATGGAGGGGATGATCGAGCAGCAAATGAAACTGACTGGTGGGAAAGGGATCATAGCTGTAATGGATCAAGGATAGTGACTGGGATGAGTGATACTCAAGGTGGTGTAAGATGGCAAGAGAATCCAGAATACTCTGAACAAAGGCGACCTTATTGGGGGTGCTGCCGAGATGGTCGATCATGGTGCTGAGAGGCATGGGGGGGTACTTCTTCATGGGTTAAAGAACTAGAAGAAGGGTGTTCAAAATGGTACTATCGTGTGGATTTATACGAGTCCAGGACAATTCATGCTCGGGATTGCTTTCAATTTTAAGGAGTCTGAAAGCAACAAGAAGACTCTGAAATAAGGGAATGGTACCGTCGTGTGGATTTGTACGAGCCTAGGACGGTGCGTGCTCATGGTTGCTTTCAATTTTAGAGAGTCTGAAAGTGATAAGAAGACTCCAGGGGGTTGCTTTTTCGTGTGTTAGTCTCCAAGGCCCGAAGAAGCATAAAAGGATGCAATGAAGAACTCTTCTAGTCGGTGTGACTAGAGTATTCCTTTTTCGTAATTAGTCTACCAGGTCTTGCAAATGGTTAAACTTATACCAGATAGATGCTCTTTGAGGTACTCTAATGAGCATGAAAGGAAGCAAGATTGCTCGACGATCTTGTTATCTTTTTAGGAGTCAGAAAAGAGCTTAACAGAAACTCCCTAAGTGCCTTTTTCGTAAAGGACTTGTCCGGCCTGAAAAAGGGATAAAATTATACCGAACAAAAGGAATGGTCAGGCAAGGAGGAAGTGCTCAATCAAGGAACATTGATGATGACCAAGTACGAGGGTAGGGGGGAACACTAGTGGGCCTCCTTGCGGGATAATGAATGGTGGAAAAATAACAAAATAATTGCAGTATGAAAGGAGTGAATGGCTCATGTAAAAATGTGGAATAATCTGATGGAGGCCGATGTGGTGCGCAAACCAAGGCAGCAAGGTGTCGGGACACAATGTTGAAATTGTACCTGGTGAGAGCGAGAAATGATCTCAAGCATCATCACGTGCTCGGAAAACTGGATCCGGCGATCTAAAAAGTGTCAAAAAAGGATAACGGTCTATGTGGCACGCAAACCGAGGCAACGGGGGGCATTTTGGAAAAAAATACCTGACGCATATGGGGGTGAGAGAGAGAAATGATCTCAAGCATCATCACAGGCTTGAAAAAATGAATCCGATGATATAAAGTATATCAAAAATGGGCTACGACCAATGTGGCACGCAAATTGAGGTGGCATGGGGCATGGAAAAAAATGCCCGAAAGTTTTTCGTGAGAGCGAGAAATGATCTCAAGCATCATCATGGGCACGAAAATATGAATCCGGTAGTGCAAATGGTGTGAAAAACGGAGGTCATAAGGACTCCGGAATGGTCAAAGGAAATAACTAGGTTAAAAAATGGCTACAAATAAAGGTGAGCCCACCAAGCGAAGGATGTAGTGGTGGGGAGAAATGATGGCCCACGGGGGCGAAATACTAGGCGTATCAAATCAAATCAAATATACAAGTGACACATGACCTCAAAAATGGTTGAGATAAAAAATGTGAAAAAGTGAGTAGGGTTAATGACCTACCCCCATGCTATGCGCATGGGGTTTGTGATTGTGGATCACATATGTGTTGGTTTGAACAATGGGATCATTGAAACGCTGAGATAGATGTGATGGGGAAGGTTCAAAATGGTTGATCATGCCCCTTATCCTAGGGTCGAGGTAATCTATTATGCCCCCTAACTCATAGGTGTCAATGTGGTGCTCGATGATAGCGGGGTCAAGACCAAGCATTTTGGTATAGGACCATGCAAAGACATCGAAGAACTCTTGGAAAATCTTTTTGTACTCCTTGATCACATACTCACTGCAAGAGGCTCCTAATGTAATGAATTCAAGAGCACTAGGTGGGTCAGAGATATCAATATGGATTGTGGGTGAGATGTTGGCCATGTTACCTTCCTCAAAGGCACCAGGAGCGGGAATGGGATCCTTAAACTAGTCAACTTTGGTGGGGAGGAAATCTTTGGACTCAATAGAGAATTGGGTGGCTGTGGTGGAGGAGGAGTCCTCCGGGAGGAAATAGGAACGATGGTGCATATCCTCCTAGGGGTAATCCGGGGCAGTGAGAGCCTCTAGAATCTCCTCATCATTGTGAAAAATTTGAGTTGTCAAATCGGTTGACGAGGGAGTGGTAGTAGAAGAGATCATATAGATGGTATTAATCTCGCCGGATGAGGGTGATACTGGGGGGTGGATCTCCTCAATGGTGGGGGGTGCCGTCTCAAGGTCCAAATTATTCATCTCGTAGAGAGCTGCTCTGTAATCTGGGAGATCAGGACAGTGATGTGAGTAATGTCCGTAAACAGCGCATATTGCACAAGGTTGGTTGGTACGCAGTGATTTATCATGAGGCTTACGGGTAGGGTCGAGTTCGACAACCGGGATGGTGGGGTTGTCGTCAAGCATTTGCATGTGCTCTTATAATGCAGGTAATTGTGGACATTGATGGGTAGGATGGCCTAACTCATCACACAACGAGCATTTAGGAGGAGCACGAAACACAGGGGGGTTTTTAACTATTTTGGGTGGGGGTACAATAGTGTATGGCTGTGGGCCTCTGCCCACAGTGTGCTTGATAAGAGGGGGTGGATTTGTAGATGACGAAGGGGTAGTGACACCGGGAGGTGGTTGACTAGTAGTGGCAATGGGTTGCACCGGTTGTAGGACGACATTTGGTTTCGGTGGGGGAACGGGAGGTGAAATATACCACACAAGTAGTCCCAAGGTTAACCCAGGGAGGCTGAGAGTAGCCATAACCGGGGCACTTACTACTCCTGAGGGAGGGAATAGGAAGGGGATTGTGTGGATGGGTGTAACACCAATATGACTAGGTACCAATGGTGGTTTGGGTAACAAGAGTGGTTAATTGTTGGGTGCTTGTGCGTTGTGGGAAAGGGTACATAGGTCAGATATTTCGGTCGCTGGTGACGGGGGTGGAATAAATTGGAATGTTGAGGTCATCGACATATCTGAGTAAACTCCAGGTCCCATGGAGGAAACCAACGAGGTAGATGTACCACAAACAGGTTGTTCAACCATGGGGAGAACATTTTTGGGTGCAGCGGGGGCATTGGGATGGTAATAGGTGAGTTGATCGACCTTGACCATGCATCCGTCATGGGGGAACATCATGGTACGAAAAACGGATGAGGCAACCGCCTGCTTGGAATACATGTAACTGCGGCCAAGTAAGAGGTTATAATCAAGTTGGGCGTTGATGACCTCTATGTCAATGAGCACTGTTTTACCAGCCAACTGGACGGGGACATTAGCTAAGAGACCTTGGGGTTGAGCCGAACGACCGTCGTAGGCTCGCAATGCAGTGGTGGACTGCTGGAGAGTAGGGGATCCCAACTTCTGCCAAACGAATGTGGACATGACGCATGTAGAGGCACCTTTATCGATAATGCACCGATGGATGACAAGATTCTGAATGAATACAGAAACTTGGAATGCTAAAGTGGAAGGCAGGCGTGGTTCGGATTAATCCAAATCGAAGGCCATCAGTTGTGAATCATTTGGGTCAATAGCACCAATGGCAGAGAGCAAAGTCTTGCGCTGTGAAGGATAGTTTTTTAAGACCTCTAACGCAGACATGGCTGCGGGGGACTGGGCTAAGTCATCTACAATGTTGTAATTAGATGCAGCATGAGCATTAGGGTTATTGTTGATGCGGCGAAGTGGGAAGCGAGGTGCCTTGGAGGCGCCATCAAGTGGAGCCGGAGGTATACGTAACGATTCATCAGTGGGATGAGCGTTAGTGTTTTTGTCGGTGGGAGGGGATTTAGGGGTGGAGCCATATTAGTTCCGACGGGTTTGAAGGTTGACATCAGTGGATGACATCATTAACAAGTGATGGGTACCTGAGTCTAACATGGGTTGATCAGGCGCGGCATAAGTGATTTGTTGTTGTGGTGGCGCGTGTCCTTGAGGGGGAGCCAACGGCTGAGTGTTCACTATGCCTTGGGTTGGTAAAGGGTTTTGTAGCACCAAGGGTTGATGTTGAGGTGGTGGGGGGTTGGGTGGCGCCTGAGGAGCCACGTGCCCTTGGCGGTGGGAATCATCAGTCCAGAGTTGCCGAGCTCGCTCCAAATGTGGGAAAGCATGTGTGTAGTGGCCATAGACCCCGCAAATCGAACAAGGATGGTTTGTTCACAAATTAGGATTTTTGGCTTGTTTGGGCAGTCGATCAAGGTTCTGGTTGGCAGGTGCCGCGTTATTGTTGTTGGGGGGTTTCGGGGGTTGACCGCCTTGGTCTGGAGGGGGGTTGTTCCCATGGTTACGGCCTTTGCCGCGGTTTTGCTGGCCTTGCTGGCGCTGGTTATTTTGGTTCTGCTGCGGATTTTGTTGGGCATACACTTTCCCTTGGGCAGCAGGTGGGTTCTGGGGTTGTGCAGGTGCGCGAGCAGGCTGTGGTGGATAATAAGTAGGTGGAGGAGGCATAGGTGTTGAAACTTGTGGGGTTTGCTGATATGTCTACGGAATGGGTTGTGGGTTTGCTGTAGGGGCTGCTTATGGCGGGTAATAAGTAGGTTGGGCTTGAGAGGATACAGGAGCTGCTGCAGCTTGTGGGTGGTAATATGGCTGAGGTGTGATTGGGGGGGCGTAAGCGGGGGGGTCATGCCCAAAGCACTAAGGTGGACATGAGGGTCTGTGGGAATGATGGTGATGTGCCATGGGAGCATACGAATTGGTTGCTTCGGACTGAGATGTAGCCCGCGAAATGTTGGGGCCATGGCTAGGGCGTACTATGGAAAAGGGTTGGTTATGTGAGGCTATACGGCCAATGATTCCATCTGCGGCATGGGATGCCCCTAACGCATCGTGTCGGGAGGAATCGCCATGGGGGACATCCGGTATGATGGAATATAGGTAACCAGATTGGGCGTAAATAAGGTCAAATTGCTGGGCTTTGAGGATGGCCTCTTCTTCGGAATGGGGTCGCTCGGATGCCACATCCTTGGAAATGACAGGAAGGAGAGATTTTAGAAACCAATCTAAGAAGATACGGTCATCTAACTTGATTTTGCAGAGGTTGCGGCATTGACGCCACTCATGAATGTGGTCGGTGATGTGGGTGGCCGTGTTCTGTCTACAAGACAGTAGGATCTCAACTCCCACGTCATAACGGACAGGTAACTGAAAGAACCGCAGGAAAGTTGATGCAAGGGAAGTAAAGGTGGCATGGGTCCCATGGGGCTGCTCAATGTACCACTTAGCTGTAGAGCCAGTGAGGGTGCGTTGTAACAGACGAAGGCGAACAGAGTCATCCACTATGGAGTTGGAGGAACACCATAGATGGAAGGACATAATATGGTTCAAGGGGTCCTCACCTGCCTCGCCCTCAAACTTAGGGATGTCAGAGGGGAGATTGGTGGGCATGTGAGGCCACGCAGGGTCATGTCTAATGGGATCGTTAGTCACTCTAGCCAGGTCAGGAAGGTTGAGACTAGCCATGAATGGCAAACTAGTAGAAGGATGTGACATACTAGTGGTTGTGACCATGTTGGGGACAATGCCCCCGAGTGGAGGGGCTGGGTTTAGGATGTTGCCCCCAGGTGGAGGAACGAAAGTGGTATGGGATGGTCCTGCACCACCAAGGGTAGCGTGAATCACTGGTGGAGTTGGGATAGGTATGCTAGCTATTGGAATGGGTAAAGTGATTGGAATGGTAGATGTGGGACCCATCGAGGGCATACCCAAAGTGGGTGTGGTAGCTGGTGTGGTGGTGGATGCTCCACCAATGGTCCCTACAAAGAAAGGGTTGGATGTCATGCCAGCCATGGGGCTAGTTAGTGCAGTGTAAGTGGGGTTCTCGGACTCTACCTCAGAATCAAAGGTAAAATAAGGGGCGTCTAGATCGGGTGACGAAGTTCTATGCCGTTGACGAGTAGAGTCAAGTGACAAAGCTCGAGATCTATGATGAGTGGTATCAAGTGATGAAGATCTACATCTATGACAGGCGATGTCAAGTGAACCGTGTTGTGGGGGCTCACCCCGGAGGCCCCAAGAATGTCTCGGGGACTCAATGGTGACAGATGGTGTCAAGTATCTGGGGGTTGTGTTGAGTGAAAAAAAGCTCAAAAAACCCTAATGCAACCGAGTGTGCAGAAGGAGAGCACAAAAAATATGGAACTCAGGCCAACAACCAACTCAAAACACTTACTGTAACAGTTGTGCTACAATAAGTGGAGTATCAACATAAATGGTCAGAATACCAACAAGCAGCAGGTTTCCTAGAAAATAAAAATAGTGGACTCGCTAGACCAAAAGGAGGTAAGGGAGCAAGCAAACACCTAGCTAAATTGTATTCTGACTCAACCAGACATATCCTCTACAAGGTGATGAAATCCAAGTCAGACAATATGGATAGTAGAGCCAAGTGGCTAAAGATATCCCCCTACCGGGAGGGACATCGGGTAGTCAATCCTAGAAGAAAATCAACTAAGATACCCTGTTCATGACACGTTCGGTTGGGTGAATCTGCAGTTTGGTTCTATCGCCAATGTATCCCCATATAGGTGATACACCAAGAACTACGAAAGGTATCCTTCGGTTACTGAATGGATTGCGATATTCCACTCAGGCTTCCGGAACCAGTCTGGCTACTTCAACCCTCCTAGGGGAGAGGCCTTCTTGATAAATTGGTTTTAAACCGTGTCAAAAAATACTAGGGGATTTTGGTTCCCTAATGGACAACAACTATGTCTCAAGTGTAAGCAATCGAGGGGTGTTATTTGGATGCTTATCCCCCCGATCCTACCTAACTACAAGATTCGTATGTGTTCCCCAAGTGGGGTTAGAATGTTGGTTGTGTTAAGTAGTATTTTAGGGTTCACTTGAATTAGGTGACAGAGTGTGTGCATGTGAGATGATGAACCCAAGTAAAAGTGCCACGGGGTGGGCAACTTTTTAACTAAAAATAACAATGCAGAAATTAAACTTTGAAATGCAAAATTTTCTCTTTTCAATTAAAATGCTGAAATTTAAAAAGTGCTGTAAATGGAACAAAAATAATGGTGCAGAAAATAGGCTGTAGGGAATTAAGGCTGCAGATAGGACAGATGGCTGTGTAGGTGCAGAAAATATTGCAGCAAAGTGCTGGGTTCAAACAGGGAAAAAATGCTGAAAACATACTACAGGTCTGTGGCAAATCTGCGCGGTCGAACCGCGGGAAACAGGCATTAGAGATATTTTGAGGTCAAAAAATGGCCTCCTAAGAGATGTACTACAAAAATATGAGATATATTAAAATATTATGAATTGGGGGTTTTATGGGGTAGGTATATATGACAAGTCACCTCCCACACTATTTTCTATGCACAATATAAATAACCATGGTTGAGTTGCTTTTCAAAATTCATTAGAAATAAAATTAATAAAATAAGTCTACATTGATGTGACTAAGATTCATTGTAAATTCCCAAAAATTTATTGTCCTTTAGCATTTATTTGTTTTGAACTTGCAAATGAAATTAAATAATAAAAAATATTTTTAAGAACTATTTTTTTAATTTTATGTTGACTTTTTATATTTAGTACTTTTCTCATGAATTTAATATAATGTAATTTTATTGAGAATTTATTTACATGTAAAATGTTAATAATATTATTATAATCCACATTGCATTATTATTATTATTTATTAAATCTATTATTATTCTTTATTAGTTTGACATTATGTTATTAAATATAACGTAGTGAATATATAATTTGAAATTAAAAACATAAAAATGATAATATATTATTTTATAAAAAAATGTGAAAGGATTTTCTTTATGAATTAAGAGTACTTCACTTGAAAATGACAATAATATTATTTTATGAGAAAGTGTGAAAAAACATTCATTATGAGTACTTTACTTGAAAATGACAATAATATTATTTTATGAAAAGGCTATCATTATGAGTACTTTACTATATGACTTAAAAGTACTTACACCACTACCTTGGTTAACTATGTGTTTTCATCCACCATAGAAAATTTGACAAATAAGCATTCTTAACTCATGCAATGCCACCTCACCAAGGGGGATGATGTCATCTACTAGAATGTGATTGGTTGTTTTTTATAGTACATTTTCTTTGTTTTGAGGCCATTTTTTGACCTCAAAATTTCTCTAATGTCAACAGTCGCAAGCAGATTGCAGGAATTTGGCTGAAAGACGCAGGCAGACCGCGGGAAAAGGGCCGAAAGTCGCAGGAGGATAGCAGGAAAATGGCTGAAAGCCGCAGGCGGACCGCTGGAAAAAGGTCGAAAGACGCAGGAAAATGGCTGAAAGCCGCAAGTGGACCGCGGGAAAAAGGCCGAAAGACGCAGGCGGATAGCAAGAAAATGGCTGAAAGCCACAAGCGGGCCGCGGGAAAAAGGTTGAAAGTCGCAGGAGGATAGCAGGAAAATGGCTGCAAGCCGCAGGCGAAACGTGGGAAAAAGGTCGAAAGACGCAAGCGGATAGCAGGAAAATCGCTGAAAGCCGCAGGCGGGCCGCGGGAAAAAAGCTGAAAGATGCAGGCGGATAGCAAGAAAATAGCTGAAAGCCGTAGGCGGATAGCAGGAAAATGGCTGAAAGCCGTAGGCGGCCCACAGGAAAAGGGGGGGACAGCCCCGGTCGGACCACACGAAACAGGCTGAGAGCCACGGTCAAATCGTAGGTAACAGACTGAAAACCGTCGGTAGATCATCGGTAACAGTCTGAGAGCCACGGTCGGATCACAGGTAACAGTCTGAAAGACGCGGTCAGAACACAACTGCGGGGGAAAAAAAACACGGTTTAAAGCGGCCAAAAGGAAAAAATAGAAAAAATATTGCAGAAAACTAAAAACGTTTAAAACTATAACCAGAAATTCAAAGGAACACTAGAGGAGTTGCCAAAACTGTAGCTAGGGTTTTCACCATAGCTTGTGCAAATGAGCACCTACTAAGGAGAAGGGCCTCCTTAGTAGCAGTTCAGAAAATAGTAAATAAAAGACAGTAAATAAAACAGTAAACTACTCTAAGCATGTGCATAAAAAGAAATGACAATATTGTAAAAATTGATTTTTGTATTGAATATACCTCAGGTGTAGAGGTTGATGAAGCCTTTGCAGCAGTCCAAGAGGGTTGCTTCCAAGCTCCAGTGTTGTTCCTTTCTCTTTCTCCAAAGGGTTTTGGAAATGGGCCAAAGGGGCACTCAAATGTGAAAGTAGCTCAAGGGTGAGCTAGGGTTTCAGGAGTGATTTTGGCAGAGTAAGGATATGAATGTTTGTGGATGTGAAGTGGGGAGCCTCCATCACCTATTTATAGGTTTTTAGTGGTGGAGTACTGACCCATGGTTTTGGGCACCATATGGTTTAGGTCAGCTATATAGGGTTTTTGCTTTCTTTTTTTTCCTCTTTTTCCTCTTTTTTGTATTTTTTATTCCCTTTTTAGAGGTTTTTTGCTCTTTTGGAGGAATCTTGGATTATTTTGGGGGAAAAGGGGGTTTTTTAGCCTTTTGGAGGCCTTTTTAATGGCTTTTTGGCCTTTTGGAGGCTTTTTAATGGGTTTTTAAGGTTTTCGAGGCAAATATGGTAGGAAATATGGACAAATGAGTCATGTAATGGGGTAGATGAGGTAGTGAGCACTTTTTGAGTGTTAACACTAACATCATTCCTATAGCTAAGAAACAAGGCACAATTAGAGTTTGTGTCGATTATAGGGACCTGAACAAATCTTGTCCTAAGGATAACTATCCAAACCCCTTCATTCATGGATGGCTTCTCTGGCTATAATCAGATTGAGATACTCCCAACAGACCAACATAAGACTTATTTCATCTTCCCATGGGGAACCTTTTGATATCGCAAGTTACATTTTGGCCTCAAGAATGCTTGGGCTACTTTTCAACGGGCCATGCCTTACACATTTCATGATATCAAGCATGTTGTGGAACCATATTTGGATGAATTAATCGCTCATTCTTTTGTTCGAGAAGATCATCCAGGACATCTGAGTGCCATATTTCCATGGTGTTTCCACTACAACATTCAATTGAATCCACACAAATGTGTATTTTGTGTTGAAGCTGGTATAATGTTAGGATTCATAATATCCAAGGATGGAATTCGCCTTGATCCACTGAAGGTTGAATCTACTTACGCTTGCAGGGGCATGAAATTTTTTTACACTGCTTTGTTCGTAATTTTTTCTAAGATCAGTCGTGGCTATATGAGACTTCTCAAAAAGGATGTTTCCTTCATTTGGAATGATGAAGCTGAACAGTCTTTGGATAATATGAAAAAGGCCCTGACTAATGCTCTTGTGTTACAGCCACCCAATTATACACAGGACTACATTTTATATCCCGTCGCCTCTACTTCCATTATTGGAATGGTGTTAGTACATGAAGACAGTAGCGGTCAAGAATATGTGGTCTACTATCTTAGTAAGAGTCTCATGCCAAGACGAACTATCACACCATTTTCTTGCAGGGGGTTGTTTACTCTATTTTCCATTATCTTTCTTGAAAGAATTCTTACCCTATTCTGGATTATGGGAAGTAGTCTGAGAAGACCATTTCTTCTTGTAAGAGTCAACAATTTCCTGATATTTCTTGTCAAAATTTCGACCACTTGGTTTGGTCAAAAAGCGTCCTTTCACCTTTAATTTCATCTCAAGATTAATGGCAGAATTAAATGCTTCTTCTAGAGTTCTTATAGTGAGAGATTCCATTTATAGTGGGAGGAGGTCAAGCTTAGTGCACCCTATAAATATGTATTAAAAATGAAGTTTTGGGTTACACATTCAGTCAGTAGAGATAGTTGAGTTTTGTACTCTATAATGAAGATATCCGCTATGTGTGTCGGAGACATTTTAGGGGAATTTAAGTCATTGATCTATAGGCTGTGTGCTTAGATCGTTTGTAATATATGAAGAAATTTGTAAGTCTTACCTGAAGTGCTTATTTGGCTATGATTCTTAAAAGAACACAAGAGCTTCCATGGTTTTTCCCAGATGGGTTTCCACATTAAAACATGGTGCATTTATGTTTGTTAATGCTTGTTGTGATGTGATGTTATAAGTGTTCCTTCCCTCTATTGAATAACTAAGTGAATACATGATGGGTTTAATTTTATGAAAACGGGATGGAAATATATTAATCTGGCTAAGTAATGGACTCCGTTGATGTTATTAGTTGGATTTTTGCACTCCAGATATCCATTCCAACGCCACCAATAATGTCCTGCTGCTGACACAATCTCAACATCAATATGAAGACATCGGTGTTGGTATTTTGAAGGAATCTTCTATCGTTGGAGTATTTCTGGAGCTTCCACCCTCAGTCTATTCGATCAACGTGATCAGTTCGAATAGCTTTCAATCCGAAGAACCTAATGATTCTTGGGTTATACCGAGTCCCGCTGAGTACAAAACCATTGGTGATTGCATTCCTTTGAAACTCAATCAAGAAACATATCAGGAGATTCAATTTGCTTCCGACTATTAACACCCAAAAAGTGCTCACTACCTCATCTACCCCATTACATGACTCATTTGTCCATATTTCCTACCATATTTGCCTCCAAAACCTTAAAAACCCAGTAAAAAGCCTCCAAAAGGCCAAAAAACCCCTTTTCCCCCCAAAATAATCCAAAATTCCTCCAAAATAGCAAAAACCCTCTAAAAAGGGAATAAAAGATACAAAAAAGAGGAAAAAGAGGGAAAAAAAGGAAGCAAAAACCCTATACAGCTGACTTAAACCATATGGTGCCCAAAACCATGGGCCAACACTCTACTACTTAAAAACCTATAGATAGGTGATGGAGGCCCCCCATTTCATATCCACAACCATCCATGTCCTTACTCTGCCAAAATCACTCCTGAAACCCTAGCTCACCCTTGAGCTACTTTCACATTTGAGTGCCCCCTTTGGCCCATTTCCAAAACCCTTTGGAGAAAGAGAAAGGAACAATACTGGAGCTTGGAAGCAACCCTCTTGGACTGCTGCAAAGGCTTCATCAACCTTCACATTGGAGGTATGTTCAATACAAAAAACCAATTTTATTATCTTTCTGTTATTTTATGCACATGCTTAGAGTAGTTACTGTTTTATTTACTGTTTTTTATTTACTGTATTTTCTGAACTGCTACTAAGGAGGCCCTTCTCCTTAGTAGGTGCTCATTTGCACAAGCTAGGGTGAAAACCCTAGCTACAGCCATCCATACAATCCCTTTCCTATTCCGCCCTTCAGGAGTAGTGAGCGCCTCGATTATGGCTACCCTTAGCCTCCCTGGTTTAACCTTAGGATTACCCGTATGGTACATTACGCCTCCTGTTACCCCTCCGACACCAACTATCATCCTACAACCGGTGCAACCCATCACCACTACTAGTCAACCACCTCCCGGTGTAACTACCCCTTCCTCATTGGCCAATCCATCCCCTCTTCTCAAGCACACTGGGGGCAGAGGCCCACAACCATACACTGATATACCCCCGCCCAAAATAGTTAAAAACCCCCCCCGTGTTTCGTGATCCTCCTAAATGCTCGTTGTGTGATGAGTTAGGCCATCCTACCCATCAATGTCCACAATTACCTGCATTACAAGAGCACATGCAAATGCTTGACGATGACCCCAACATCCCGGTTGTTCGACTTGATCCAGCCCCTGAGCCTCGTGATAAATCACTGCGTACCAACCACCGTTGTGCAATATGCGGTATTTATGGCCATTACTCACATCACTGTCCTGATCTCCCAGATTACAGAGCAACTGTCTACGATATGAATAATTTGGACCTTGAGACGGTGCCCCCCACCATTGAGGATATCCAGCCCCCAGTATCCCCCTCATCCAGAGATATTAATACCATCTATATGATCTCTTCTACTACCACTCACTCGTCAACCGATTTGACAAATCAAAGTTTCTACAATGATGAGGAGATTATAGAGGCTCTCACTGCCCCGGATTACCCCTGGGTAGACATGCACCATCGTTCCTACTTCCTCCCAGAAGAGTCCTCCTCCACCATAGCCACCCAATTTGCGGTTGAGTCCAAAGATTTCCTCCCCACCAAAGTCAACTGGTTTAAGGATCCCATTCCCGCTCCTGATGCCTTTGAGGAAGGTAACATGGACAACATCTCACCCGTCATCCACATCTATATCTCTGACCCACCCGGTTCTCTTGAAATCATTACATTAGGTGCCTCCTGCAGTGTGTATGAGATCAGAGAGTACAAATTTTTTTTCCAAGAATTTCGTGATGTCTTTTCCTGGTCCTATACCGAAATGCCTGGTCTCGACCCCACTATTATAGAACACCACATTGAAACATGGCCATATGTACCCCCCGTTCGCTAGAAAAAACACCCCATTCATCCCTCAAAGCTCCCCGCCATTAAAGTAGAGATTGAGAAACTTCGCAAAGCAGGATTCATTTATCCTATTGCATATACCACTTGGGTTTCTAACCCTGTCCCTGTTAACAAGAAACAAGGCACCATCAGATTCTGTACTGACTTCCACGATTTAAACCAGGCCTGTCCCAAAGACAACTTCCTCACGCCATTTATTGACCAACTCATCGATGCGTGTGCGGGGCATGAAGTCCTATCTTTCATGGATGGTTTTTCTGGATACAACCAGATTCAGATCTGCAAAGAATATCAATACAAGACTTCCTTTACCACCCCATGGGGCACCTTTGCCTATCGCGTCATGCCTTTCGACCTTAAAAATGCTGGTGCCACCTTCTAGCGGGCCATGACCTATTGTTTTCATGACTTGGTCCATATCCTGCTTGTCTACCTTGACGATCTTATAGCTTGTTCCCGGAAATGATCAGACCACCTTAACGACATTCGGCAAGTCTTTCTGCGTTGTCGCAAATATCAAATCCGCCTTAACCCACTCAAGTGTGTCTTTTGCATTCCGTCAAGCCGGTTGTTGGGTTTCATTGTTTCCCATAAAGGAATCCCTGTTGATCCCCTGAAATTCCAAGACATCATAGACCTTCCCGCTCCTCGCACGCTCCAGTAGCTCTAGAGTCTGAAGGGAAAATCTAATTTTCTCTGACGCTTCATTCATGATTATGCCACCACCATTCATGGTTTCTTACGCCTGCCTCGTACCCACATACCCTTTGTTTGGGATGACCAGGCACAAGCTGCATTCGAAGCCCTTAAGAAGGCTCTCACGCAAGCCCCTCTGATCTCCCCTCTGGATTTCTCTCAAGACTTCATCCTGTACGTCTCGGCATCCGATCATGCCATGTCCGGAGTCCTTGTTCAAGAAGACGCTGCTTGCTAGGAGCATGTCATTTATTACGTCAGCCAGACCTTGTCTGGACCACCCCTACGTTACCCGTATGAGGAAAGACTAGCCCTTGTTGTGGTCTTTTCCGTCCAAAAATTGCAACATTACATTTTACTCAGTCATACCACAGTTGTCGCCGACTCCAACCCCATTGTCTATCTCTTGAACCGGCGCCTCCTGCAAGGTATCATTGCTAAATGGATAACTATCCATTTAATTTTCCACACTCTTTACCGACTGCATCACAGCGGTAAAACATTTTCATAATTGACAACTTTTTGCCCCAAAGGCTAGGTCACCACCCACTCTGCTACACCCAGTCGTCACCATTGGTGCCTTCTGCAAATGGGCCATCAACTTCATGGAGTGTAAACCATCATCCACAAATGGCCATAAGTACATCATTGTCGCCGTCGACTACTTCACTAAATGGGATGAATCCATGCCCACCTTCAATTGTAAAGCTGACACCACTGCCTGTTTCTTTTTTAACCATGTTATCACTCGATTCGGGGTCCCCAAATAACTGGTCTCAGACCATGGTTCACATTTTGAAGATTCCATTTGGTGTGAGTTATCCACCCTACAAACCCGTGGTCCACCCCACGTGGACCGTACAGAAAACCCCCTGGGACCCACTACCCCCCCCCCCCCCCCCGAACCTAATGAAAAATGCAGGTATGAGTTTATCGGAATACATGCAACTCCCGGATCTAAAAATGGTCGGTCGGATCGTCCAGAAACACCAACTAAGCTCTGGTCCACTCTAATCTCTAGTCAAAGTCAACAAGTCCAAATGACACTTGTCATGTTGGACCCACTTACTATTTATAGCCCGTTGACTTTCTCTTGTTTTGGCCATGCTAAACCCATACGGAGTCCATTGTTCGAACCGTTTCCACCACTGGAATCAGCACAACGAGACCGTCGTGATGGTCGACTCATTTTCTTATTTTTTCGGCATCATTATTTGAGCATTTTTCTAGACACCACTAGTTTCCTCGGTTTGCGTGCCACTTCGGCTGCTCTCCGTTTTTGATATATTTTATATCATCGGATTCATTTTTCTGAGCCCGTGATGATGCTTGAGATCATTTCTCGCTCTCACCCCCATATTGTTTGGGTATTTTTTTCCAAAACGCTCCCCGTCGCCTCGGTTTGCGTGCCACATCGACCATTATCCATTTTTGACATTTTTTATATCGCCGGATCCAGTTTTTCGAGCTCATGATGATGCTTGAGATAATTTCTCGCTCTCACCAGGTACAATTTCAACATTGTGTCCTGACACCTTGCTGCCTTGGTTATCGGTCGTCATTGGATTGTTCCACCTTTTTACATGAGCCATTCACTCCTTTCATACTGCAATTATGTCGTTATTTTGCCACCATTCACTATCCCGCAAGAAGGCTCACAAGTGTTCCCCCCTACCCTCGTTCTTGGTCATCATCAATGTTCCTTGATTGAGCACTTCCTCCTTGCCTGACCATTCCTTTTTTCGGTATAATTTTATCCCTTTTTCGGGCCAGACAAGTCCTTTATGAAAAATGCACTTAGGGAGTTTCTGTTAAGCTCTTTTCTGACTCCTAAAACAATAAAAAGATCACCGAGAAATATTGCTTCCTTTCATGCTCGTTAAAGCACTTCAAAGGGTGTCTATCTTGTATAAGTTTAACCCTTTTCCGGACCTGGTAGACTAATTACGAAAAATGAATACTCTAGTCACACTGGCTAGAAGAGTTCTTCATTGCATCCTTTTATGCTTCTTCGGGCCTTAGAGACTTACAAACAAAAAAGCAACCCCCTGGAGTCTTCTTATCGCTTTCAGACTCTCTAAAATTGAAAGAAACCATGAGCATGAACTGTCCTGGGCTCGTACAAATCCACACGACAGTACCATTCCATTATTTCAGAGTCTTCTTATCTCTTTTAGACTCCTTAAAATTGAAACGAGCATGAATTGTCCTGGGCTCGTATAAATCCACACGACAGTACCATTGTGACCACACTTTTTCTAGTTCCTTAACCCATGAAGAAGTTCCCCCGTGCCTCTTGGCATCATGATCGATCATCTCAGCAGCACCCCCAATAATGTCGCCTTTGTTCAGAGTATTCTGCAGTCTCCTGCCATCTTAAACCAACTTGAGTATCACTCATCCCAGTCACCATCCCTGGTCCATTATAGCTATGATCCCTTTCCCACCAGTCAATTTCATTTGCTGCTCGATCATCCTCGCCATCATACTCTGAACAAAGGAAGTTTGAGTCCACCCACTCTACTTGCCCAGTTATTCCCTACCCCCACAGTATGTTAGTCCTACCATCAGTACTCTCACACTCCGGTTCTACACCTCGTGCTTCTATCAAGGAAACATCATTGCCTTGCTAGTTGCAGGTCTCCCTGTGTCGATGACATCCCATCTATTCCAGAGGATAGACCCAGAGGTCCCTACGCCTTGGACTCATCACCATCTGTGGTGAGTGCCTATGGACCATTTCGAGAGGAGTCATTAGTGCCTCTCTGAGTGGTTGTTTCTCACATGCTCTACTTCAACACCTTGATCGCAACGTTGAGAATCGTGCACGGTATATATCCCTTCAGTCATTGGTCGAAGACCCCAGATTTCCCCGACTCTAGCACATTGGTGAGTCACTTCGGAATGCCCAGTTATATGTCCCCGTGGATGTCTGGGTTGCGTAGGCGATTGTATTCGGAAGCCATCCAGTTATATGCTTCCTTGAGTACCCAGTTCAGTTCCAGTTCAGTGTACCATTGATGGTATGACTCCCCGTCACTATGATCCAGCAGCTCATCAGTTCCTCTGGTACCACACTCAGCTGCACTGTTATTATTCCAGTGTATCAGTTCTTCAGCTCATACATGGTCTTCCCAGCCGTATGTCCCAGATTTGTGTCCCGTCTGGACCCTTATGATGTACACAGTGGTTCTCCATGTATCCTTCAAGCCCCCATTTTTGGGCCTCATTGTTATTTTTTATATATATCTAGATACGAGCATGGGTATGCCTGCCTCGTCCATATATTGAGATTATTCCTCATTTGAGGCCATGTATATTTCAGGTCCCCATTTTTTGGACCCCCTTTTTATTGTTCTATATCTTGATACGAGCATGGGAATGCCCGCCTCGTCCATATGTTCAGATTATTCCTCATTCATTATTGAGGTCATGTAATTTTAGTTTTTACAGTTTGTTCAGGACCGTTGTTCCGGGCTCTAGTTCGTTTCTTCTCCTCTCCACATCCCAAGAAAACCATAAAAGACTTATGATGTCTATCGGCCATACGATGAGCTCCTGCCTTCACACATTAGGGGGCAATCTGTTAACACCCAAAAAGTGCTCACTACCTCATCTCCCTCATTACATGACTCATTTGTCCATATTTCCTACCATATTTGCCTCCAAAACCTTAAAAACCCATTAAAAAGCCTCCAAAAGGCCAAAAAACCATTAAAAAGCCTCGAAAAGGCCAAAACCCCCCTTTTCCCCCCCAAAATAATGTAAATTCCTCCAAAAATAGCAAAAACCCTCTAAAAAGGGAATAAAAAATACAAAAAAGAGGAAAAAGAAGGAAAAAAGGAGACAAAAACCCTATATAGCTGACCTAAACCATATGGTGCCCAAAACCATGGGTCAGCACTCCACCACTAAAAACCTATAAATAGGTGATGGAGGCTCCCCATTTCATATCCACAATCATTCCTATCCTTACTCTGCCAAAATCACTCCTGAAACCCTAGCTCACCCTTTTGAGCTATTTTCACATTTGAGTGCCCCTTTGGCCCATTTCCAAAACCCTTTGGAGAAGGAGAAAGGAACAACACTGGAGCTTGGAAGCAACCCTCTTGGACTGCTGCAAGGGCTTCATTAACCTCTACACCATAGGGAACCTTTTGATATCGCAAGTTACATTTTGGCCTCAAGAATGCTAGGGCTACTTTTCAACGGGCCATGTCTTACGCATTTCATGATATCAAGCATGTTGTGGAACCATATTTGGATGAATTAACTGCTCATTCTTTTGTTCGAGAAGATCATCCATGCCATCTGGGTGCCATATTTCCATGGTGTCGCCACTACAACATTCGATTGAATCCACACAAATGTGTATTTTGCGTTGAATCCGGTAGATTGTTAGGATTCATAATCTCCAAGGATGGAATTCGCCTTGATCGACTGAAGGTTGAATCAACTTACGCTTACAAGGGCATGATATTTTTTATGCCACTTTGTTTGTAATTTTTCTGAGATTAGTCGTGGCTATATGAGACTTCTAAAAAAGGATCTTCCCTTCATTTGGAATGATGAAGCTCAACAATCTTTTGATAATACGAAAAAGGCCCTGACTAATGCTCTTGTGTTATAGCCCCCAAATTATACACAGGACTACATTTTATATCTCGTTGCCTCTACTTCCAATATTGGAATGGTGTTAGTACAAGAAGACAGTAGTGGTCAAGAACATGTGGTATACTATCTTAGTAAGAGTCTCATTGACTCTAAAACACATTACTCACATGTGGAGAAACTGGCTCTGGAAACTATTCATGAAGTGAAGGAGTTCACACTTGGATATAGATGTTTATGGCCCACCTCTTGGCCTATAAAAGGAATCCATGGGAATGGATGCAAGAACGGAAAATCAGAGCATGTTTATGCCACTAGAATTGTGTTCACACTTCCTCATAGTTCACCTCTTCCTCCACCTATTGGCATTCCCCAAGCTTCATTGCCACCTTCCTCCAAGGGGAAATTGTTTCTCTCATTGTTCTTCAAGTTATTTAGCATTTAATGTGGACAAAAATGACCTCCCTAAGGGATATTGTTGGCTTCCCTTGAATATTGCACCTCCTAGGTGACACTACATATAACAAGATTGACCATTGGGAAATCTAACTTGGTTCTAACATCTTCTTCTTGTTTTGGTTTGCATGTCTTTAGTCTCTTTGTTTATTTCATGTTATTTTTTGTTTTCTAACAAGAACTTGCAGGATCAATTTGGAGTTACCTCTTTTTCTTTAGTAATACAATACTAGGGCTTGGTAGCAACCTCTAAGGTTTCCACCCCTCAAGTGGGAAGATCTGCACGCCTTTGTGTTATTTTTAACACAACATCGATGCTAATAAAGTTGAGTAGTTTGGGTCCAATTCCACAATAGATATGTCAAATGGGCCTAATTTAGAGGTATCCATCTACACTAATAATGTATTCCAAGCTTTTCATTTAGATGCATCATGCCAAGATGAACTTTCACACCATTTTCTTGTAGGGGGTTGTTTACTCTATTTTCCATTGCCTTTCGTGAAAGAATTCTTACCCTGTTCTAGATTGTGGGAAGTAGTCTGAGAAGACCATTCCTTCTTGTAAGAGTCAACAATTTCCTGATATTTCTTGTCAAAATTTCGACCACTTGGTTTGGTCGAAAAGCGTCCTTTCACCTTTAATTTCATCTCAAGATTAATGATGCAATTAAATGCTTCTTCTAGAGTTCTTATAGTGAGAAATTCCATCCCTAGTGGGAGAAGGTCAAGCTTAGTGCACCCTATAAATATGTATTAAAAATGAAGTTTTGGGTTACACATTCAGTCAGTAGAGATAGTCGAGTTTTTGTACTCTATAATGAAGATATCCACTATGTCTGTCAGAGACATTTTAGGGGAATCTGAGTCGCTGATATATAGGCTGTGTGCTTAGATCGTTTGTAATACATGAAGAAATCTATAAGTCTTACCTGAAGTGCTTATTTGGTTGTGATTCTTAAAAGAAAACAAGAGCTTCCATGGTTTTTCCGAGATGGGTTTCCACATTAAAACATGGTGTATTTATGTGTGTTAATGCTTTTTGCGATGTGATGTTATAAGTGTTCGTTCCCTTTGTTGAACAAATAAGTGAATACATGATGGGTTTAATTTTATGAAAACTAGATGGAAATATATTAATTTGGATAAGTAATGGACTCTGTCAATGTTATGAACTTGTCGAAGATATTATGTCATTGTTATGCTACAAAACATAATGATGAATGTATTATTTTTTGAGTATTCCCATTTTATGTTGCAAGAATTCTGGTACCTACAGTCCTTATAGATACTTCAAGTGAGAATTCATCTTCTCTGTAGGTGTTGCCAAAAGGGATTTATTCCCTTTCGGGTCAGTTTCTGTGGATTGTGGAGTTTGTTGGTGGATATTACATGTTGAACCCTGGTCGAAGTAAAAGTGTGCCAACAAATGGTTCTGTTTCCGTGGCTGGGACTTTGAGGTGAAGGGGAATGTTTTAGCATCCGACTAAGTCGGAGATCCATGATTGGGTAGACCTGCAACTAGAAGAATTTGCAAAGAAGCATAACAAACATCCTCGATTGAATAATGGCGATTGGTTAGGTAAGTATGTTTTTAATGATATTCATGAAGTGTTCTTTGGCGAGTTACCAGTGATATTGAACGAATGATTAGCAAGGTTGACTGAACAAAAGACAAATTTCCAAGGAGGTGAACCTATATATTGGAAACCTGAATTGATACAGTGACTAAAGGGTGTGAACAACAAAATCTCTTGTGTAGTAGATTTATGGATAGATAGTGTGTTGGATGGGTATATTACCAAATTCGTTATTGACATTATAAAATCCTATAGTGCAACAAAACGTGAGTTCTTTGAATATCAGTGTGGTAATACCTCAATTCGTTGAACTTGTCGTTCAAAAAACTTCTTTGTTAAAAAGGTGTAATGCGAATGGAATTTGACAAGTAGAGAAATTGTGTGCGGTGGGCATGGGTATCAGATGGACAACGGTCTGGATGAAATTAATGGGATGAGCTGAGATGATAAGTGGAGACAAAATTTAATCAGACGAAGAGTGTGTATTTCTGCAAAGTGGAAGACGTTTTTGATCGAACAAAAGGAGGAGAACTGCGACAGAAAAGAGGGGTTGCAGTGCGACTGAGAGAAGAAAATATGAATTATTGCCACAACTCGAAAAGGATTCTAGTGATGAAGAGGTTGGCTACCAGTTCATTCCTGAGGAAGAAGAATGATCTGAAGGACCGTTCCAGACCCAAGGTTGCGACATACCCACGAACCCACGTACATCTTCGAAGCCCAAGGTAAGACCTAATATTTCTTCTTATTTTATTCCATATAGTCAGAGTAATGGCAGTAGTCCGAAGATTAATTTTCCAAGTGGGAAGGATCCAAGTAGTGGTCCATTAGTAGTGAATCAATCAAATCCATAGAGGTCTAGAATGGCAGGGGATGACATGAATTTAGCTATTTTTAATGGGAATGGATCAGAAGATCCAGAACAACACTGTTTTTTATGCAACGATGTATGGACTGTGAAGCAAGTCCAGGACGACAACGTCAAGTTGGCGCAGTTGATCAGGACTTTCAAGGATTGTGCGTTAGACTGTTTTATGAATTTTTCCGAAGTTACCAATAACCAGCATTCAAAGACCTTCGCAGAAGTCAAGGAAGGATTGAAGATTGAATTTAAGAATCCAAAGTCTAAATATTAATGTATTATGGAATTGAAGTAAATCAAGCAGGCATCGAATGAGTCTATTTGGGACTTCCACCATCATTTCAAAATGTTGATGGCTCATACAAGCTTTCCAATGAATGATTTACAACATAATGAATGGTTTATTGTTACATTGTTGCGTCACATTAGAATTCCACTTATGCAACAGAAGATATCGACACAGACATAGGCCTTGGAATTGGATATCAAGTTAGAAGCATCACCTTTTGGAGAGACTAGCGCTAGTATGGTCAAATCCAATCACAGTTGGAAAACTTGTCTATTCAGATTCAAGATATCAAGAAGGGAAAAGAAAAGTGTGAATATGTTTGGTGCACCAAATGTAAAGAAGATGGAAATTCCAAATCTCAATGTCCAACATTTCATGATTATCTCAATGCTAGTAATCCAAGTCCATTGAATCCTGATGTATGGTGCTTAATTTTTCAGACCAAGGGACATCGACCAGAAGAATGCTAATGGTTGCAAAAGATGGTGAATTCTCCCCATAACTTATGGTGCAAGTTATGTAGCTCTATTGGGCATGAAGAAATAACTATCGAGCATACCAATTGATCACTAAATGGACTGCAGACAAATTTCTTATGAAGGGTGAAGGTCCAGTTGAAAGACCCGAGGCATAATTCAATCAACCGCAAGATGTATTCAAAGGACATGGATGAGGAGAATTTGGTCCGAGGTAGAGGAAAAATCATATGTTATAATTGTTGTACTCCTGGACATTATGCTAGAGATTTTCCCCATCCTGCTACATCTTGTACATATGGTAGAGCAGCGAATCATACCATCGAATATTTTCCATAGCTTATCGTGAAGTGGCAAGCAAAACAGAATCAGAACAAGAACCAGAATCAAAATTTGTGAGGAACCTCCAACAATTAATTAATGAAAATGCACGATATATTAGAAATAACATAACACATAAGAGATTTATTGATCACAGGCCACTTTTCAAGGGGGAAACCGACTTTGAGCAAGCTCAATACAAAATAACTCGTGGATGCCTTCATTGGCCTCAACATGTACTTATATACTAAGTCTATGCACCAATACTATGGATCAACACCATGGAACATATAATACTACAAGATGACTTACAAAGCATATGCGTCCAATACTACGGATCAATGCCATGGAACATATAATACTATGGGCTAATACAACTATGGATCAATACCATGGAACATATAATACTACGGGACAACTTACAAAGCATATGCGTCCAACAACAATATACTAACAAAGTAAAGAGAAAGGTTGACACGGATTCCTAACAAAATGTGCAGATGATTTCAGTGGAACCACGACCAGGTTAGCATACTATCGCTGTTGTAATGAGAGTTGGTGCTGTGACGGGTGGAGATAAGAACAATAACAATAATATAAGGGATCCAAGAGTCAGACTGATAGCTCAGAAGCCACCACAGTTTGATGTCCAGAAAGATAAAAGTGCATTCTTTGAAGCTCAAGATGAAATTATGAGGGGTGCATCAACATCTTCCCCACCGCTTGCCCTTGAAGAAGGACCCATGTATGACAGGCCACCTCGCTTCGACAAGTATACACCAAAGAAGAGTTTTGGAAAAGTAAGTGCCCTTAATAATTTTATCAGAATTTGTTTGGATTTGGTTAAAGACTAGGATTCTTTAAGATAATTGCAAAAATTAATTGGAGAATCTCAGGAAGTCATACGATCCGAAAAGGTTGTTAATAATGTCCATAGATGACATAAGACTGGTCAAGAACTGCGACTTAATGCACAGATTGGTGACTACGACATGGACTTTGTTATTATAGATTTGGGTTCTGATGTAAACATCTTAACCAAGAAAATGTGGGAGAACATGGGTAAGCCAAATTTAGTATGGTCACCTATCCATCTACGCTTAGCTAATCAACAGGATGTAATACCATTTGGTCGAATGGTTGGGATTCTTGTAGAAGTAGAAGGACTGTGCACATATGCATACTTTGAAGTGATAGAGATTGTGGATGGTACCAATCTATATCCTGCGCTACTGGGGGATTGATTGGGAAATTCAGAACTAGACTATCATAAACTTCAAAAAGAGGGTTCTGACATTTGAAAATGAGGATATTAGAGTTGTAGCACCTCTGGTTCCATTATAAGGGTAGAGATATGTAGAAACAATCAAAGGAGATTATGAGGCTCAATATTTAGATAACATTTATAATGTATCTTCCAGGCTCAATGATTATATTAATCCTACATCAGATAGTATGCTCAATTGGATAAGTGTTAGTTCCTGTTCATCTCATTCTGGTGAAGCTCTTGAAAATTGGTAGAATAGGCTACATGAAGTCTCTATGCGAAGATGCACTCATGTGACAAAGTTCCCGCGATGAGTTGGAACCGAGGTATGTAATATCCATACTCATACTTATGAGGGCTTACCTAATGTGGATGAGTTTATTAATGAATTTGAAGGAAAGGTGTTGGAGCAACAACACTTATTATCCCTGGATGTGTCCCTTAAAGAAACACCAGAAATATGGTGGGATACCCATAAGAACTCTATAACTTATTGGTCGTAGTGCAAAATATATTTAGAGATTCGGTTTGGGGAAGGGATCCCATATATTGCTGAGAAATATACAGGACTTACTAGTCCTGCTAATCATCTAACTACATGTAGTACAATTTGGTAGAATATACCCATGCGAGAGTGGGTACATATGTTCATTCATACACTTGATACTATTCCAATAAATTAGCATATGTTGTTGGAGATGCGACAAGGAACTGCAGATTGGGACAGTTTGGATGTAAATTTTAAACACACGTTTAACTATGAGGATGAAAGTCCCACAATAGATGCAGATCTGCAAATTATTAAGGTTAATATTTTCAAAGAAATACCAGGACTAGCATCCAATCTACCACAGTGGATTGCGATGATGGAGAAATTGATGGAGTGTTACAATATTAGTGGAGGACTAGAATATGACGACCCAAGGGATGTCCATATTCCAGAAAGTGAAGGAATTAATGATCTGAAGGGGCTAGACATATCATCAGACAAGTTCCCACACCCATTTAAGATAAAAAAGGTAAATATTGGCTCTACCGAGGACCCAAAATTTGCAAACATAGGTGATTACTGGGATGATGAAACCATGGGAAACTTTACTAACTTATTGCATGATTTCCAAGATTTGTTTCCTACTAAATTTTTCGAGATGAAAGGTATATATGGCGATCTGGGTGAAATGAATATTCCCTTGAGACCCGGTGCTAAGCCTATGAAGCAGCGGTCGTACAAGCTAAATACACAGTATAAAGAAAAGGTTAGAGTATAGATCGGCATAATGCTTGATGCAGGAATAATTGAACATGTGGAAGAATCAGAATGGATCAGTCCTATGGTGGTCCAAGATAAGAAGACTATAGAGATTAGTATCTGCTTAGACTTGCGGAAGTTGGACGATGCTTGTCTCCATGATCCTTTTCCTTCTCCTTTTACAGACGAAGTGCTTGAGACTGTCAGAGGACATGAAGCCTACTCTTTTACAAATGGATTCTCTGGATATCATTAGATCAAGATTGCTAAGGAGGATCGACTCAAAACAACATTTGTGACAGAATGGGGTTCTTTTCAATACATGGTAATGATTTTTGGCCTAAAGAATGCCCCTTCTATTTTTTCGTGAATAGTTATTGCTTCCTTTAAGGAGTTTATTCATAAATTTATAGAAGTGTAATTTGATGACTGGACAGTTTATGGGTTACTTAAGAATCATATCGACAATTTGAGGTTGATGTTAGAATGTTGTCATCAATATAAAATTTATTTGAACTTGAAGAAATGTATATTCTTTGCTCCATTTGGCATGTTGTTAGGATTGTCGTTTGTAAGCAAGGCATGCTAGTAGACCCTGCAAATATTATTATCATAGTCGATTTGGCTCCACCTACTGCAATTTGATAATTGAGAACAACCTTGGGTCATACTGGATATTACAGGAATTTTATTAAAGGCTACACCCAGATAACAATGTTGATGGAGAACCTGCTAAAAAGGGATGCCAAATTTCAGTGGAATGAAGAATGTCACTAGAGTCTCGATACATTGAAGGAAACAATGGTTATAACACCTATTTTAGTATTTCCTATTTGGAAGAAAGAATTTCATGTGCATGTTAATGCCTCTTCTATTTATTTAGGGGTGGTCCTTGCTCAACTAGGTGAAGGTTCCATCGATCACCCTATTTCATTTTCCAACAGAAAGTTTCCCATTGTAGAATGGAATTACACTACGACTGAAAGCGAGGGACTTGCTATGGTTTATGCATTACAAAAATTTAGACTTTATTTACTGGGAGGACACTAAGATGCTTACTTACCACTCTGCGTTGAAGTACTTGGTCAATAAGCCAGTGTTGGGGGGGAATATTTTTCAGTGTTTGATGTTGTTTCAAGAATACAATTTTGAAATTATAGTTAAGCCCGAGAGATTGAATACAGGGCTCGACCATCTGTCGAGGTTGGAAACTGAAGAAGAACCAACTAGCTTAGAGGACAATCTTCTAGACAATCTTCTAGATGCACAACTCTTGTCGGTAAAAATGGTTGATGAATACTTTCGGAAAATAATGCCATTTTTTCCATAGGCATGCCACCAGAAGGATTCACGACAACCCAAAAGAAGTAGTTTGTAGTCAAGTCCACAGACTATTAGTTGATCGTTGGTTAGTTGTATAATATAGGACCAGATGAAGTATTGCATCTCTTTGTTTTGAAGCACGAACAACCAATCGTATTGGTCGAGGCTCATGATGGGATCGCAGGAGGCTGCTATGTAGGGAAATCTACAGTGAAGAATATCTTAAGAGCATGATTATGGTGTCCAAATTTTCATACAGATACTAACTATTATTAGAGTTGCGACATATGTCACATAATTGGGAAGCCTTCAAGAAGAACCAAAATTCCTTTAGTAACTCAGATTATATTGCAAGCATTTGACAAGTGGGATGTTGAATTCGTGGGACCTATTAATCCACCAGGAAAAAAGACAGGAGCGATATATATTATCACTACGGCGGATTACCTTACATAGTGGGATGAAGAAGCACCAATCCGAGATTGCACTGTTGCGACTACCACAAATTTTTTATTTGAGAATGTCATTACCAGGTTGGGATGTCCGCATACCTTATTGAGTGATCAAGGTATACATTTTTTTAACAAGACCATAGAGGAACTTATTGGAGAGTTTCAGGTCTATAATTAGAAGAGTACTCCATATCATCCATAAGCAAAAAAAACCATTGAAGCATTTAATAAAATCCTACAAAATGCACTAACTAAAGTATGTAATGTGAACTATGATGACTAGGAATTAAATATCCTTGCATTTTTATGGGCCTATAGAAAGACAAGTAAAAGAATGATAGGATAGAATCCTTTCAAATTGGTGTATAGAAAAGAGGATGTGATTCCCATGGAATATATTGTGCCCAGTTTAAGGATTGCGGATTTTACAGGTATGTATGATACCGGTGCCATTGAAGAAATACTAGTGCAGTTAATCCAATCGGAGGAAGACTACTTTGTTGCAGGTTTTCATCAGTATGTACAGAAATATTGAGAAAAGGGGTGGCATGATCGCCACATTTCTAACAAACATTTTCTGCGAGGAGACTTAGTTCTTCTTTATGACGATAATGTTCGTTGTGGAGCTTGATATTCCTTATTCGGAGGTCATCTTTCAATCGTGTCTGGATCCCATCCCATGACAGGGAGTTTCGGGGGGATTTCCCCCCAAAAATAGTCACTGCCCCTCCCTGGCAGGGGTTTGGGGGAAGCACCCCCGTAGCGAAAATTTCAGAAAAAATGCCTTGTAAAATGTTGTAATTTCATAGTCATGACTTGGTCAATAATGGGTGATTTATGGGCCCATGGTATTGGGTTTTTCATAGTATTTTCCCATGGTATTCGCTCTTCAAAAGGAAGGAATACGGTAATACAACTGTGTATTGTAGCATTGTAAATATCTCTATGATTGTGTGAGAGAGACTATGAGAGAGTGAAGAGGAAGTTGCAGCGGATATGCTACAGGTTGTATCCCTTCATTTGTTGTATGGTATAATAATAAGGACTGGCAATTTCTGTGTGGACGTAGCCCATATTGGGTGAACCACGTTATATTGGTTTCTCTCTTTTAATGTATTTTATGTGATTTATATTTGCATCATGTTTATTTTTATTGCTCTGCGATCCTGCTTTTCTAACAAGCAAAATTTTCAAACATCCCAGTAAGTTGCGGATGCATTGGCTAGGGCCATATGCTATTAATTTCATTATTGAAGGGGGCGCATTATAGTTACAAACATTAGATGGTCAAATACTTCAAGGATTGGTAAATGGGAGCTAGATGAAGGCCTACAGGGACAGGTATGGTGTTTCGAAGTGAAAACGATTGATTGCATGTAAAATAAAAAATTGAAACCGCAAGTTTTGTTTCTATCGTAGTTGTTTCTGTCACATATAGTTGTGTCAATGTATAGCTCTATCGAAGTAGAAATACCAAGTTAATGTTATGCCGTAGATGCTCTGTCGAGGTTTTTCTTGTCGAACTATGATCTATTTCAATTGGAAACCCCAACTTCCTATTTCTATCGAAGTTACACTTTTGAGGAATTTTTCCATCTATTGTAGTTCCATCTATCGAAATATGGGACTACCTTCTATTTTGAGGTTGCAGTTAGTGAGCATGTATTGTTTCTTTTATGATGAGTTCCACAGCGACGCTAGTGGGATTTTCGAATTAAATGCTGAAATGATTGACGTATGTGAAGAGATATGCCGTTTCCACCATCATCATTGGAGGATCAAGGAAATTTATTTCATCTCGGGAATGATAGATGGATCACATGCGGGGGTTCAACTTAAAAAGTTGCTTCCCCTTGACTTGTTCTTCATTGTAAGATGAGCTAGTGTAGTCGAGCGAGAAACCAGAGTCGAGATATTTGTGTTGTGTGATTGAGGGTTTGTAAGCCATCAATATGTAGGTTGATTTGTTAGATGGTAGTGTGGCACATGAGTTTTTTAAGGAATTCCAAATGCCCGGTTTTGTCACTGTGGGTATGGAGCTGTCGAACGAAATATCTTCACAGATCCCTATTAATGTTCCTAGGAAGACATGAAACACAAATAGGATGAATCCAAAGACAATAAAAAAGTCACGCCATGATGCCATCGCATTTGCATCGTGATTTTATACTATACTCCTGGAGCATGTCCCTCCATGAAATTCACATGCTAAACCAGTGAAATTACAAAAAAATGCATTGTACCAGTTGGAAATTGTCCCAGTTCCAAAAGGGGTCATGGTACAAGGAGACATTATGAATAAAATAATGAAGTTATCATACAAAGACCATGATGTGACCAAGTTCACGAAGTGCAATTATAGAAATTACATGCAACCTATTGATTCAGTAGAGGGCCATCCAGTTGAATTGGAGCCGCAGCAATGGGATCTTGGCATCGTCAGAGCTGGTCTTTTTCCATTAGGACATATTCCGCACTTTGGTCGCACTGCAGAGGCTAATGCATGTGAAAAAAAATTACTATTAGGTATGCATGGGCACTGCTTGTGGTTGGAAACCAAGGTTTCCATTTATATAAACCTTATTTCTAGAATTACGGGTTTTCCTAAGGCGAGGTTAGACCAATCACAGTTCTTTGTTGGAAAGGAAAGAGACCGAGATCTTGCAACAAGGATGAAAGAGAAATATAATCTGTCAAAGAGCAACAAGGGGTTCGACGTAGGCTCTATTACTAGCTACCAAGTTGCCGAGGAAGAACAAACCGAACAAATTCATTGCATCTGCCATTGCTGCGGCAGAGCAATGGGCATAGGGTGTACATATGAATTGGGATACTTTCCTGTTGAATGAGTTCCTGGAATATTGTGTGGATTCCCATGACAACACCACACCATTTGTTAAATTTTTTGAATTTACTTCAATATGATCTAGGATCTTAACTAAGAGAACAACATGTACAGCATATCTATAGCATATCAATCATGGAGACAATAATGCAAGCACACAAGAGACACAAAGATTTACTTGGGGAAAACCATAAAGGTGAAAAACCCCAATAACTTCCTCAGAGATAGATAGAGCAATGATACAACCAACCATAAGATATAGACACAACCTAGCAGCAGATCCTCCTCCTCCATAAGTGCGCCACTCCTCCTTGAGTGCATGTGTGAGAAGTGAGTGAGCAAATAGAGTGCCTCCCGCACTCTATTTATACTTGACTTGACTTTCCTTTTTACCTAACTCATGTAGGCTCGAACTTTACCACATAACATAATGCTGAGTGGGACGACCCCCAATAAGGTGGTCTAATAACCCTTTGACCGACATGGCCGACCCCCAAATAGGGTGGTCTAATAACCCTTTGACCCACATGACTTATACAGGGCCGAACCCAACAAGGTGGTCTAATAACCCATCAAGAATAAGTTACGACATTTACAATATAAATGACAACACTTCCTTATAGAGGAATAATACCATCTCTATAGGAATACAATATACATATATGTGAAATACATTCCGAAGTTACATATACATCAACACTCCCTCTTAACTAGGAAGGTATTTCTCAGCACAGTTCTTCTAGCACAAGTCATCTTCTCTGGATCATCGTCACTGGATAATCGTCATCGAGTCATCATCATCGTCACTGCTGTTGCTATCTCAATCAATCTCTGAATCTACTCGTCATAGGAAGTTCTACAGAGCCAGTCCTTTTTCATACTGGATGTAGGCCCACCACCTGCAGGTCTTCATCATCACTGGCCATACTGTGGAATCCTCAGGACTTATTACGTGCGTCACAAAACCTCGAAAGAGCATCCCAAGATGTTACGGGTACACAAATCTGACCTGTAGGATCTCCCAGGGCGCTATTACATGTGACCCCACCACAAAACCTCGAAAGAGCATCCCAGGATGTTACGGGTACACAACTCCAACCTGAAGGATCTCCCAGGGCACAAATTACATGTGGTCACCACAAAACCTAGCAAGAGCATCTCAGGATGTTACAGGTACACAACTCCGACCTGAAATCCCAGGGCACAAATTACATGTGGTCATGGCAAAACCTCAAAAGAGAATCTCAGGATGTTACGGGTACACAACTCCGACCTGAAATCTCCCAGGGCACAAATTACATGCCATAGGACAAAACCTCGAAAGAGCATCTGCCAGATATCCCAGGGCACAAATTACATGCAATAGGAAAAACCTCAAAAGACTATCTGCAGATCTCCCAGGGCACAAATTATATGTCCTCCCAAGCAAAACCTTGAAAGAGCATTTGCCAGATGTCCCAGGGCACCGAATTACATGCCATAGGCAAAACCTTGAAAGACCATCTGCAAATCTCCCAGGGCACAAATTACATGCTTATCTGCACAACCTAATCCACAGCCACAGAGTATCAAGCTGATACTCACCATACATCATCCTGATGTATCCATGATCATCCTGATCATCATCACTGCAACGTCCTGCTGCATGTCATCTAGAGCAACATCCTGAAGCTCGTCATCCATGATCATCCTAATCATCACTGCAACATCCTGAAGCTCATCATCCATGATCATCCTGATCATCACTGCAACATCCTGCTGCATGTCATCTAGAGCAACATCCTGAAGCTCGTCATCCATGATCATCCTGATCATCACTGCAACATCCTGCTACATGTCATCTAGAGAAACATCCTGAAGCTCGTCATCCATGATCATCCTGATCATCAATGCATCTACCTGATGCATACCAAGTATCTACCTGATACATATCATCATACATGATCATCCTGATCATACAATGTATCCACCTGATACAAATACAAATACATGATACATATCACCATACATGATCCACCTGATCATACAATGTATCCACCTGATACATATACAGATACATGGTCCAAGCATCCAACATGATGCATATACAAAATACATACACATGATCCAACTGATCATATCCAGCATCAACATGATGCGTACATACATACATAAAAAATGATCCAACTGATCATATCCAAGCAGAAACCGGAACATCATCTTGATGCCCATTATCCAACGCTTACATCCACAGCCATGTGAAGGATCCTCCTTCCAACATGATTGGAATGGCTTCAGCAAATGTGTCCATCACTTCTTCCTCGAAGTGTCCTCGATCTGAAGAACGCCAAGCCTCTCTCTGAAGTACTCAAACTTCACTCTGGCTAGCGGCTTCATCAACACATCTGCAATCTGCTCGTCTGTCGCAACATATAGGAGCTTCACAGCTCCTCTCTGCACCATATCCCTGATATAGTGATATTTGATCTCTATGTGTTTCGACCTGTCATGAAACACTGGGTTCTCGGATAGCTTCACACAAATCTGGTTGTCACAGAAGATACCAGCAGTCTCCAATGGGAGATCAAATAACCCTGACAGTAGCTTCCGTAGCCATATTGTCTCACAACTAGCTCAACAGGCTGCAACATACTCTGCCCCAGCTGTACTCAGTGCTACACAGGACTTCTTCCTGCTAAACCAAGAGATCACACCTGATCCCATACTGAAGCAACACCCAGATGTGCTCTTCCTGTCTGCAGCACTGCCAGCCCAATCTGAATCAACATAACCCTGCAGGTTAAACTTTTGATTCTCCTCATACCTGAGCCCATAATCCACTGTACCCTTCAGGTACCTCAGAACATGCTTTACAACAACCAGGTGAACACTCCTCGGATCCGTCAGGAACTGGCTCAATGTGTTCACAGCAAAGCAAATGTCTGGTCTCATGTTCGTTAGGTACATCAAGGACCCAATCATCTGATGATACAAAGAGACATCAACCGGCTCAGATGAAGCATCACATAGAAGCTTCAGATTCGATGCCATAGGTGTGGCCATATCCTTGCAGTCCATCATCCCGAACCTCTTCAGGATCTCTACTTCATACTTCCCTTGTCCAAGGAAGATTCCATCACTCTGCCACACCTCCATGCCAAAAACAAATAGTGCATCAACCCCAAGTTCTTCATCTCGAACTCGGTAGAAAGCTTCCGCTGCATGTCGGTAATCAATCTATCTTTACCTATAACAAACAGGTTATCTGCATACAAAAGTAGTATCACTGGATTGCCTTCCTCAACCTTGTAGAAAAGGTTGGAATCTGCTTTACTCTTGGTAACGCCCAAACTTAATAGAAAGCTGTCTATCCTACCATACCAAGTTCTGCACACATATATGACTACACCATGCTGTCTTGAAATCCATCTGGTGCATCTTCTATTTCATTACTTTTATATTTCTCAATGCTGCCATCTGCAACATGCTTGATCTGATAGTTCCATTTGGAAGTCATAACAAAATTCCCTTCACGTCTTGGGACTACATCCCAAACATCATTCTTCATGATCGACGAATCATGGCATTCCATCCCAGATCCTGGGAACTTCAATATCTTCAATACCTTCAATAGATATCTTTGTTGCTGGAACAAATGTTGTAGTCCTTTTGTAGGTGAAGATACACGATCTTTCCTACAAAATAGGTTAAATTGCATGATTAGAAACATCTCATAATTTTCAGAACAAATTCTTACACATAAAGAAATATGTCATACAGTCATGCAATTATCTTAGCCAATGCTTCAATACAACATTTATCCATATCCAGTAACTTTCTAGATGCCGTCCAATCTCTACCATAACATTGTTAAGAGTGTGCACAACTCCCAACATGTCAGCAAAGAGGTTTCATTCTAGATAAGTAGCAATGGAATGTTGTACAGTGCCATAGGCCACTTACCCATGTATATTAGTACTATACTGTTCATCAATGCAACTATTCTAATATGCACAATACATATCCTAAGTCTAGGAACATGAGCATATACATTATTGAACAATTTTATTGAAACACATATGCAAGAAATGATAATTAAAATACTTATCTTTGTTTGTTCGTTGGGTGGACTCCCTCTGAGTCTTCGCTTTCTTGCAGGAGCTGTTGGAGTCCTAATATGCAGTAGCTTCTTCTACAACTTTCTGTTGTGGAATGTAGAGAGATGGTCAACTCCCTCTGAATATCTACATCCTTTCATAAACCACTGGAGTGTACTCCCTCTTGATCTTTGCTTCCTGGATTACCTGTTCTTCAACTCATATTAATCCTTGGTCCCTATGCATGCTTATTAGTATCATGATTGAGTTATCCTTGTGATCTGATATAAAATCATACATTCATTAGTATACTTTTAAAACACAATAATCTCAAGCATGTATAATCATGATCATTTCAAACAGAAAATAATAAGCATTAGCATTCAAGGTTTATGTAGGATTCTTATGGTTAGTCAAATCATAAGAAACATAACATGTCTAAACCTGTAATTACTCAAACCTATAACTCTTCAGGTTAGTTGAATCATTAATCAAGATAAGAGATATAATATGCATAAAACCTGTGATTATTCAAACCTATACCTTCATGATTCTTCTGGTTAGTCATATCATCAATTATGGTAAGAAATATAATATGCATACAGCCATGACTTATTCAAACCTATGACTTCATGAATAATCATTATCAAACAACACAACAGTATAAGATCCTAACACAAGGTAGGATTCTATCTTGATATAGGAAAAACACACCTGGATTAGCATGCTAGCTATTTATGTCTAACATACTCACATGATGTCTTCTTGTTCTTTTTCAATGACTTGTGCTAGTAATCTGCATGTCTCATATGTTAACCATTACAAAACCAAGTTATACATACCTCGTAAATGGATCTTCTATGAGATCCATGACAATGGATGAATCTTTGTCCTCATGTTATCATGACATATGTTCTTGGACCAGAACATGATTTTTCTTTCTTGGTGTACCTTTCATGTTAGTAGACAACATAAACCTCATACAACACCATAATGCATTAGTACAATCATAAGTGTCAACACCCTAATCAATGAATATTTTCTATCGTGCATTCATAGTTTTATTAAGGTGATATGACAAGTCTAAAATCAAGATTGTACTAACCGTAATAACATGAAGACAAACATACCATAAACTTAATCATGAAAAAATATCGAAACATACCTCGATGAGTCATACCTATCGAGATCGCTTGAAGTCTTCTTATGTAAGGCCTTAGCCTCATCTCTCTCTGAAACAGGAACTTCTTCACTTATGCAGGTGACCAATCCATCTTCTTCTAGGATTAACCCTATCCGCTTGATTTAAAGAACTGGAACTGGAGCTAGATATGGGTTTGTCAGAGAAACCCCAAAAATTCAAACTTTGAATTTCAAACTTCCAAAAAGATAGAAACATGCGTCTTGATGAGCTGATCAAGCTGGTATATTTAGAATTTGAAAACTGCAAAGTTTCACTCCTCAATTTTGCCTTTGAAACTTCCAGATTCATTGGACGTGACCCTGAACTAGGGTTTGATGAAGACCACTCTTTTGCCCCATCAAAAGGTTTGATCCAAAGCTCTAAGATTCTATTTTCTGAGGAGCTTCCAGCCGTGGTCACAGATTTCAAAAATTCCCATTTTTACAGAAGCCCTAATTTTCCACTTTTCTTATCAAAGTCCCGAACTAGGGTTTGATCAAGCCCGGCCTTCTACCCAACCAAAAATTCTGATATTGGTCTCTAAATTTCTATTTTGATGAGTAGCATCCAGCCGTGGTCTCCGATTACAAAAATTCCAACTTTCTTCAAAGCCCTAAATTCTGGAAGTCATGAATGAAGGTACTCAAAAATAATTCTGTTTTGACAGAAATATGTACCTGATTGTTTTTGGTGTAACTCCAAAATTTTTAATACACAAGGTATGAAAAATGTTTCTTGAGATAGCCTGACCTGTTGCCTTTCCATCCTGACAGATCTGACCTCAATTGGATTCTCTGAGAGAGAGTTATATCAAATGTCGCAACGCGACCTGTTTTGGGATAAAACAGGAGAGCGAACTTGTACGGATTGGCACGTGTCACTGTTTGAACTTAGGCCTCTGAAAAACTTTCCTGAGATATCTCGGCCTGTTATCTTTCTATCCTGATAGGTATGACCTCAATTGGAATCTCTGAGAGAGAGTTATGCCAAGTGTCGCAACATGACCTGTTTATGGGATAATACAGGAGAGCGAACTTGTACGTCGTGCCACGTGTCACTGATTCAACTTCGGCCTCTGAAAAAGTTTCCTGAGATAGTATAGACTGTGTACTAACTGTCACTTTTTACAAAATTTCATTTGGAGCTTCCTATCCCAGGTTATGACCTTTTTCCCAAGGTCACCTGATTTTGACTCAGATCTGGAAGAGGCAGAAACCCTATATTGTACAGATCATAAATCACAAAGTAAAACGAATTAGAGGTTGTCCTTTGGACACACGGTACCTGGAGATTTAAGATTCGTCCTGTAATAATTTCCAATCCGAAAAATTCGCCAAAATGGATTTATAGTGAAAGTGCTACGATTACTGGTTTTTGCTATATCAAGCCCTAGCATCGTAAGTGCAACAAGTGTCATACATGCCATATCATGCATTCTTTCAGGCTAGCTCTGATACCATGTTAAATTTTCTGAATTTACTTCAATATGATCTAGGATCTTAACTGAGAGAACAACATGTACAGCATATCTATAGCATATCAATCATGGAGACAATAATGCAAGCACACAAGAGACACAAAGATTTACTTGGGGAAAACCATAAAGGTGAAAAACCCCAATAACTTCCTCAGAGATAGATAGAGCAATGATACAACCAACCATAAGAGATAGACACAAACTAGCAACAGATCCTCCTCCTCCATAAGTGCGCCACTCCTCCTTGAGTGCATGTGTGAGAAGTGAGTGAGCAAATAGAGTGCCTCCCGCACTCTATTTATACTTGACTTGACTTGCCTTTTTACCTAACTCATGTAGGCTCGAACTTTACCACATAACATAATGCTGAGTGGGCTGACCCCCAGTAGGGTGGTCTAATAACCCTTTGACCCACATGGCCGACCCCCAAATAGGGTGGTCTAATAACCCTTTGACCCACATGACTTATACAGGGCCGACCCCAACAAGGTGGTCTAATAACCCATCAAGAATAAGTTACGACATTTACAATATAAATGACGACACTTCCTTATAGAGGAATAATACCATCTCTATAGGAATACAATATACATATATGTGAAATACATTCCGAAGTTACATATACATCAACACCATTCACATACTTGTGGCCATTGATGTTAATATCGTTTGTTGGATGAGAGAAACAAACTAATTACCAAGGTATGCAACTAATTGTCCCATGCCAAGGATCAAGATACATGCATCTATCATATTCCGACATAAGGAACCGTAAGCATGAAATCAATGTGTCGTTGTATATGAAACTAGAAGCGTTGAGGTACTATGTGGTTCAAATACCACATATAGATGAATCTATAGTTTCCAAGTATCATTGTGTAGTGAAGTTCAAAGCTGAACTGCACCACATGTGTGTGTAAACACATCGGGACCCACACCAACAATGGTTAGTGATGGGGTTAAAATTGTCCAACAAATAAGTGGATGCATTTATCCATGATCGACCACTGGAGTGGCAAGTGCCAATCAAGCCTGAAAATACATCACCAAATATGTCACAGCAAGACCAAAAGAAGGATGGTACATCTGGAAAGAATAAAACAAGTCAGAATACCCAACAAACTGAAGGTGGAGTTGATGACCAAGAGGACCAGCAATCGAGTCAGACTCCTACTGACCCGAAACTAGGAGAGAAGCGCAAAGGTGAAACATCAAAGCAAGGAACAAGGAAGAAGCAAAAAGGACAATGACATGAAAATGTCCAAGTCTTGATGGACGATGATATTAACTTCCTATTTGATAAGATGATAGAAGTTCAAAAGAAAACTGGAGAAAAGAAGAGGATAAGACAATCCCGACATTCAGAAGTGTCACTAGTGTTTTGGATACACTGTGTCAGGAGGTCAAGAAAATCCGCATTTCATCTCCATCGCAGGTGACACCTCCACGAGTCGAAGCTGAACATGACAAAGAAGTACAAGACCTAGGAACTCTACTTCCCCCTACGAAAGGGGTGGTTAGAATTTTTCCTAGAGAAGTGACATATGATGAACCTTGGACCAGTGTGAAAGTTCCGAAGTCAGGGTATGTAAACATTAAATTACCTGCATTACCTCTTTTTATGTTGCACTGGCTACAAGAGAGTGTTACAAGGGAAATCAAATCCAGGGAGAGATCCTTACTAGATTTCATGAAGGGATACAAGAACCAGGAGGCTACATTGAAGGATATAAATGCTGAGCTTCAGTAGGACAATGACCTGCAGCGAACGAAGAAGGAAAAAGTTCAACGAGATGTTGAAGATGCATGCCAAGCAATACTTGAGGTGAAACTTATTGCAAAAATGACGACTGAAGAAAATATACAGCGTTTAGAGACGGTCATCTTTGGATACCGTATGGAGGTACAAGAGTTAGAAGTTAAATTGGTTCCAAGTACTCCACCTGAGGTGGCTGAGTAGAGATGAGTAAAAATTCAGGAGGTTGTTCGAAGAATTCAAACGACTGAAGCTAAGTCCATGCATATGTATGAAGTCATGTTGTAGTCATGGGATGCCTTATTTGAAGACGCTGAGCTACAAGAGGTACAAACAAGACTTGGGGCTGCTGAAGGAAATATGAGCGCTTTATGTGAACATCTGAGGACTCTTCCTGCAGTCCAAAGAATGAGTAGAGCCGCTTAAAGAAAAGAGCTACAACAGGATATCAATCAATTTTGATTGCAAAATAGACAATGCATAGAGACAGTCCAATCACGTCAGTCTAATGCCCAACATTTATCAGAGGACATTGGAAGCAGTCATGCTTGTATCCAGTCGGTAGTCACTCAGGATGTCAAGCTGGTCCAGATGCATATTACTGCAGAAGTGGTAGAAATTTTTGTCCAGAAGAAGGATGAAGTCTAGCAGTTGGTTGAAGCAAGCAAGAGTCGCTATGAATAGTTTTTTTTGAAGCTACAAGAACCTGACTCACATCCATGAAATGTCTTGGGAAAATCCACATGTGAGTGTTGGGGGCCTATTAAGCCTATAATTTTGGTGATGTACCATTTTTGACAAAAACATTTTTGTGTGGACAAAGGCGCAGTGGAACCAGTTCCACGAAGTAGTCAACTCCGATGAAGCGGCCAGGAAATGAGGAAAACTATCATGTTGATCATGTCAAAGGTCGGGGTTGAGTCAGTTAGTTATAATTGGTCCAAATTGTAATAATGAATTGGTTGGGAAGTCAGTGGGTTAGTGGGATCGAGGAAAGCTTAGTGCACCCTATAAATATGTATTAAAAAGGAAATTTTTGGTTACACATTCAATAAATAGAGATAGTCGAGTTTTTGTACTCTGTAATGAATATATCCATTATGTCTTTCGAAGATATTTTTGGGGAAGTCAAGTCACTGATCTACAGGCTGTGTGCGAAGATCCTTTGTAATACATGAAGAAATATATAAGTCGTACTTGCAGTGGTTATTTGGATGCAAATCTTAATAGAATACAAGTGCTTCCGTGGTTTTTCCCAGACGGGTTTCCAAGTTAAAACATGGTGTCTTTATGTTTGTTAATGTTTGTTGTGATATGATGCGATAAGTGTTCCTTCCCTCTATTGAATAAATAAGCGAATAAATGATGGGTTTAATTGTATGGATAATGGATGCAAATATATTAATATGGATAAGTAATAGAATTTGTTGATGTCATGAACTTGTCGAAGCTATTATCTATCATTGTTCTGTAATGAAACACAATGATGAATGTATTACTTGTCAAGTATTCCCCTTCTATGCTGCAAGAAGTATGGTTCCTACAGTCCCCATAAATACTGTAGGTGAGACTTCATCTTCTCTCTAGGTGTTTCCAAAATGGATTTATTCCCTTTCATGTCGGTGTCTATGGATTGTGGAGTTTGTTGGTGGATATTAATTTTTGAACCCTGGTCAAAGTAAAAGTGCGCCAATAATGGCGAAAGCTAACAATTTATTTAGTTTGAATAAGCAAACCAATATAATAGTAAACAACAGAAACAACTAAAGCAATAAACAAAAATAAATCACATGAGAATGAAAGGAAAGAATTGATAATGGAGAAACCCCAAGGTTAAAAACTTTGGTTTAATTGAGTAGCTGTTTAGGTGTTGTTGGTCTCTTAAATCTGTAGGAAAAAAAATGCAATGGTTCGATGGACTTGTTTACATGTACAAAACTTGAATTAAGGAACCAAGATGAACTAATCGAGCCTTCTCTTAGATAAATATCTTATTGCAATCAAGAATGAGGAACCCCTTCATGTTTGGGCTTAAATGTATATATATAAATCCGAGGGATGCTTGGGTGTCGACCCACTGTGTTTCAGTTACAAAGAAACAATTACAACTGATTAAGGAGACCATCCATCTTCTTCCCATTCATCAGATAGAAGAAGATGAAGAGACATCGTTTTCATGATGATGGAATATTATTTATGCCTGCTGACTATTCAGAATGTTTTCTGAAATGTAGTTGAGTCATCAATGTTGTTGAGCATGTATGATTAATGAATCTGGCATAATATTATGTGAGTCCACAGAGTCAATGACTTATTCAATGGATTGACTAATCCATAGGGTTGACTGAGTTGATAAATATGACCAAGGAGTTGACTGGGACTAAACATAGTCAATGGATCCAGTCGAGTCTTGGGATAGATCATTATGTGCCTCACCTTTGACCCCCTAAGTACCTTATCTCTAACCCACAAACCCCCCAATTCCTATCACTTTATGAAATTGTACCCACTAGCACCTTAAGGCAATATCCCTCTAATCCTAGTGCATTTTCCCCTAACCCATGCATTGGCACACCTAATTCACCTAACCAACACATTAACACAATAAAGTTTGACCTTGGGTTATAGAACAAGTATTCGAATCAAATCCTTTGACATCAAGGTTTGAATGATCACTAGACGGGTTTTTATCAAACCAAAAGTACTAACAAAAAATCAATAAGAACTTAATTATAAACAAAATATTCCCTATGTAGGGCATGTATTATGGCTCAAGGACCTATGCATGGCCAATGAGTCTCAAAATAAAATGTTATTTCCATATACCCTACCTTTTGGCCTTATACCATGGATTAGGCTCCTAGATCTATCCAAAATGTGAAAATACTAAAAATGGTGAATGCCTTACTCATAAGCTAAAGATTCCTTGTCTAGGGATTGTGTGATGGTATAGGTCAATTCCCATAGGTCATGAGTCATTGAGGTAATTTCCAATCCTAATAACCTATATTTTGTTTTGATGCCATGGATTAGGCTCTAAGATCCAAACTTGACGTTGTAAATATCAAAATTTCCATGATACCCCACTTGTAATCTAAGGATTGTTTGTGTGGTACTCGTGTGATTGTTAGGGGCCCTACGCATGGCCCATGATCCATAGAGGAAAATGTTAAGATGTAATACTTTGTATTTTGACCATGGATCATGGCTTGGATGATGAGAACCATAATTGGTTTGAAATACCTCAATAATGATGATGTTAATGAGGATGATGATGATGATGATGGCGAGGACAATGAAAACAAGGATGAGGATGAGAATGAGGATGAAGAGGATAATGAGGATGAGCGTGATAATGGAAAGGAGGTGGTTGAGAATGATGTGGATGAGGATGGAGAATTTTTCATGCATTCCCTTTGCAACATTGATAATGGAACCAATGTCCCCACTAAGGGGCAAAGGATTCCTTTGAGAGGTCATGTGTAATGGTTTGAGGCCTCCCTAATATAACTTATCCATAGTGTATCTTACCTAAATTTAGTGACTATAGTTACCATAATGGCTATGTATATTACCCAACTATAGTGACTATAGTGTCATAATGTGACTATAGTGACTATAGTGACCATAGTGTGACCATAATGACTATGTATATTTCCCAACTCATGCATATGAGATAATGTGATCATAGTGACTATAATAAAAAAGATCCTATAAAAACGATCTCTTGGGTTTCTATCTCTACATGGATTCTTTTATAACATCTTTCATTTGAATACAACAAAGGAAGAAGATATTTTCTATGTGTCATTCCCATACTTCAATTGGTAAGTGTTGGTTGTGGAGCCAGATATTCCAGTCTCATAGATGATATTGTCTCAGTCGTGCACCTTAGAGGACTATACACTCATTCCCCAACCTTGGGGTTGTTTTCGCCAAAAGTTTTCGGGCCCATGGTTTTGGGTAACCCATGGTATTTTCCCATTGTATTTCCCTTATAAAAGAAAGACATTGTAACATGGCTAGGGTTGATGTATTAGGTATTATGCATTGTAAAGATCTCTAAGATCAAGAAGAGAGACCGTGAGATAGTGAAGAGGAAGTGCAGCGGCTGTGCTGCAGGTTGTATCCCTTCACTTTGTTGGACGGTATAATAATAAGGACTGGAAACTTTAGTGGGGATGTAGCCCATATTGGGTGAACCACGATATATATGTGTCTCTCTTGTAATGTGTATGTGTGATTATATTTGCATTTCTGTTTATTTTTATTGCTCTGCAATCCTGTTTTTATAACAATTGGTATCGGAGCCAAAGGTCTATTTGGCAGATAAACCCGCAGGAAAACAGGGTTTCTGGTTTGAGTGGGAGCAATGGAAGAAGAAGGAAAGTTTAAGGTCGAGAAGTTTAATGGCCAAAACTACCAGGTATGGAAGATGCAAATGGAGGACTATCTATACTAGAAGGATCTATTCATGTCGTTGGGAGGAAGAGTTGTTTGACGGACAATCCACTCAAGCGAACGCAAGCCGGATCTCCCTAACTCAATGTAAGTTTAGAACAAATAAAATAGACTATAAACCACTTTCCTAGATCTACTTAAGGATCAAGTTATTAGATGTATTACCTTAAGTTTGTAGTCCTTCCTCCTGGATGTTGTTCCACGCCTCGCAGTTGTCATATCTAAGCTGCAAGACCTGCCAAGGTACACAAAACAAGACAAACAAGTAAAAAGCATCTAAACGATAACAGATCTAAGTAAACAGTTAAGCAGGTAAACTACACAATATCATCAACAAAACAATATTGGTGGAAAGTGTTTATATTACTGTAAAAATAGGGAAAGTACATAGAAGAGAACGACTACAACCGAAGCTTAATGAAGCAATCCTTCTCCATCCAAGCCAATGCCATGACCTCCAACGAAGTGTGAGTCTCTCAATGGATGAGTAGAGATCTCTCTAAGATGATTTCACCAGCATGTAGACACTATATACTTCATCCCTTTGGAATGGGAGTGAGATTCACTTAGATAGGACTAAGTGGATATGGTATGGATAGGGTAGGTTGAGATATGGTAGGAGAGAGATAGGGGATCCTTCCAAGAGGTTAGGAACAGAGTGCCATCTCTCCCAAAAGGTCAGGGATAAGGATCCATGTTAGCTGGCTTCGAGAATGGACTCGAAGGAGCTATTTTTGTCTATTAACTGACATAGTCGTAGGCTACAAGAGGACAACATGCGATGTTGCAAGTTACTTGAGGACAACCTGCGATGTTGCAAGTTGCTTGAGGACAACCTGCGACGACCTCTCAAAACCTAATATGAATGGATTTGTATCTCTTATAGATTAGTAACTTAGTCAAGGAACTCTAGGGATGTATACACTGAATCTCATGATGGTAAGATTGTAGGTGTAACAGAATTCCCCCCAAAGCATGAAGCTGTTCAAAATTTGGACAGGTGAAATGCTTTGAAAAAAGGAATGGAAATGGTTCATCGGACGAAGGACGCTGCTGCAGTACAACTGAATTTGAGTACACAGTCTCATATGATGTACAACATGGCTGCCGACCAATACATTGCAGATCCATGATAGTAATGACCGACTGAACACAATTATGGCTACTAGACACAAGCGTAGATCCATGATGAGATGATAACACAGCCACAACCAATACAAATGTGGATCTGTGTGATATGACACAATAGAAAATCCATCACAACCTGGGTAAAACATGACTCCCTAGGGTCTTCAAGCTGACCCTGCAATGATACGAATCTATCCATGTGATTACAAATGTCTTGATGTTAAACATGGTAGAAACCACTTGATTATCGATCATTGATGTATACCGTTAACAAGCGCGAGGGAAATCACCATTAATGTGAATGATTCCCAAGGTATCACAGTACATATCATCAAGCGTGAATAAATGAGTTGAAGTCAAATGCAAGATGAAATCTTTCAATCAAGAGTCAATGATGTAAACTCATGTTGAAAGCGAGGTAACTTTCCATTGAGGCATGCAGGGCCAAGGTACTTGGTTGGTTTCTAGATTCAATCCTCGGATGATGAGTTGAAGTTGACAAGTACGAATCTGTTGAAGGAGGGCCATGATGAATCCCCCATCACTGACATGAAACACAACAAAGATGTGTAGAGTGGATCAGATGGTATAGTAACATGCAAAACTGACTCAGAGTAGACCAACATGGTAGTAGGTGTACTGACTGCAGATAATGAGTAGCAAAAATATTCTTGAACATGGGCATGGCATGCCTTGGCAGTATTGACATGACGAGTACGACACCAAAACCTAATGCAACTGATGAGGGAAGCGTTCTTTGAATGACTCAAAGGAGTGACAAGACTCAGGAAGTGGGTGAAACTCGAGGACAAACAAATGATCCAAGTGCAGTATGCAAATGCAAATGAGTGCCATGTTCAAGAACGACTAGGTACTGCCACAGATAAAGGGTATAACATAAAATCTTTCCTTTTTCCCCATCATGATTGATGAGTGTCTCACTTGTTTTTAACGAGCTTGATGAGGGTAACCAAATGATCGGTATAGCTCACCTCATAGATGAGTCCAATCCCAAATATTTTATGAACCTGGGAGAGGAGGGTTTCATCCCATGATGGGCCCTTCAATGTTAGAGTTTAACGAGTCCATAGAAGGTAAACTCAGTCGTCATTTCATGTTTAGAGAATCTGAAAAGAACTAAAGAAGACTCCAATGGTCCTTTTTCGTAAAGTTAGCCTCATCGCCCAAAAAAGGGTAAAACAATGCAGGAGAGGACTCTTCTTGTCATGATTGTTTGGAGTATTCCTTTTTCCTAAATAGTGCCCCCTGGTCCGAAAAAGGGGTAAACTATCACCAGGGAGACGATCATTCAAATCCTTTTACAAGCATGAACGAATCAATTTCGCTTGGCCATCTTTTCCTATCTTAGGAGTCTGAAAAGAGCTTAAAAAGGACTCCATGAACAACTTTGTCATGGTTGATATCTGAGTACGACAAAGGAAAAAGTAAACTCGGCACAGTTCCTTTTCCATAAATAGTCTCGCGAGGCCGAATAAAGTGATAAACCTATACTCGTTAGACACACCTTTTTACTCAAAATTTTAACGAGCACGATAATGGTATCAAAAGCACTAAGAATATTTTTCATATTTGAACCAGAGCATGAAAAATTAAAAGCTAAGCTCAAACCACTTTTCATGTTTCAACCAGAGCACGAAAAAAGTGAAAAGTAAGCTCAAACACCATCTTAAGGTTTTTAACGAGCTCGAAGGCAGGTTGGAAGAATGCTCATGATGTCTGCTTCATTTTTTAATGAGCTTGTAACAGAAAATGAACTATGCTCAGGATAATGTCCATTGACAGGTTTCTTCCCAACATGATGGCTAGAGGTTGGAAAGTTTTCCCCCAGCACAAGCAACTGACGGCTTACTTTCTAGTATGATTGCTAAAGGTATTGTTTCATTTTTTAGCGAGCTCGAAAACCAAAAAAGAAAGTATGCTAAAAAAAGTTCCCATTGGTGGACTCTTCCCATCATGATATCCAAAGGTTGGTACATGCCCCCAGCATGATTGCTAGAAGTAAGTGACTTAGATCCAACATGATGTGGAGAGGTGATCGAGTTGACTTCAACGTAACTTCCAGAGGTTGAAGACATGCCCCCAAGCTTCATTTCATTCGCCTAAGGCATAGGCAGGTGAAAAGAAGGTTCAGGTACTAAGTCTATGAGGAGAATCGACTCAAAGGGAAAGGATACGTTTCATTTTTTAACGAGCTTGACACAGGAATAGAACTCTGCTCAAAGGACTTGTTTCATTTTATAACGAGCTTGACACAGAAAGGGAACTATGCTCAGTGAAGCTGGTTTCATTTTTATGCAAGCTTGAAAACCAAAGGTAAACTATGATTAGGGGGTCTATTCCATTTTTTAACGAGCTTGGAATCAAAGACTAATTTATGCTCATGGGAACCTGTTTCATTTTTTAATGAGATTGACACAGAAAGAGAACTATGCTCAGTGAAGCTGGTTTCATTTTTATGCAAGCTTGAAACCAAAAGTAAAATTTGCTCAAACTACTGGTTTCATTTTTTAACGAGCTTGAAGCCAAAGGTAAACTCTACTCGCTACTGGCACCTATCCATAGGTTGGTAGTGTGCCCCGCAGCGTGATGTCCAGAGGCTGGAGATACGCTCCTCATGCTTAAGGGGAAGAAACCACTAATACGTGTGGAACGTTCAGGGAAGTCTGATGACTAAAAGCCATGTGATGAGTGGGTGTCACAAAGGAAAGTTGATCAATGGTCACAATCCTCCCATCATAGGGAAAATACATCACTCAAAAGAGTGTGGACACTATGGATTTCATAGCATTGACATAATCACGTCCAAGGAGTAGATTGAAATCTAAAGAACCTTGGACAACCATGACATCAACATAAACAGTTTTACCTCTCAATGTGATAGGTAACTGCTGGAGAATCCCTAAAGCTCCAGTAGGCCTTCTATTAAAAGCCAAAATCTGGCCAGTAACCAGCACAAGCTGAGGAGACCCTATAGCTTTCCAAGCAGTTGAGGATAAAATAATAACAGAAGCTTCCTCGTCAACTATAGTACGAACTATTTCCTTATCGGCAACACCTACAAATATATGGAAATGAACATCTAAGGGGAGACAAGGTTCTACTAGACTATTCTAATCAAATGAAATAACCTCAGTACTTTGAGGGGGGTCCCGTGGAAAAAGACTCGTGCCCCCCATGATCGGAACTGAATAGAAAAACATTAGTGGTTATCAATCCACTCTCATCGGGGAGAGTAGGATGAGATGAAGACTGTGTCAAAGTGACAGTTGCAGTCTGAACACTCTCTGATAGAAGATCGGGATCGAGTGGAGATGAAAGCGACTCAATCACTTCACTCTTGGAAGGTAGAGTGGGATGAATTATAGATGAAACTGAATTGATCACTTGGTCAACCAGTGGGGGGTCGAGGGACAACTTATTATCACTCGTTGGAAGCACCTGTTGAGGACTAGTAATATCTCCCAACCACCGTGAAGCTTCATCCATGCTTGGACAAAGGAAAGTACGGTGCATACCCTTGCATATCAAACAGGGATACAAGACTTTACCCTTCTGACCCTTCACCAACAGGTCACTGGTCGAGGGAGTGTCATCAACATGATGGTCATAGGTTGACGATACAAGCAGTTTGGGGTTTTTAAACCACACTTCCGACACACGGGAAAGACCGGAACAATCCTTGAGAAGGTGATCATCCTTGCAAAGCTTGCAAGGGAACTTGGGCTATCGAGGTGTTCGCATAGAATGAGTGCCATAATAGGAAAATGGTGGATGCTTGGTCTCTTTCTTATCCTTCTTCTTAACCTTCCTTTTCTTCTTCTTCTTATCCACCTGATTACTCACACTACTGCTTTGATTAGGTGAGGAAGAAGAAATGGAATAAGATGCATCTGAGGAAGAAGGGGAAGGATCATTTTGGGATGGACCCTCTCGTTTTGGAGAGTTGACATTTGATACATCCAGAATCATCAGTTTGAATAACCATACCAGTAATCCTATGGTTAATCCAAGAAGGTTTAAAGTGGCAATAAAGGGAGGCCCAATATCTCCAACCGGAGGAAAGGAAAAAGGTACCCCTTGAAAAGGGGCCTCTTGATTGGTGGTCCTAGAAGAGGTTTCCATATCTCAACTCGCTAAGCCCTTCTAATTAACACGCACAAGAAACACTACTCAAAACTAAAAGCAACATGCAAACTTGTTGTAGCTAGGGTTTTACCCCTAGCTTGTGCCAATGAGCACCTACTAAGGAGAATGGACTCCTTAGTAGCAGTTCAGTATATTAAACTATTTATGCAATAAACAAAACATTAAATTATTTCTAATACAAGCATGAAGCATAAACACCAAAATGAAAGAATGTCTTTGTATTGATGTTACCTTGAGTGTCAAGGTTGGTGAAGCCCTTTGCAGTGTCCAAGAGGATGCTCCAAGCTTCAAGAATGCTCCTTCTCCTTCTCCAATGTTGGGAATGGGCCAAAGGTGGCTCTCAAGGTGAAAATAGTTCAAAGGTGAACTAGGGTTTCGAGAGAGATTTTGGCAGAGTAAGGGTGCTTGTGATTGTGGATATGGAATAAGGGATCTCCATCACCTATTTATAGTTTTTTGGTGGTGGAGTGCTGACCCATGGTTTTAGGAAACACATGGTTTTATGCAGCTGTATAGGGTTTTTTTCTCCTTTTCCTCATTATTTTATATTTTTATTCCCTTTTTAGGGGATTTTTGCTATTTTTGGAGGAAAAGGGGGTTTTTTTAGCCTTTTTTAGGCTATTTTGATGGTTTTTTTGGCCTTTTGGAGGCATTTTAGGCCTTTTGGAGGCTGTTTAATGGGTTTTTTGGGATTTTTAATGGAAATATGGTAGGAAAATGGACAAATGAGTCATGTAATGTGGTAAATGAGCTAGTGAGCACTTTTTGGGTGTTAACAGATTGCCCCCTGATGTGCGAGGTCAGGAGCTCATCGTATGGCCGATGGACATCATAAGTCATGAATGGTTTTCCTGGGATGTGGAGAGAAGAGAAGAAACAAACTGGAGCCCGGAACAACGATCCCGAACAACTGCAAGAACTAAAAGTACATAACCTCAATAAAGGATGAGGAATCATCTGATCATATGGACGAGGCGGGCATTCCCATGCTCGTATCAGGATATAACATAATAATAATGGGGTCCAAAAATGGGGACCTGAAAATCTCAATATATGGACGAGGCGGGCATACCCATGCTCGTATCAAGATACATAAATATAACTGTGAGGCCCAAAAAAGGGGACCTGTAAGATACATGACCACTGTGTACATCATAAGAGTCCAGAGGGGACACAAATCTGGGACATACTGCTGAGCGGATCATGTGTGAACTGCAGAACTGGTGCACCGGAACAATCAACAGTGCTACTGAGTGTGGTACCAAAGGAACTGATGAGCTGCTGGATCATAGTGACTGGGGTCATACTCTCCATGGTACACTGAACTGGAACTGATCTGGAACTGAAACTGGGTACTCAAGGAAGCATGAAACTGGATGGCTTCTGAATACAATCGCCAACGCAGCCCAGAAATCCACAGGAACATAGAACTGGGCGTTCCAAAGTGACTCACCAATGTGCTAGAGTCAGGGGAAATCCGGGGTCTTCGACTAAAAACTGATGGAATATAATCCTACGCAATCCTCAACGATGCGCTCAAGGTGTTGAAGTCGAGCATGTGAGGAACAACCACTCGGAGAGGCAATGATGTCTCCTCTCAGAATGATCCGTAGGCACTTACCACAGAGGGTGATAAGTCCAAGGCGTAGGGACCTCTGGGCCTATCCTCTGGAATAGAGGAGCTGTCGTCGACAGAGGGAGACCTGCCCCTATCAAGGCAATGATGTTTCCTTGACAGGAGCGCGAGGTACAAGACCGAAATGTGATAGTACTGATGGCAGGACTGAGAAACTGTGGGGGGACCACTGGGCAAGTAGAGCGGGTGGACTCAAACTTCCTTTGTTCAGAGTATGATAATGGGAATGATCTGGCAGCATATGAAACTGACTGAGGGGAAAGGGATCATAGCTGTAATGGCTCAGGGAGAGTGACTGGTCTGAGGGAGACTCAAACTGGTATAAAATGGCAGGAGACTGCAGAATACTCTGAACAAAGGCGACCTAATTGGGGGTGCTGCCGAGATGATCGATCATAGTGCCATGAGGCACGGGAGGATACTTCTTCATGGGTTAAGGAACTAGAAGAAGTGTGTGGATAAAATGATACTGTCGTGTGGATTTTACGAGCCCAGGACAGTTCATGCTCGTGGTTGCTTTCAATTTTAAGGAGTCTGAAAGCGATAAGAAGACTCTGAGGTAGTGAAATGGTACTGTCGTGTGGATTTTACGAGCCCAGGACAGTGCATGCTCGTGGTTGCTTTCAATTTTAGAGAGTCTGAAAGCAAGTAAGAAGACTCCAGGGGGTTGCTTTTTCGTAGGTTTAGTCTCCAAGGCCCAAAGAAGCATAAAAGAATGCAATGAAGAACTCTTCTAGTCGGTGGGACTAGAGTATTCCTTTTTCGTAAGTAGTCTACCAGGTCCGGAAAAGGGTTAAACTTATACCAGATAGACGCCCTTTCAGGTACTTTAACGAGCATGAAAGGAAGCAAGATTGCTCGGCGATCTTTTCATTCTTTTAGGAGTCAGAAAAGAGCTTAACGGAAACTCCCTAAGTGCCTTTTTCGTAAAGGAGTTGTCCGGCCCGAAAAAGGGATAAAATTATACCGAACAAAAAGGAATGGCCAGGCAAGGAGGAAGTGTTCAATCAAGGTTGAGTAATGATGACCAAGAACGAGGGTAGGTGGGAACACTGATGGACCTCCTTGCGGGGTAGATGAGATGGTGGCAAAATAACGAGACATTTGCAGTATGACAGGAGTGAATGGCTCATGTAAAAATGTGGAACAATCCGATGGCGGCCGATGTGGCACGCAAACCGAGGCAGCAAGGTGTTGGGACACAATGTTGAAATTGTACCAAGTGAGAGCGAGAAATGATCTCAAGCATCATCACGAGCTCGGAAAAATGAATCCGGCGATATAAAGGATGTCAAAAACAGGTGACGGTCGATGTGGCACGCAAACCGAGGTGACGGGGGCATTTTTGAAAAATGCCCGGAAAAACTGGAGGTGAGAGCGAGAAATGATCTCTAGCATCATCACCGGCACGGAAAGATGAATCCGGCGGTGCAAATGGTGCGAAAAAACGGAGGTCATAAGGACTCCGGAATGGTCAAAGGAAATAACTAGGTGTATAAAAGCAAATATACAAGTGATATGTGACCTCAAAAATGGTTGAGATCACGCGTGTGAAAAAGTGAGCAGGGTTAATGACCTGCCCCCATGCTATGTGCATAGGGTTTGTGACTGTGGATCACATATGTGTTGGTTTTAACGATGGGTTCATTGACATGCTGAGATAAATGTGATGGGGCAGGGTCAAAATAATTGATCATGCCCCCTATCCCAGGGTCAAGGGAATCTATGATGCCCCTTGACTCAGAGGTGTCAATGTGGTGCTCTATGATAGCAGGGTCAAGACCAGGAATTTCGGTATAGGACCAGGCAAAGACATCATGGAATTCTCTGAAAAGGTTTATGTAGTCCTCAATCTCTTGTTTACTGCAGAATGCTCCTAAAGTGATGAGTTCAGGGGCACGTCCTGGGGCAGCGATATCAACTCGGATGACAGGTGAGATGTTGGCCATGTTACCTTCCTCGAACGCATCAGGAATAGGGCCCTTGAACCAGTCAACCTTGGTGGGGAGGAAGTCTTTGGATTCAACCGCGTATTGGGTAGCGGTGCTGGAGGAGGATTCTTCGGGGATGAAATAGGAACGGTGGTGCATATCATCCCAAGGATAATCCGGGGCAGTAAGGGCCTCAAGAATCTCCTCATCAGTACGGAAAGTCTGCGTCGTCAAATCGGTTGACGAGGGGGTAGTGGTGGAAGAGATCATATAAATGGTATTAACCTCCCCGGAAGGTGAAGAGTCTGGGGGGTAGATCTCCTCAATGGTAGGTGGTGCCGTCTCAAGATCCAGATTGTTCATCTCATAGAGAGCCGCTCTGTAATCCGGGAGATCGGGACAATGATGTGAATAGTGCCCGTAAATACCGCATATGGCACAGGAGTGGTTGGTACGTAGGGACTTATCTTTAGGCTTGGGAATGGGGTTTAGTTCGACTGTTGGGATGTTGGGGTCATCATCGAGCATTTGCATGTGCTTCTGTAATGCAGGTAACTGTGGGCATTGGTGGGTCGCATGGCCCAACTCGTCACACAGCGAGCATTTGGGAGGAGCACGAAACACTGGAGGGTTCTTGACTGTCTTTGGAGGTGGGACAGCAGTGTAAGGTTGTGGACCTCTGCCCCCAGTGGGTTTGGGAGTAGGAGGAGGTGTCGTAGAGGACGAAGGGGTAGAGACACCGGGAGGTGGGTGGGTGGTAGTAGCCATGGCTTGCACCGGCTGGAGGACGACATCTGGTGTCGGCGGGCGAACGGGAGGCGAAAGATACCATACAGGTAATCCCAAGGTTAACCCAGGGAGGCTAAGGGTAGCCATGACCGGGGCGCTTACTACTCCGGCGGGAGGAACGAGGAAGGGGATCGTATGGATCGGTGTAACACCAATGTGACTAGGTACCAATGGTGGTTTAGGCAACAAGGATGGTTGATTGTTAGGTGGTAAGATGTCATGGGACAAGGTACATAAGTCAGACATTTCGGGCGTAGATGACGGCGGAGGAATGGAGTGAAAGGTGGAAGTCATCGGCGCGTCTGAGTAGACTCCAGGACCCGTAGAGGAAACAAACGAGGTGGTGGCAGGAGAAACAGGTTGTTCAACCATGGGGAGAACATTTTCTGGTGCCGCTGGAGCATTGGGATCATAGTAGGTGAGCTGGTCAATCTTAACCACGCGTCCTTCATGGGGGAACATCATGGTGCGAAAGACAGAAGAGGCAACCGCCCGCATGGCATACATGTAGCTGCGGCCAAGTAGAAGGTTGTAATCCAATTGGGCATTGATTACCTCTATATCAATAAGGACTGTTTTACCACCTAACTGGACAGGAACGTTGGGCAGGAGGCCTTGGGGCTGGGCCGAACGACCGTCGTAGGCACGTAACGCAGTGGTGGACTGCTGGAGAGGAGGGGATCCTAGCTTCTGCCATACAAATGTAGACATAACGCATGTGGAGGCACCCTCATCGATGATGCACCGATGGATAACAAGATTCCTAACGGAGACTGTAACTTGGAAGGCTAAGCTGGAAGGTAGGCGTGGTTCAGACTGGTCTAAATCAAACGCCATCAAATGTGAATCAGTTGGGTCAATCCCCCCGATGGCGGAAAGTAAAGTCTTGCGCTGGGAAGGGCAGTTCTTCAAGACTTCTAACGCAGACATGGCTGCGGGAGATTGGGCTAGGTCGTCTACGATGTTGTAGTTTGACGCAGCGCGCGCGTTAGGGTTATTGTTGATTCGGCGCAGTGGGAAACGAGGTGCTTTCGCAGCGCCGTCTGTGGGAGGCGGAGGGATACGTAACGCCTGATCGGTGGGGTGGGCGTTAGTAGTTTTATCCGTGGGAGTGGCTTCAGAGGTGGAGCCATATTGGTTCCGACGGGTCTGGAGGTTGACGTCAGCTGATGACATCATCAATAAGTGGTGGGTACCTGAGTCAAACATGGGTTGATCAGGGGCAGCGTAGGTGATCTGTTGTTGTTGGGGTTGCACGTTAGCTTGAGGGGCCAACGGCTGAGTGTTCACCACGCCTTGGGTCGGTAAGGGGTTTTGCAGCACCAAAGGGGGTTGCTGAGGTTGGGGGGGGTTGGGCGGTGCTTGGGGAGCCGCATGCCCTTGGCGATGGGCCTCGTCAACCCAAAGCTGCCGAGCTCGCTCCAAGTGTGGGCAAGCATGGGTGTAATGTCCATAGACCCCGCAAATAGAACAAGGGTGATTTGTTCGGAGATTGGGGTTTTTGGCCTGCTTGGGCGGGCGATCAGGGTTTTGATTAGCGGGTGCCGCATTGTTATTGTCAGGGGGATTAGCCGGTTGACCAGCTTGGTCCGCAGGTTGGTTATTTCCCCGATTACGGCCTTTGCCGCGGTTCTGTTGGCCCTGGTTACGTTGGTTATTCTGGTTTTGCTGCGGGTTATGTTGGGCGTAAACTTGCCCTTGGGCAGCAGGTGGATTTTGAGGTTGCGCAGGTGCAGGAGCAGGCTGCGGAGGATGATATGTAGGTTGAGGCTGAGCAGGTGCAGCAACTTGAGGGGATTGCTGATAGGACTGCGGAGCAGGTTGTGGATGTGCCGCAGGGGCTGCCTGGGGCGGATAATAAGCTGGTGGGGCTTGTGAAGGCGCAGGAGCCGGGGCGGTCTGCTGATGGTAGTAAGGCTGAGGGGCGACTGAAGGAGCATAAGCAGGAGTCGCATACCCAAAGCACTGAGGTGGACACGAAGGTCCATGGGAATGGTGATGTGTCATGGGAGCATACGAGTTGGTTGCTCCAGACTGTGAAGTAGCCCGCGAAAGGTCGGGGCCAGGGGTAGGACGTGCTATAGAAAATGGTTGGGGATGCGAAGAAACACGGCCAATGATACCATCTGCAGCGTGGGATGCCCCCGGCGCATCATGATGGGAGGACTCGCCGCGAGGGGCGTCAGGTATAATGGTATAAAGGTAACCCGACTGGGCGTAAATGAGGTCGAACTGCTGTGCCTTAAGGATGGCCTCTTCTTCAGACTGGGGTCTTTCTGAAGCTACATCCTTAGAGATGACGGGAAGCAGGGACTTGAGGAACCAATCGAGGAAGATACGGTCATCTAGTTTAATCTTGCATAAGCTACGGCGTCTACGCCACTCATGGATGTGGTTCGTGATATGGGTAGCCGTGTTTTGTCTACAAGATAGAAGGATCTCAACGCCCGCGTCATAGCGGACTGGCAACTGGAAGAACTGCAGGAAGGTCGAGGCCAGGGAAGAAAAGGTGGCGTGGGTCCCATGAGGCTGCTCAATATACCACTTGGCTGCAGAGCCAGTGAAAGTGCGCTGTAAGAGACGGAGGCGAACAGAGTCATCCACAATGGAGTTAGAGGAACACCATAGGTGGAAAGACATGATGTGGTTCTGTGGGTCCTCACCGGCCTGACCCTCGAATTTAGGGATGTCAGAGGGTAGTTTGGTAGGCATATGAGGCCACATAGGGTCGTGTCGAATAGGATCATTGGTCAATCTGGCCAGGTCAGGTAGGTTGAGGCTAGCCATGAACGGCAAACTGGAAGAAGGCTGTGACACAGTAGTGCTGTGGACCAAGTTGGGGCCAGTGCCCCCAAGTGGAGGGACAAGATTTAGGGTGGTGCCCCCAAGTGGGGGAACTGAGGTAGTGGAGGATGGTCTAGCACCACCATGGGTAGTGTGAGCCACTGATGTAGTGGGGATAGGTATTCCCGCTGTGGGAATAAGTACCGTGAGGGGAACGGTAGATGGTTGCCCCATGGAGGGCATACCAAAAACAGGTGTAGTAACTGGTGTAGTGGTGGATGTGCCACCAATGGTCCCTATGACAAATGGAGTGGAAGTCGTACCAGCCATGGGGCTAGTAGGGGCAGTATAAATAGGGTTCTCAGACTCTTCGTCAGAATCAGAGGTAAAGTAAGGTGCGTCACTATCTGGTGACGGAGACCTACGTCGCTGACGAGTGGAGTCAAGTGACAAGGCTCTAGATCTGTGATGAGTGGTATCAACGGACAATGATCGGAATCTATGACGAGTGGTGTCGAGAGAACCGTGCTGTGGGGGCTCGCCCCTGAGGCGCCGAGAATGTCTCGGGGACTCAATGGTGACAGATGGTGTCTAAATCTCTGTGGGTTGAGGTGAGTATAAAAACAGCTCAAAAATCCTAATGCAACCGAGTGTGCAGAAGGAGAGCTAAAGAGCAAGGCACTCAGGCCAACAACCAACTCAAAACACCCACTGCAACAGCTGTGCTACAATAGGTGGAGTAACAACAAAGATGGTCAGAATACCAACAAGCAGCAGGTTTCCTAAAAAAGAAAAATGGTGGACTCACTAGACCAAGGGAGGTAAAGGAGCATGCAAACACCTAGCTAAAAGTATTCTGACTTAACTAAACATATCCTCTGCAAGGTGATGAAATCCAAGTCAGACAATATGAGTAGGAAAGCCAAGTGGCTATGATATCCCCCTACCGGGAGGGATACCGGGTAGTCAATCCTAGAAGAATGGCAACTAAGATACCCCGTTCATGACACGTCCAGAAAGGTGAATCTGCCGTTTAGTTCGTTGACCGCAATACCCCTATACAGGGATATCCCGCGAACCGCGAAAGGTAGCCCTTCGGTTACTGAATGGAGTGCGGTATTCCACTCAGGCCTCCGGAACCAGTCTCCCGACTTCAACCCTCCTAAGGGAGAGGCCCTCTGATAAACTGGTCGTGACCGTGCCAAAAAGTACTAGGGGATTTTGGTTCCCTAGTTGGACAACAACTATGTCTCAAGTGAAATAACCAAGGGGTGTTATTGGAAGCCTATCCCCCTGATCCTACCTAACTACAATGATTCTTTTGTGTTCCCCAAGTGGGGTTAGAATGTTGGTTTAGTTAGGTACTTTTTAAGGCTCACTTGATTTAATGTGACAGAGTGTGTGCTCGTGAGGTGTTGAACCCAAAAACAGAAGTGCCACAAGGGAGGGCAACTTCCAATCTATCAATAATGCTGAAATTGATTCTTTTAATTTGCAAAATTTTCTGAAATAAAAATACTGAAATTTAAAAAAGATTCTGTAAAAGGAACAGAAATTATGTTGCAGAACGGCTGTAAGGAAGTGGGCTGCAGGTGGGACAGAGGGCTGTTCAAATGCAGAAAATATTGCAGCAAGCGGGGCTGGGCTCAAAACAGGAAAAGAGCAGAAATCAGACCGCGGGTCTGTAGCGGATCAGAACAGGCCGACCGCGGGTTTAAGGGAAACAGCGGCGGTCAGGTCGCGGCTATCGGGCCAATAGTGGCAGTCGGGACGCAGGAAACAGGGGAAAAGGCACAGTCGGGTCGCGGCTATCGGGCCAACAGTGGCAGTCGGGACGCAGGGAAACTGGAAAAAGACACAGTCGGGTCGCGGCAAAATGGCTAACAGGCGCAGTCGAGACGCACGAAAGAGGCAGAAAGCCGCAGTCGCGACGCAGGAAAAAGGCCGACAGGCGCAGTCAGATCGCGGCAAAAAGGCTGATTAGCCACGGTCGGATCGCAGGTAACAGACTTGAATCCGCCGGCAGAGCGTCGGAAGCAGTCTGAGAGCCACGGTCGGATCGCGGGTAAAGGCCTGAAAGGCGCGGTCGGGACGCGACTGTAGAGGAAAAAGACGCGGTATGCAGCGGCCGAAAGGGACAGCCGAAAGAAAAAATTTAAAAACGGAAACCAGAAATTCGAAAACTAGGGGAGTCGCCAAAACTGTAGCTAGGGTTTTACCCCTAGCTTGTGCCAATGAGCACCTACTAAGGAGAATGGACTCCTTAGTAGCAGTTCAGTATATTAAACTAATTATGCAATAAACAAAACATTAAATTATTTCTAATACAAGCATGAAGCATAAACACCAAAATGAAAGAATGTCTTTGTATTGATGTTACCTTGAGTGTCAAGGTTGGTGAAGCCCTTTGCAGTGTCCAAGAGGATGCTCCAAGCTTCAAGAATGCTCCTTCTCCTTCTCCAATGTTGGGAATGGGCCAAAGGTGGCTCTCAAGGTGAAAATAGTTCAAAGGTGAACTAGGGTTTCGAGAGAGATTTTGGCAGAGTAAGGGTGCTTGTGATTGTGGATATGGAATAAGGGATCTCCATCACCTATTTATAGTTTTTTGGTGGTGGAGTGCTGACCCATGGTTTTAGGAAACACATGGTTTTATGCAGCTGTATAGGGTTTTTTTCTCCTTTTCCTCATTATTTTATATTTTTATTCCCTTTTTAGGGGATTTTTGCTATTTTTGGAGGAAAAGGGGGTTTTTTTAGCCTTTTTTAGGCTATTTTGATGGTTTTTTGGCCTTTTGGAGGCATTTTAGGCCTTTTGGAGGCTTTTTAATGGGTTTTTTGGGATTTTTAATGGAAATATGGTAGGAAAATGGACAAATGAGTCATGTAATGTGGTAAATGAGCTAGTGAGCACTTTTTGGGTGTTAACACTTGTGACAGGAGTGGATAAAGAGTTAGGAATCTCACAAGATTGTCAAAACATCACAAATCGCTATATACCACAGGGTCCAACAATAAAATGCGACAAGGAGGATTGGGACCGTACCCTTGCCTGAATACCCGACTACCTGGACAATACGTGCATAGTAATCTCCCCGAGTGTTGTTCTCGGTGTATTGCAATGTTAAGACTGCCAAATGGATAACTCAGATGGTTTCAGGATTCCTAATGGTGTCTCCCAATATACTTAAGGTATGTGAGAGCTCAAATCCATAGTGGTGCTATCTAATGCACAACCGTTCGTCAATAGACCTTCGATATACTATCAAGTACGTGAAACACCTTTTGATATACGCCAAGTACACGTAGTACTTGGTGCGTACGTGAAAGAGCTTCGATATACTGATAAGTATGTGGAAGACTACAATACCCTTGGGATATAGTGCTGGAAAATAACGACAGCTGCCATGCTTAACGACGCGGAAACACATCTCTAACTTAACACGCAAGTTGCTAAAAAATTTTAACCTAAGCTAGCATTAATTTTATCTTATGCGGTTAAGTGGATGCATGATGTGAAGACTTGGAATTTAAACAAGATGCAAATCTGATCTATATGAAAATGCAAGTCTTCCTTTCAATGAAGTCCTACTTAACAAGGAGAGAGAGATATGTTTTCTTCCCAAATGCACAACCCAATGCAAATGCAATTTTAGTTTTTTCAAAATGATGGAAAGAAGTAAAATATGCACCCAAAGCTAACCCAAAGAAATAAAAGAGATCATTTTATGAACACCACATACAATAATTCCAAACCATTTCCTATATTTTTACACTTGAAAAAGACACATCTAAACTATGGAAAGAAATGTTCCACAAACGTTTCCAATCAAATGCAAGACAAAGATAAGCACTTAACAATATTATCTAACTCAAATGCACACAAATCTGAAACAAGCCTTTCTTCTTCTTATGATGGAAATACCAAGAATATCAAATGATCAAAATAAAGTAAGAAGAATATTTACGTTTTCCAAATTTGTGAATATAGAAAAAGAAGGACAAAATCAAGCTTCTCTTTGAACTAAAGTGGAGACAAGGAAACAATCTTTCCCAAAAATGATTGAATAGCTCAGCATGTAAGGGAAACAAGATGCATAACCCAAGAAAATGAGGCTAAAAAAAGCATGGATATCCCACACTTTTCAAAACAAGCCAATCACACCAAACCAAAACTTTAAATTAAAACCTTAATATGGGTCAAAATGACTGTAGGATACACGATTCATGGCCCCCCATTTCACTTAAAAATGTAAGCAAAACAATAGTTTTGACTCAAGGGGCCAAACATGGATCCAAAATCCAAAAGACCCAAAATCAACCGGATGCAAGTAAAACCAAAGATGTATGCAAACGAGGTATAGAAACCAATCCAATGCAATGACCAGATCAAGTAAGGAGAGGAGGGAATGCAAGGGTTAGTGGATGCAGGCGGGGGAGACCAAAGTGTCCACCACTACCAAATCTTAGACGTGTCCAAGATGGGATGCAAAACCAATCCAAATGAAACCAAACACTACTGACACACAAATACAAAATGGGGTCTCTGGTTGGATCTTGCAACATAGAGCGAGTTCATTCATCAAACCAAAACTCAAATTAAAAAATGGAGAAGGGATGCATGCATGCCAATTTCGATAGATTGACGCAGTCTGTGTTTGTACATAGTGTGACGTAGCAGTTTACCAATGCGGGAAGTGCGACAGTGTCGCAATAGAACAATGAAAGGGTTGCGACGATAGGCTAACAGACAGAGAACATAGACAAAAGATGACACAATGGCTCTCTGAGTCCACTGTCCAGGTGCGATAGGCGAGATCTAATTTAAAAAATGAACCAATTCTCCAAACAATGAGCAATGAGAAGTACAAACTCAAAGGAAGGTAATCGAACTCTTCAAAGTGAAGATCTGATGGTGAAACCAGTTTAAGAGGCAAATGGAAAATAAAATGGTTTGTAATAAGAAATCAACTAAAAATGACATTCCAAATAGACAACTACAAAACAATGTTCTTCCCCAGTATGGTCGCCAGATTTGTTTGATGGACAATCCACTCAAGCAGATGCGAGCCGTATCTCCCTATCTCAATGTAAGTGTAGAACAAATAAAACAGACTATAAACCACTTTCCTAAATCTAGTTAAGGATCAAGTTATTAGATGTATTACCTTAAGTTTGTAGTTCTTCCTCCTGGATGTTGTTCCACGCCTCGCGGTCAGCAGATCTAAGCTGCAAGACCTGCCAAGGTACACAAAATAAGACAAACAAGTAAAAAGCATATAAACAATAACAGATCTAAGTAAACAGTTAAGCAGGTAAACTACACAATATCATCAACACAACAAAATTGGTGGAAAGTGTTTATATTACTGTAAAAATAGGGAAAGTACATAGAAGAGAATGACTACAACCGAAGCTTAACGAAGTGATCCTTCTCCATCCAAGGAAATGCCATGACCTCCAAGGAATTGTGAGTCTCTCATCGGATGAGTAGAGATCTCTCTAAGATGATTTCACTAGCATGTAGACACTATAGACTTCCTCCCTTTGGAATGGGTGTGAGCTTCACTTATATAGGACTAAGTGGATAGGGTATGGATAGGGTAGGTTGAGATATGGTAGGAGAGAGATAGGGGATCCTTCCAAGAGGTTAGGAATTGAGTGCCAGCTCTCCCAAAAGGTCAGGGATAAGGATCCATGTCAGCTACCTTCGAGAATGGGCTCGAAGGAGCTATTTTTTTCTATTAACTGACATTGTCGCAGGCTACAAGAGGACAACCTACGACGTCGCAGGTTGCTTGAGGACAACCTGCGACGACCTCTCAAAACCTAATATGAATGGATTTGTATCTCTTCTAGATTAGTAACTTAGTCAAGGAAATCTAGGGATATATACACTGAATCTCATGATGGTAATATTTTAGGTGTAACAAGAGCAAAGAAACCAGTGGCCATGAAGGATGAAGAATGGGTGGTTCTTGACAGAAAGTCTCTGGGAACAATACGACTGAGCCTGGCTTCGTCGGTGGCTTTCCATATCTCAAAAGAAATGACAACAAAGGGTTTGATGAGCACATTGGGTAAGCTGTATGAAAAAACCTAAGCCTCCAACAAGGTATTTCTAATGAAGCGTTTATTTAATATGAAGATGTCTGAAGGTGAATCTGTTACTGATCATTTAAATGAATTTAATACGGTTACAAATTAACTAAGTTCTGTAAGTGTGAACTTCGATGATGAGGTTAGGGCTCTTCTAATATTTTGTTCATTACCAGAAAGCTGGAATAGCTTGGTCATGGCTATAAGTAACTCTGTCTCTGGTTGAAACATCTTGAAATTTGATGATGTTATTGGTGTTATTCTTAGCGAGGAAATGCGAAGAAAAAGAACAAGTGAGACATCAGGTAATGTGTTGACCATGGAGGCAGGGGAAGACAAAAGGAGAGAGGAAAGAGCCAAGGTAATCGTGGCAAGTCTAAAACGGGCATATCCAAGTCCAGACTAGGAAAGATAGAGTACTGGAACTGTGGAAAGAAAGGACATCTGAAGAAAGACTGCAGATCTCTAAAGAAGAAAGGAGATGGAAAGCAGGAAACTACCCAGGAAGCAAGTCGCAGGTGATGTGTTACAAGATGCTTTGATTCTTGCATTAGATAATACAAGTGATTATTGGGTAGTAGATTTAGGGGCTTCATGTCATGCTACACCCCATAAGAAATATTTTTATGGTTATGTTCCCGGTGATTTTGGACATGTTTTATTGGGTAATGATGAGCCATGTAAAATTGTTGCAATGGGTAAGGTATGGATAAAATTTAAGAATGGAACTGATTGGCTGCTGAAAGATGTAAGGCATATTCCTGCTATGAAAAGAAATCTGATCTTAATAGGGCAGTTGGGAGATGGTGGCTGTCTATCTATATTTTGAGAAATGTGGTGGAAGATCACCAAAGGATCAATGGTGATAGCAAAAGGAGACAGGGTAGGTACGCTGTATTTATGTCCTCATAATACTGACCATTCTATCTCTTTAGCTTCCACAGGAATATATACAACATTGTGGCATCATAGGCTTGGCCACATGAGTGAGAAGGGGATGCAGATTCTCCACTCAAGGAAGTTGATGCCAAATTTGAAGCAGGTAATTTTGGAATTCTGTGAGAACTGTGTTTATGGAAAACAGAAGAGAGTCATATTTCTCAGGGTTGGGAAATAGAAGAAGAATGAAAAGTTAGAGCTTGTGCATACAGATGTATGGGGACCGGCTTAGGTACAATCTCTTGGTGTCTCTCATTATTATGTTACATTTATTGATGATGCAACTAGGAAACTTGGGTTTATTGCATTAGACAGAAATCTAATGTGTTTGCTACTTTTAAGAAGTGGAAAGCTTTGGTTGAGAATGAGACAGGAAAAAGGTTGAATTGTCTAAGATTTGATAATGGAGGTGAGTATTGTGGCAAGGAGTTTGATAGTTACTGTTCATACCATGGGATTCGTAGAGAGAATACATTCCCAGGAACACCACAATAAAATGGTGTGTCGGCAAGGATGAATAGAACAATCATGGAGCGTGCAAGGTGTATGAGACTGCATGCAGGGTTACCCTTACAGTTTTGGGCAGATGCTGTAAATACTGCTGTTTATTTAATAAACAGAGGGCCTTCAAGTGCTTTGGATGGTGGTATTCCAAAGGAGGCATGGACAGGTAAAAAGTGTAAAGTTAGTCACAGCAGATCTAATGAACAAATAAATCAGTCACAACAGATGAACATAGAAGAAATGGTGCAAAACTGTGCAAAACATGCAGCAGTGCTCTCTATCCCAGAAAGGGTGAATGAATTACAATACAAACTGTTACAATGAACAGAGCAATTCGAATTGCCTAAGGAGGTCATTCGAATCACTGAATGGAGTAGCTTGACTCAATCTAGGAGTCCTCATCAATCATCGGTGTTGCTCATCAATCACAACAACCAGTCATCCAGGTGTCAAGCTGAGTCTAACTGATCATAATAAATGTAACTGAAGTGTGTAGCACTGATATAGGATCTGGAGGCTCAGTGGGGGCGCATGGGAGGCTAACTGGAGTCAGAGCAAGTCACCTAATCGAACTGGAGGTCAATCGGAGGTGAAACAGTCAGTCAGGAGTGAAATCGGAGTGAAATCAATCAGAATCGGAGCTAACTGAATGTAACTGGAGTGAATCTGCAGTGGTAGGTGAACAAGTGCGCCCTTCTCTGTCAGTAGGTGAGAAGAGGGCGCCTTTCAGCTTAGGAGGGCTAAAACTCTGTGGAAAGTGGCTCCCGGGTGCTAGAAGAAGGTGGATAAGGTGCTGGAGGCATCAAACTGGTGACTGGACTGCATATCCTGAAATAGATCATGCAAGATCCTGAAGTAGATATGTATCCCAAAATAGATGATCCTGAAATAGATATGTATCCCGAAATAGATGATGGATATCCGAACACCCCCCCTCAAGCTAGACTATGATGTGCCAACTAAAATAATGTGGGGCCCTGGTAACTAAGACCAAAGGTCACCCCAATACAATAATCCAAAAAATGCTGAAAAATAAACTAAGTGAGGAAAGAGGGAAAACCCAGTGGGAAGAAAGCCCCCCCTCAAGTCTAAAGCATAATAATGAATCAATCTGTCTCCACCATGATGGAACTCACCCCCAACAGTGAACGGAGGTAAGAGAACTTCTTCTCAGTGAAGCTCTTGGTGAAGATGTCTGCAATTTGCTCATCGGTAGGGCAATATTGCAGAATGATGGTGCGATCATGCACCAACTGTCGAATGTAATGCATATGAATCTCAATGTGCTTGGTCCTCTACCGCTGAACAGGATCTGTGGAGATCTTGATAGCACTTTGATTGTCACAAAATAGGACAGTCGAAGTAGTGCCACCAAAACCAAACTCGGAAAGAATACCCTGCAACCAAACTGCCTGAATGCAGGCATTGACTGCCCCTCGATACTCTGCCTCTGCTGAAGAAAGTGCAATGGCTGCTTGCTTTTTGCTGGACCAGCAAATAGCACCATGACCAATCATGAAAACATAACCGGAAGTGGACTTCCGATCAATGCTATCACCTGCCCAATCTGAATCAGTAAAACCAATGAAATCTAGCTCAGAATCTGCAGCATAATGTATGCCAAACTGTCTCGTACCTTGCACATACTGCAAGATCCGCTTGGCTGCTCGCCAATGAAGCTCATGTGGCTGCTGCATATATCTTGACACGGCACTCACGGCATATGAGATATCAGGCCGTGAATGTGTCAAATAAAGTAGTGAACCAATCAACTGTCGATACATACTGCAATCTGCAAGCGGTGTGGAATCTCCCTCCTCAAGACTGATTCCTGAGAGGAATGGGAACGGGGCTGCCTTACATTCAGCCATATTAAACTTCAATAATAGGTCGGAAGCATATTTTTGCTGAGATATAGTGATCCCATCGAAATTTTGAGCTATCTCCAAGCCCAAAAAGTGACTCAGCAAGCCCAAATCGCTCATGTCAAAAGCTAGATTTAAGGCAGTTTTTAGCTTGTTTATTGAAGTAAGTGTGCTACCAGTAATAAGCAGATCATCAACATAAAGTACAATAACCAACAAATTACCTTTAACTCGCTGAAGATAGACATTCGGATCAGATTTTCATCTTTGGAAATTCTGAGAAAGAAGGAAGGAGTCCATCTTTGCGTACCAAGCTCTTGGGGCCTGTTTTAACCCGTACAAAGACTTCTTCAATCTACAAACCAATGATGGATCTGATGTATAACCCTCTGGCTGCTGCATATAGACCTCTTCAGCAAGGTCTCCATGTAAAAATGCACTCTTCACATCCATGTGATGCACCTCCCAGTGCTTGGATGCGGCAATAGCTAAAACAAGGCGGATGGAATCCATCTTTGCAACCGGTGCAAAGGTCTCTGTGTAGTCCACTCCTTGGACTTGGGAAAAACCTTTTGCCACCAACCTTGCTTTATATTTGCTGATAGTGCCATCAGCAGAAACTTTAGTACGGTAGACCCATTTACACTTCACTAATTTTCTTCCAGGTGGAAGAGAAACTAGCTCCCATGTATTGTTCTTTTGAAGAGAACTGTACTCTTCATCCATGGCATCTTTCCATCTCGGATCTCGATGGGCTGAATAATATGATTGGGGATCTGAACCATCCATCAAATAACAAATCTCAGGAAGAAATGGATCAGCAATAGAAAGAGCCATACCTGCCCTTTGAAAGTCTCCTCTTGTTCGTCTCGGATCAGCAGGATTTCCAAGATTCGAACCAGCAGATTGTAGAGTATTTTGGGCCCACTTTGGTAACTGAGGGAGATCTGAATGGTCGGATTACGAACCTGATATGTCATGATCATCATATGCTGCTACAATATCAGAAATATCAGAACTCATACCTTCATTATCGCTGCTCAAATCTTCTTCTGGTGAAGGCGGTGAATCGGCAGTTTTCTCCTCAACTAGTTGCAATTCTTGAAGCGGTTCTTCAAACTGCACACTGCGCTCTATGAATATCTTTTTAGATCTGATATCCATGAGTTTATATGCTTTTGATTCTTCCCCATATCCTATCAATATGCACTCGATACTTTGTGGATCCAAAGCTCGTCTCTTCTCAGAAGGAATTCTAGCCCATGCAGTAGAGCCAAAAACTCTCAAATTTGACACATCCGGTTTGTGACCAAAGAATGCTTCGAAAGGAGTCATACCTTTCACGGATGAATGTGGAACTCGGTTCTGTATATATGCAGCAACATTGATTGCTTCAGCCCAAAGATTTGCAGCCAAACCTTTTGATTCAATCATGCATGTAGCCATCTCTTTCAGTGACCGGTTTTTCCTTTCCGCTACACCGTTCTGCTGGGGTGTGTAGGGAACTGTATGTTGGATCTTGATTCCGCTTTGGGAACAAAGTTGCAGCAACTCGGACTTGATATATTCCCCACCATTATCAGATCTAAGAGCTTTGATCTTGCTCTCAGTGGTGGTCTCAACAGAAGCCTTAAAATCCTTGAATTTTCCAAGCACTTCTGACTTGTTTTTGAGAAAGAATACCCATGTAAAGCGAGAATAATCATCAATAAATGTCAAAACATACCTTGAACCATTTAATGACATATGGGGCAGCGGACCGCTGATATCAGAATGGATCAATCCCAAAATAGTAGAGGCTCTGCTAGCCTTGCCGCGGTCGAATCTGTGCTCGGGGTGCTTCCCAATAATGCAACCGGAGCATATTCCCTTCGAGGAACGGAGTTGTGGAAGCCCATCAACCATGGATTTATTTGATAGCAGCAGCAAATACTTATAATTTAGATGTCCAAATCTTTCATGCCAAAGCCTACTAACCTCATTACCAGGTGTGCGAAGAGCAGTGGGCTTTGCAAGCGGAATAAAGTGCGAAAACTCATAACATTTAGCAGTGTGGTTTGCCTTTCCAACCGCAACTAGTCTTCCACTTTTGATATCAGAAATTTCAACTGTATTAGGGCTGAATGTGACTTTCTTTGGATCACCAGTATGTGTCATTTGATACACAGAAAGGAGATTCGAAGCTAAGGAAGGCACATAGAGAACATTCTGAAAGCATCCATGATCTACATGAATCGTACCTTTGCCCTTTGAAGAAATTTTTGAGTCATCTCCCAAATGGATGGGGATGGAGCTGTTTGGATCGAATGAGGAAAAAGAATCAATATTTGCAGCCATATGATTTGATGCACCCGAATCTATCAAGAGAGTGGGCTTCGAAACCGTTGCCATGAGTGCTTGTCCTCTTTCATGATCGTCATTCCGATCCTTCTTCCTTGCACCGTCAGGAAGGGTTATGTTGTTCTTTTCCAAAAGGAGGGCCATTTGATCTATAGTCTTCTTCATACATGAACTTTCGGGATGAAAGCCACGGTTACAATAAGTACATTTAGATTTTTGGTTACCTTCTTTGCCCTTTTTCTTGGATTTCGAACTGGATGGTGCATCCGTTTGCTTGCCTTTGTCTTTTTGCTTGTGAGGCTCGAATTTGGGCTTCTCCTTCTTTAGCTTTCCTTTACCATTCGAGATCTTGGGTCCTTGAACAAATAGGGCTGAATCTTTGGAGCTTATGGACCCCATTTGAATCAACTTGTCATGCTCTTTCGTAACGGACTCAATGAAGGCATTCAAGGTAGGCATCTTCCAATTCGGGGTAGTTAGCCGACCGGAATTGAAAGTGGAGACAAATACCGAATAATCTTTCCCAAGCTTGCTTAGAATGGAGAGGATCAACTGTTTATCCTCTTTGATAACACCACTGTTCTTCAATTGCAAGTTCAAGTTCTTGAATTTTGTGAAGAATTCATTTATGCTCTCGAAATTCTCAGGATTAAGGCCAATCAATTCATTCTCTAATTGAAAAGCCCTAAGCTCATCCTGCTTGCTGAATAGTGTCTCAAGTTGCTCCCATATGGCTTTTGGAGTCTTCAATCCGCTGAGATGGAAGTGAAGATCCTTGGAGATGGAGAGACAAAGAAGACCGTAAGCTTCATCAAGCTTATTGTAGTGTTTGGTTCTTTCTGCCACATTGTTTGGCTCCAATTCAAGACCAAGAGTGACTCGGTAGTATCCTTTTGAACGTAATATGATCTCCATATCATCTTTCCAATCAAAATAATTGAATGGGGTGAGGATAGGCTTTGAAGAAGAGTATTCCATTGTTAGGAGCGAGTCAAATGATGAAGAAGAAGCTTGCATGCAGACTATAGCGAATGGAGATGCTGTAGGGAAGCTTGCATGCAGAATGTAGCGAGTGCACTTGGAGGAGATAATTAACCTGCAAATCACATAAGAATAATCACAATAAGGTCGAACAATCCACCCTTTGAGAGTTGCATCACACCTGGGATTGGATTTCAAGCAATGTTGAATAGGTCCAATGTATCAGATCCAGGAATTATGTGGTAACTCAAGCTTCTGGAGTGGTATTGGAGTATTTTTCAAGCTTTGCATGCACAGGAGCGAATGCCCTTGAGATATCTCATGCCAAACTTTTTGCAATTTTTAGCAATTCAGTCAAATCTTCTTGTATAAACACCTGTAGAAAAGAGATCTTGTCCCTGCAATGGCTCTGATACCATGTAAAGTTAGTCACAGCAGATCTAATGAACAAATAAATCAGTCACAACAGATGAACATAGAAGAAATGGTGCAAAACTGTGCAAAACATGCAGCAGTGCTCTCTATCCCAGAAAGGGTGAATGAATTACAATACAAACTGTTACAATGAACAGAGCAATTCGAATTGCCTAAGGAGGTCATTCGAATCACTGAATGGAGTAGCTTGACTCAATCTAGGAGTCCTCATCAATCATCGGTGTTGCTCATCAATCACAACAACCAGTCATCCAGGTGTCAAGCTGAGTCTAACTGATCATAATAAATGTAACTGAAGTGTGTAGCACTGATATAGGATCTGGAGGCTCAGTGGGGGCGCATGGGAGGCTAACTGGAGTCAGAGCAAGTCACCTAATCGAACTGGAGGTCAATCGGAGGTGAAACAGTCAGTCAGGAGTGAAATCGGAGTGAAATCAATCAGAATCGGAGCTAACTGAATGTAACTGGAGTGAATCTGCAGTGGTAGGTGAACAAGTGCGCCCTTCTCTGTCAGTAGGTGAGAAGAGGGCGCCTTTCAGCTTAGGAGGGCTAAAACTCTGTGGAAAGTGGCTCCCGGGTGCTAGAAGAAGGTGGATAAGGTGCTGGAGGCATCAAACTGGTGACTGGACTGCATATCCTGAAATAGATCATGCAAGATCCTGAAGTAGATATGTATCCCAAAATAGATGATCCTGAAATAGATATGTATCCCGAAATAGATGATGGATATCCGAACAAAAAGGTAAACTACTCATTTCTGAGAACGTTTGGTTGTGAAGCATTTGTCCATATTGATAAAGATAATAGAACAAAGCTTGAAGCTAAATCCAAGAAATGTACCTTTATTGGATATGGGGTTGATGATTTTGGTTATCGCTTATGGGATTATGAAAATAACAAAATCATTAGGAGTAGAGATGTGATATTCAATGAAAAGGTCATTTATAAAGATCAGTTGCAGGGAAAGAAACAGGAAAAGGAAAACACAGAGTACACAGTACTTGATGAAATTAAAGAAAATGAAGTTCCAAAGGTGCCAGAAAATCAAGAACAACAACAAATACCTGAAACTCCTGCAACTGCAAGAAGATCTACCAGGTTAGGTAGAATCCCTGAACAATACTCTCCTTCAATGTATTATTTATTGATGATTGTTGTTGGTGAACCAGAGTGTTATGAAGAAGCAATGCAGGTGGAAACTAGAAAGAAGTGGGAGCAAGGCATGAATGAGGAGATGGACTCATTGGTAGGAAACCAGACTTGGGATTTGGTTCAGTTTCCTGCTGGTAAAAGAGCATTACAAAACAAATGGATTTACAGGTTTAAGGAAGAAGAAGGAGGTAAGAAGCGGTACAAGGCCAAACTTGTTGTAAAGGGGTTTTCACAGAAGAAAGGTATAGATTTTGATGAAATATTTTCTCCTATTGTTAAGATGACTTCAATTAGGACTATCTTAAGTCTAGTGGTGGTAGAAGATTTGCATCTTGAACAGTTAGATATAGAAACAACCTTTCTCCATGGGGATTTGGAGGAAGAGATATATATGCAGCAGCCACAAGGGTATGAGGTCAAAGGGATGAAGAATTTGGTGTGCATGTTGGAAAAGAGTTTGTATGGCTTGAAGCAAGCTCCAAGGCAGTGGTATTTAAAATTTGGTAGGTTTATGACAGAACAAGGTTATAGTAGATGTCATTCTGACCACTGTGTTTATTTCAATAAGCTAGACAAAGAAAGATATATTATCTTGTTATTGTATGTGGATGACATGCTTGTCGTAGGGTCTAACATGCAGGATATAAATGTACTCAAAATGAAGCTAGCTAATTAATTTGTGATGAAGGATTTGGGCGCTGCAAAGAAAATCCTTGGTATGAGACTAACGAGAGACAGAAAAAATTGCAAATTGACATTGTCTCAGAGTGAGTACATACAAAAGGTATTGGAGAGGTTCAGAATGAAAAATGCAAAACCAATCAGTACACCTTTGGCCAGCCATTTCAGTCTAAGTAAGGAAATGTGTCCCAAGACACAGGAAGAGACAGATTACATGTCCAAGATTCCCTATAAATCAATAGTTGGAAGCTTGATGTATGCCATGGTGTGCACAAGACCAAATATTGCACATGCAGTAGGATTTGTGAGTAGATATATGAAAAATACAGGTAAAGAACATTGGAAGGAAGTACAGTGGATTCTCAGGTATTTGAGAGGTACTACCACTCAGGAATTATGTTTTGGAGGTTCAGACACTATTCTATAGGGATATGTTGATGCATATATGGCAGGTGATAAGGATAGCAAGAGGAGCACCACAGGGTATGTGTTTAATGTAGATGGAACTGTAGTAAGTTGGATTTCGAGATTGCAAAAGGTTGTTGCACTTTCAACAACGGAAGTAGAGTATGTTGTTGTTATAGAGGCTAGTAAAGAGATGATTCGGTTGCATAGGTTTATGGAGGAAGTGGGTAAGAAGAAGAAGGATAGAAGGTTGTATAGTGACATCCAGAGTGCCATTCATCTTGCAAAGAACTCAGCATTCCATTCCAAGACTAAACATATACAGCTCAAGTACCATTTCATACGCTCTGTTCTGGAAGATGAACTGTTGAAGCTGGAAAAGATACATACTAGCCAGAATCCTGAAGACATGTTCACAAAGGTAATGACTAAAGAGTAACTCAGTTCTTGCTCGGTTTTAGTTGGCCTTCTAGCATGAAGGTGAAGATGAGAAAGTTGCCAAGTCCAAGGTCCAACAAGTACAACAGCGGTGGAGTTGTTGTGATCACTCTTCAAGTGGGAGATTGTTGGTTGTGGAGCCAGATCTTCCAGTCTCATAGATGATATTGTCTCAGCCGTGCACCTCAGAGGATTGTACAATCATTCCACAATGTTGGGGCTATTTTCTCCAATAGTTTTCGGGCCCATGGTTTTGGGTAACCCGTGATATTTTCCCATTGTATTTCCCTTATAAAAGAAAGACATTGTAACATGGCTAGGGTTGATGTATTAGGTATTATGCATTGTAAAAATATCTGAGATCAAGAAGAGAGACTGTGAGATAGTGAAGAGGAAGTGCAGCGGTTGTGCTGCAGGTTGTATCCCTTCCCTTTGCTGGACGGTATAATAATAAGGAATGGCAACTTCAGTGTGGACATAGCCCATCTTGGGTGAACCACGATATATATGTGTCTCTCTTGTAATGTGTATGTGTGATTATATTTGCATTTCTATTTATTGTTATTGCTCTGCGATGTTGTTTTTCTAACAGTAAGATACACAAAAAACATTCAATAGTTGAGGGATTTGATACCTTGGTTTCCTTTATTGTTGTTAACAAAAGAAAATCAACATGGTTTCAGTTGACATATGACATTCTACGACCATAGTGACCACAATGAATGCTTATATTTCCCAACTATAGTGACCATATTGACTGTTTATATTACCAAACTATAGTTACTATCATGATATAGTGACTATAGTGACATAATGATACCATAGTGACTATTGTGACCATAGTGACTGTGTATATTTCCCAACTCATGCATATGAAAAAATGTGACCATAGTGTCTCTATATATTTCCTAACACATGCATATGATCAAATGTGACCATAACGACTATGGTTACAATATCTCCTATAACAACAATCACTTGCATTTCTAGCTCTACATGCATTCTTGGATCCATACCGATAACATACAACTCAACAATCTCCATAGGTATTTATCAACCAAACCAAGGGATTCATTATCAAGGCATCCCTGAGATGATATGGTTTACACTAGCCGTATGTAGTCAAGGTTGGAGTCGAATTAACTAAATCTTGATTAAACATTCTAATTAAACTTGATTATTATATGAAGATATTGCATGAGCTAGGCGGGTTCATAATTGCATTTCAAAGAATACTTAGAGTACTTTGTGGAGGATACTCTTATAACTATGGATGCTAGGGAATTTCCAACAAAGTAAGTTTTAAGGATGATGTTAACACCAAAACTGACCCCCAATGCCGAAAGAGGGTAATATCGAGTAACCACTAACCAATCTTTGGTTTACGCTTCTAATCAAACATAAACAGAGAGGGCTCTCTCTATGATCTCGTGAAAGGAATGGAATAATCAAGATTGTCAATAATGAAAAAGGAACACCAACATTCACGGCTAAGATATTCAATTACAACATTTATATAGAAGATCAGATTTCTGTTTAGGAACAAAAAGGATTCAAGAAATATTTGGTTGAAAACGCATGAATTTCATTTGGGGGGTGGAGTCACACTTAACAAGTTCTGAAAGCAATATTCACAAAGATTCTGCAAACGCATTCACAAGGGCGAGGTAGCAAGCAGCTAGTAGTCAAAGAGATTTAATTTGTGGAACAGAAGAGAAAAGAAACAGTCCATCAATGTAAGGCATCTAACAAGGATGAATCCTACATCAACTTTAGCAGAATATATTTGGTGAAATACTTGGAATAAGCTAAGCAGAGCATAATCTCTATGAATTCTACTTAACTGTTAACCTGATCCAAGCATGAAGGAAATAACACAAAACAGAATAACAAAGAGAGAAACACATTTGCACATGGGAAAAGAAAGATACAGACTACTAGACCGATTACACAAGAATCCTTGTCAAAACGCAGGCTTCAACACTGCAATTTCTATTAAACAACTCAAAGAAAAAGTCTTACAAACTGATTATCAAAACACAAATAGATTTTTCATAAGATTTCCAACCCTTGTGCCTTCAATTACAAATGTATATATAGATATATTCGAGCTCTAGGATCGGCTCCTTCAAAACAGAAAAGAGTTACAACCATATGCCATCTCATCAAAAATTGGTTTGCCGTAACTGTTTTCAAACAAAAAATAGGTAGAGCCATCCTAACTATTTTTTACATTTGTCGGTATTATTACTGAATGGAATTTGACATCATAGTACAGTAAACACAGTAAGTATAAAAGTTCCAGCTGGCTATCCATTTAGCCACTTCAAAAAATATTACAAATTACTTTTCAAAAATAGGAATGTCTTAGAAGCCTTTTACTCATAACATCAATCCTTTGAAAATAAAAGGACAAATAACCACTACTAAAGAGTCTGAAGTGAATGTTTCATTCTCCCGTACTTCTCCACGCAACCCCACTGGTCGGTCATGATGCTCTCATGCAACACCATCTCTTTCACCAATACTTTTAGCTCCACATTTTCATCATTTGGAAATACGAAAGCTCCCTCGCTCAAACTTTTCAGCCGGTACAGGATCTCGAAATCAGGTGCAAGCTTTTCTAGTAGTATTTTTCCCGTGAGGATCCGGCTAACCGTCTGTAATTTCTCATGGTCCATATTTATAGCACACAGCTGGTTTTTATAATCATTATTTAGGATGAGTTCATTTCTTTTGTTCCAAAGAGAGGGCAACCCTTTCTGGAAGATCCTCTTGAACCCCTTCTTCATCTCTGCAATCTGCTTGTTCATCGATGCACATCGGGCCTCAAGCTCTTGTATGAGGGAAAACTTACCTAGCATCTTCCATGCCCAAGCGATAGTAGCCACTCTGTTTTTTATACCCCGAGCACTCAATTGCTCTTTGGATTGAGGTCTCAAGAAGTCTATCGCATCTCGAGCTATTTCCTTAGGTCTGAGTTGCAAGTTACCTCTGGTTGATGCACAACTTTTCAAAGCTTTCTTTATCGCTTTCTCCCGAGTATTTAAGGAGATTAAGTATGGTCTGATATTTGTAGCGATCTCTATATTCTCATCCCATATTAGATCTCTACCCGTCTGCATAGGGATATGCCCGGTTACTTGGGAGACAAATCGGTGATTTGTTTCTATCAGACCTTTATTCTCTTTTTGCAATTTTCTCACTTCTTCTTATATATGCATGTTCTGTTCTTCTAGCTTCGAAGTCCTTTCTTTCAGTTCTTTGATCTCTACTTCCTTGAGACTAACTTGGGATATAGCCCGTGAGAGGCTATCAATATTATTTTTCTCCTTCTCCTGATTTTCCTGGGTAGGCCGCATGCTCAAAATGGGCAAGTTATCTTTCAAGTCTTCAATCTGTTGCTCCAAACTTAGCTTCTCCTTTTCACAATCTGCCTTTTTCTCAGTCAACTTTAGCAATTCAACTCAGTTTTCATTGAGTTCTTTGACTAAGGATTCTTTCTCCTGTTCCAACTTAGTCACTTAAGAAGTTTGGATCAACTGGGTATTTGAGACTTTTGCTTTCTTCTGTAATGTTTGGATCAGGCTTTCCTTTTCTGTCAAAAATTTCTTATTAGTTTTACCGCTACCATCACTAGCAACCAGATCTAATTGTATCTTCCTGATTTGCTACTGGTGCACTTTGTTCTCCTGTCTTTCTTGTCTCAACTGAGTTTCCATTTTACTGATTATTTCCTCAAACTTCCCCACTTTCAGCTTCGCTTGTATATAATATTCATAAATAACGTCCCCTAGTTGCTTATTCATATGGACCTTATCGGGAGCCGATATTTTTGTTAAATCATACGTTACCTCGGTCAGTTTACTTGAGGTATCCACCGCCACATTTAGAGTACCTACCTTCACATTTCGGATGGCTACTAGGGAGACGCCTGATTTTGACAAATTTCGAGCCTTTGGTAACAGGTCGTATATCTGCTGAGCTGAGGCCTACTTCTCCTGTGCATATTTCGCAAACATCTTTTCTCTCGAAGAGAACTTACTTGTATTATCGCTTTCCTAAGCTCTACTGAAATTGTATTCCACTACCTGCACACTGGGAATTGGATTTTCCCCTTCTCTATTATCTTTGGCTTGCATTGAAATAGTCGCGACAACTTGTGTCTAGGCAAATTCCTGGTCCCCAACTCTGCATCTTTTTCCTCTTTCTTCATCATACTCTTCTAAGATTTCGTGCAAATTCCTCTTCTCTCCTACTTCAGCAGTCTTAGGCACTTCTTCCATTTATATAGCTACCTTTAGCAAAGCGAGACCATCGCCTTGCAAGCCGAGGGCCATTTCTGTTTCCAGTTCGTACTGCAACAAATTCCTTTTTGCTGCTAACCCTTCTATTTCTTTATGCTCAAAACCACTCAGGTTACTCAGCTTCCTTCTGTTAGAGATTATATGATAAGGGTCGTAGCTTGCTGCCACATCTTTTTCAAACTCAAATCCTTCCATCAACTTCTGTACTTCCGCAATGGCCTCTTTATTATTTACAATGAATGGGCCAACGACCCAAGGAAATTTCAAATCTACTCCTTTCCTGAATTTTGAAAAAAGCTCGTCTTCCAGGATCAAATTTTGTCTGATAAATTCCAAAGAGAAAATTCTAGATGTCAGAAAGGTCGGTAGCACATAAGGTTCATGTGTGAACCCATATAGCCAAATGACTGTGGAGTCTCTGGATAAAAACCAGTCTCCTACTGCTATTTCCCTTTTCAACTGTTTCCAGCAAATCTTCTGGAATACTTTTGTCAAAATCCCCGTCGCCCTCGCCGTCTGCCACCCCCCGAGAAGCTTCCCGACTTTGACAGTTTTCCAAACGAACAAATGTCTACAACACCCGCTGAGGGTTTTATATATAAATCTTCTTTACTTAACCATCGGTATTATCCGTGACTTGTCCGACGATCCCGGCCACTGATTTTTCACGTGTGATTTTCGGCCGTCGGATCTAGACCTTTATTTAATATTCTGATGTGACATTTTATGCCTGCCATCCATCGGATCCCAGGTAGGACCCACTCTGTGTCATTCCACTGTTACCACCTGTCCACGGAGCATCATCGATGTTTTCCTAGAGTGGTTTCAAATACCACTTCCCTTCCCCGCGATCACCTATGGCGTTGACACATGTCCAACGGTTTTATCCATCGTGACCACCTTCTGAGGTATCTGTTGTGCTACTTCTCAACGAGATTAATCTTGGACCGTGGATCTTGCTTCACTTTGCATCTACGGTGGAGATGAGCGACATATTTAATGTTCAACCTTTCCCCGACGATGAGGCCCACTGTCCACTCTTTCACGCATCTTCCTTCATCTCCGCACCATCGATCTGGGCTACCTACTCTCCGCGCCGTGGATTGCTTTATGACTCTACCACCCCGGTATCTCGCGCCCTTGTGGTGGTTTTGTTTATTGCTTTTCTTCCCGCGACGAGCCCTCCAGTTGCCATCTGTCCGGTGGTATCATCCGTCGCTACCACCTTTTTGGTTATCCATCATGCAGCTTCTCGACGCGATGAATCTTGGACCGTGGATCTAGCTTCGGTTTGCATCTACGGTGGTTCTCTTGCCGAGACTTAGTCCTTATAATACTTTAGGATGTCGGACTTAGGACATGGGGTTATTTATTCGCTTAGAAGCCTCCTTCACATACTTCTTTGTGAATTTCTTATGGGGTATTCCCTCTTAGCCCTTTATATATTAATTTTCCCTATTCTAGCCCTCAACCATGGAGGAAGACTAGGGCTTCAAGCCTTTATCAGGTATTTTTCTCCAACCCTATTCCTTTCACACTTGATATTTATGAGGTATAAAAATCAGGTGTTAACAACTGGCTCCAACTCGGGGATGCTATCCTCGCTGCGAGGTAGCAAAGAACTCCATAGACTAAGTGCCTGATCCATTGGGAAGTTTTCCTTGTGGCCTTAGACTGAAATTTTTTCTCAAAACTTGACGCTGGGAACTGCGCTTGCCTTTGCCTCTGGGTAGAATACTTAAAGAAAAACAAAAAAGACAACAAAAATTGCATGGCATCCCCTTTCAGACCTTAGGGCCTTCACTTCGGGCTTCAAGTCTTCTGGTTTGCCATTAAACCTTCAAACAACTGAAAAAAGGAAAAATATGTACAAGTTATGGTACATGAATTACCTGGCTCGTCTAGGACAATGCTTTAAAAATCTACCATTGACTGGTCCTCCCAACCAGGCAGACCCATCTTTCTCTTCCAGTATAAAATAGTTAGTTCCTCTGGGTGCATCAATGATGTATGGACCCACCCACATGTGGTCAAATTTACCGTGTCTGTCTTCTCTTGGGAAGTCCCATTTCAGAACCAGGTCATTCACCTGAAATTTATCTTCCTTGGTCTTCTTATCAAATGCCTCTTTCATCTTTTCCTGGTGTCCTTGTACTCTATCATAGCCTTTAGTTCTCAACTCATTTAACTCAATTATCTGGTTCACTCTCCTTTGCATATGATTTGGTTCTTCTTCTAAACCTTGCAGCAAACTCATAACTGGTAACCCCAAAGAAGCTGGAAAAACCACTTCAGCTCCATATACCAACTGGAATGGAGACATTCCAATGGCCCTTTTAGTGCTTATTCTATCATCCCACAGGGCATACTTCAGCTTAGTGTGCCATTCCCTCTTATTCTCTTCCAATAATTTCTTTATGATCTTTACTAAGCTTTTATTGGAGGATTCTGCCAGATCGTTTCCTTGGGGGTAATAGGCTGTAGAGTGGTTCAAACTGATATGATATTTGTGGAAGAAATTAACAATCTTCTTAGAACAAAATGCAGGCACATTATCAGTCACAATCCTTTTGGGGAAACCAAACCTAGATACGATATTATCCTCCAGAAAGTCCATAATAACATTTTCTGTTGCATTCCTGGTAGGTATAGATTCTATCCACTTAGTGAAGTAATCAATGGCTGTCAATATCCACCTGTGTTGCCCAGAAGAGTTAGGGTTTATCTCCCCAATGAAATCCAGTACCCATTGTTGAAAAGGAGCTTCTACTATGACTGAGTGAAGCGGTAGTGATACGACTTTCCTCTTTCCTTCAAAAATTTGACATTGGTGACAGGTTACTGTTTCTTTATACACATCTGTGAACATGGTGGGCCAATAGAGACCAGCCCTCAGGATCTTTTTCACTGTGACCTTCCAAGAATGGTGACCACCACAATGTCCCTTATGAAATTCTCTCTTAGTATGTTTGGCTTCGTCCTCTAACAGGCAATTTAGTAGTACACCCCCAGGGTCCTTCCAGTACAAGAATTGATTCATGATACAGTATTTTGCGGCCTTTAATTTCACAGCTCTGGCCCTGCTCTTACTTAATCCTTGTAGCTAGGGTTTTCACCCTAGCTTGTGCAAATGAGAACCTACTAAGGAGAAGGGCCTCCTTAGTAGTAGTTCAATAAACAGTAAATTAAAGCAATAAAATAATATGAAATTTAACCTAGCATGAGAATTAACATAAATAACAAAACATGAAAATATGGTGAAGATCTCTCTTTTTGTATTAAAAATTACCCCATGTGTAGAGGTTGATGAAGCCCTTGCTGCAGTCCAAGAGGGTTGCTTCCAAGCTTCAGTGTTGTTCCTTCTCCTTCTTCCAAAGAAGTTTTGGAAATGGGGCCAATTGGGGTTTTCAAGTGGAAAGTAGCTCCAAAGGGAGAGCTAGGGTTTCGTGAGAATTTTTGACAGAGTGAGGATAGGGATGACTGTGGATGTGAAATGGGGAGCCTCCATTACCTATTTATAGGTTTTTAGTGGTGGAGTGCTGACCCATGGTTTTGGGCACCATATGGTTTAGGTCAGTTGTATAGGGTTTTTGCTTCTTTTTTTCCCTCTTTTTCCTGTTTTTTGTATTTTTTATTCCCTTTTTAGAGGGTTTTTGCTATTTTTGGAGGAATTTACATTATTTTGGGGAAAAAAGGGGGGTTTTGTCCTTTTGGAGGCTTTTTTAGTGGGTTTTCAAGGTTTTGGAGGCAAATATGGTAGGCAATATGGACGAATGAGTCATGTAATGAGGGAGATGAGGTAGTGAGCACTTTTTGGGTGTTAACAGATTTCCCCCTGATGTGTGAGGGTAGGAGATAATCGTATGGCCGATAGACATCATAGGTCTTTTATGGTTTTCCTGGGATGTGGAGAGGAGAAGAAACGAACTAGAGCCCGGAGAAACGGTCTCGGACAAACTTCAAAAACCGAAAATACATGACCTCAATAATGAATGAGGAATAATCTCAACATATGGATGAGGCGGGCATTCCCATGCTCGTATCAAGATATAGAACAATAACAAGGGGGTCCAAAAATGGGGACCTAAAATATACATGGCCTCAAATAATGAATGGGGAAGAATCTCAATATATGGATGAGGTGGGCATACCCATGCTCGTATTAAGATATATATAAAACATAACAAGGAGGCCCAAAAATGGGGACTTGAAATATACATAGAGAGCCATTGTGTACATCATAAGGGTCTAGAGGGGACACATAATTTGGGACATACTACTGGGTTGACCATGGCTGAGTCGAAGAACTGATACACTGGAATAACAATAGTGCTGTTGAGTGTGGTACCAAAGGAACTGATGAGCTGCTGGATCATAGTGACTAGGGGCATAGCCTCGATGGTACACTGAACTGGAACTAAATTGGGTACTCAAGGAAGCATATAACTGGATGGCTTCCGAATATAATCACCAATGCAACCCGGACATCCACGGGAACATAGAATTGGGCATTTCAAAGTGACTCACCAATGTGCTAGAGTCGAGGGAAATCCGGGGTCTTCGACCAATAACTGAAGGGATATAAACCCTGCGCGATTCTCAACGATGCGATCAAGTTGTTGAAGTCGAGCATGTGAGAAACAACCACTTGGAGAGGAACTGATGAATCCTTTCAAAATGGTCCGTAGGTACTCACCACAGATGGTGATGAGTCCAAGGTGCAGGGACCTCTGGGTCTATCCTCTGGAATAGAGGGACTATCGTCGATAGAGGGAGACCTGCAACTAGCAAGGAAATGATGTTTCCTTGATAGGAGAACGAGGTGGAAAACCGAAGTGTGAGAGTACTGATGGTAGGACTGACATACTGTGGGGGATAACTGGGCAAGTAGAGTGGGTGGACTCAAACTTCCTTTTTTCAGAGTATGATGGCGGGGGTGATCGGGCAACATATGAAACTGGTTGGTGGGAAAGGGATCATAGCTGTAATGGATCAAGGATAGTGACTGGGATGAGTGATACTCAAGCTGGTGTAAGATGGCAGGAGACTGCAGAATACTCTGAACAAAGGCGACCTGGTTGGGGGTGCTGCCGAGATGAGCGATCATAGTGCTGAGAGGCACTGGGGGACTTCTTCATGGGTTAAGGAACTAGAAGAAGTGTGTTCAAAATGGTACTGTCATGTGGATTTATACGAGCCCAGGACAGTTCATGCTCATGATGGCTTTCAATTTTAAGGAGTCTGAAAGCGATAAGAAGACTCTGAAATAATGGAATGGTACCGTCGTGTGGATTTGTATGATCCCAGGACGGTGCATGCTCGTGGTTGCTTTCAATTTTAAAGAGTCTGAAAGCAAATAAGAAGACTCCATGGGGGTGCTTTTTCGTGTGTTAGTCTCCAAGGCCCGAAGAAGCATAAAATGATGCAATGAAGAACTCTTCTAGCCGGTGTGACTAGAGTATTCCTTTTTCGTAATTAGTCTACCAGGTCCGGAAAAGGGTTAAACTTATACTAGATAGACGCCCTTTCAGGTACTTTAACGAGCATGAAAGGGAGCAAGATTGCTTGACGATCTTTTCATTGTTTTAGGAGTCATAAAAGACCTTAACAAAAACTCCCTAAGTGCCTTTTTCGTAAAGGACTTTTCTAGACCGAAAAAGGGATAAAATTATACCGAACAAAAGGAATGGCCAGGCAAGGAGGAAGTACTGAATCAAGGAACATCTATGGGAACCAAGAACGAGGGTGGGGGGAACACTGGTGGTCCTCCTTGCGGGATGATGAATGGTGGAAAAATAACGAAATAATGGCAGTATGAATGGAGTGAATGGCTCATGTAAAAATGTGTAACAATCCGATGGCGGACGATGTGGCGCGCAAATCGAGGCAGCAAGGTGTCAGGACATAATGTTGAAATTGTACCTGGTGAGAGCGAGAAATGATCTCAAGCATCATCACGAGCTCAAAAAACTGAATCCAGCGATATAAAAAGTGTCAAAAATGGATAACGGCCGAGGTGGCACGCAAACCGAGGCGACAGGGGGCGTTTTGGAAAAAATACCCAAAAAATATGGGGGTGAGAGCGAGAAATGATCTCAAGCATCATCACAAGCTCAGAAAATTGAATCGGATGATATAAAGTATATAAAAATGGGCTAGGGCCGATGTGGCATGCAAACTGAGGTGACGAGGGGTGTCTAGAAAAAATGTTCAAAGAACGGTGTGGAAAAAATAAGAAAACGAGTCGACTATCATGAGGGTCTCGTCGTGTTGATTCCAGTGGTGGAAACGGTTCAGGGAATGGATTCCGTATGGATTCACAATGGCCGAAACAAGAAAAAGTCAACAGGCTACAAATAGTAAGTGGGCCCAACATGACAAGTGTCAGTTGGACTTGTTGACTTTGACTAGTGGACTAGAGCTTAGTTGGTGTTTCTGGACGATCCGACCGGCCGATTTTAGATCTGGGAGTTGCAGGTAATCCGTTAAACTCATACCTGCATTTTTTTGTTGGGGTTGGGGGTGTTGTGGGTCCCCAGGGGGGTCTTGTACGGCCACGAGGGCGGGATCGCAGGTTTCCAGGGTGGAATCGCGGTCTGGGACCAAGAGTTCGGCTCCTACATTCGTGGTCCCAGATCGTGACTCAGATCGGGAAATCTGCGGTCTACGACCGCGACTGTATCCCTGACAGCCGCGATCTGAAATCGTGGCAAGGGGCCCTAAAGCCACGATTTGGATCGAGCTTTAGGGTTAGCCAGGGCGGGGGGGAAGGGTTATTTATTTGACATGAGTCTGATGAGTTTGCATTAAGTGATTGACAGGATGCCGTTAGTGCTATGGTGGGAGCGGGAGGTCCTGGATGACATAGTGGAGGTCATCCGGAGGGATCGGCATGTTTGGTCTACTTTGGGGTTATGCAGGCTTCTGAAGTTCGCACAGGTTCCCATGATACGTTCAGCAGGACTACTGCTGAACAGGTTGGTGGGCTTCTGGGAGCCCGACATACAGGCTTTTAGGGTGCAGGTGGAGAGGGTGGATCTCACCCTTGCTGATGTATATTTTTTGACGGGGTTTCCCTATCTGGGTAGGGTGGCGGATACGCAGCCACGAGTGTCTGCAGACGTGGATGTGGAGGATATCTTGGAGCGCTATTGCGTTCCAGAGGCTATAGTGCATAGGAATGCACTCCGGATTATGGACCTGCGGGAGCCATCAGTGCGGGCGATCGCGGTGTGTGTGGTTCGAGTTTTGGGGTTGCAGGTGCCCGAGCGGGTGTCAGGGGGCTAGATGCAGCTAGTGGAGAGAGTGCTAGATGGTGTTTACTTCGCTTGGGGCCAGATGTTCCTCACCTGTGTTCAGTGGGAGCTGACCAAGGTGAAGAACATTGGCAAGGGATTTTGCTACGGGTCTTTTCTCTGTGCCTTCTTCATGGAGCGAGTACCTAGACTACGGTCGCGGGTGCTGATCAGGGCAGGAGGACTTAGGGAGCCACGCATAGTGAGGTGGGGAGAGATGATGTGCCGATGGAGTGGTGGTGAAGTTGGGAGGTACTTCACCCAGAAGCTCTACCTACAGTGGTTGCAGATGCCACTGACGCTGGATGATTATCCATACAGAGATATGGACTACACAGGAGATCCAGAGGCACCATGGCCTCCAGGGCAGGCGTTGGGACCAGATGGTATGTATCCACTTGCTTGATTGTTTTATGTCATACTTTGTGTATGTTTAGGGTTGATAGATGTATATGCAGGTACTAACTATGTATGATCTACAGATGTTGGACCGCGTCCACCACCGGGGCATATAGACTGCAGGGGGCATGTTGCTATACCAGCCCTGCCAGGTCTAGGGGAGGTGCGTCGACATGACGTGGAGGGGACTCTAGAGTCCATGTGAGTGCTTCTAGATCGTCTGCTAGTTGGAGTGACCGAGGAGGGGTGGCGGGACCTGGATCAGGAGGTGATCTAGGATTGTCTCGGGGCTCCACGGGATTTCCGATCGATCGTGATTCGGGTGGCCTTATTGGCGGAGAGGGGTCGGGCACATGATCTGGTAGGGGACGAGGAGCTACTAGAGGAGGAACGGGGTGAGGACTCGGAGGTGGCTGATGCAGGAAGCGATGGAGGGTATGACTCTCAGTAGGGAGTACAGAGGACTCCCCCCCGATGTGTGATGGACACTCGGGGTTTTTTGTAGCTTGCAGCTTGTATTCGATGAAGCTTGTCGATGTATATATATATTTTTTTGTATAGCTGAGTATGGAGGTGCTCAGGACATGTGTATAACATTGACGTTTATTTTTTGATATATATATGCACATGGATGCATCTTTTGCGATTATGATTTAGTGTATGCACGTGGATGCAAGTAGTGTAGGATGATGGGCACGTGGATGCCCCTTATGTATTTTGTTTTATGTATTGCACATGGATGCAACATTATGTATGTAGGATAGGCATGTGGATGCCCCTGTATAACTGTGTGTTTTTGTTATTGTACATGGATGCAAATATTATTGGATGATAGGCACGTGGATGCCCCTTGTTGTAAATGCAATCTTTTTGGGATTTTAATATGTTTTTTGATGGGATGATATGGTATGATGATGCATGATGATGGTTTACATTGTGTGATTGATATGCCAATCTAGGATGTTGTTAGCCATTTGATCTGCGACACTATTCTGAGCTCTTGGGACATGGGTGAAGGTTATGGATTCAAACTGTCGGCTTAGCTATTTTGTGCATAGGAACTTTCTAAAGAGGCAAGGATCACGCACCTGGTAGCGGTTGTTGAGTTGGGAGACAAGTAGCTGGGATTCAAGGAACACATGAAGGTGACATATGCCGATCTAGAGGGCAGCATTCAAGAGAATGGTCACAACATCATACTCTGCCTGGTTATTGGTAGCAGCACCTATGCACATTCCGTCAAGGTGGATCAACTCATGTGAAGGGGAATATAAGACACAGGCTGTAGAGGCCAGATTTGGAGACCAGCGGCTTGCTCCATCGGCGAAGCCAATGTAATGAGGTGGAAGATGGTCCATCTGTGATCATGCAAAAATGATGAATGTAAGGTTGCGGTAAAAAAGGTGAAAAACAAAAAGAAAGAAAACTATACAATAGGGACCAATGGGGCCACGGGTTTGTTTAAGGATAAAAGCGTTTAAGATACAACCCATTATGAGGGTTGCGCAAAGGGTGACCTTCGGAGTCAGTTAAAATATATGCCCCATTTCCAAGGCAGGTCTACACGATGTAAGGGCTTGCCACATGGATTCAAACTTTCCTTTACCAGTCTTGTCGTGGGCTTGGTCATAGGCGAGAACTAGGTCTCCTTCACGGAAAGTTCGAGGGTGGACATGTTTGTCGTAGCCAACTTTGGAGCGGTTTTTGGTAGCTTCAATGGTTTGGAGGGTGGCGCGACGGTCTTCATCAGCGTGCTCTAGTGATAGCAGACATTGCTCGAGTGGGGAGGTGTCTGGGAGAAGCTCGATGGCGATGTGTAAGGCTGGTATCTGACACTCAATGGGAGGACAGACTCTACACCGTGAACTAAATGAAACGGGATAAAACCGGTGGCGGTCTTGGTTGATGTACGGTAAGCCCATAATGCAGGGAAAAGCATGTGATGCTAATTGGACTTATGCCGGTCAACAGTCCGTTGGAGAATGGTTTTTAAAATTTTATTGATGGCCTCTACTTGGCCGTTCCCTTGGGGGTAGTAAGCAGAGGAATATTGATGCTCGAACTTCAGTAGAGTGGACAACTCGCGCCAAATGGAATCTTCAAAATGTGAACCATGGTTTGAGACCAGCTGTTTGGGGACCTCGAATCATGTGATAACATGGTTAAAAAAGAAACGGGCAGCGGTGTCAACTTTACAATTGAAGGTGGGCATGGCTTCATCCCATTTGGTGAAGTAGTCAATGGAGACAATGATGTACTTATGGCCGTTTGCAGATGAGAGTTTACATTCCATGAAGTCGATGGCCCATTTGCAGAAGGCACCCATGGTGATGACTCGGTGTAACGGAGCGGGTGGTGTCTGAGCCTTAGGGGCAAAAATTTGGCAGTTATGGCAATGTTTTACCGCTGTGATGCAGTCGGTAAAGAGTGTGGGCTAGAAGTATCCGGCGCAGATGATCTTTTGGGCGGTGGCCATTCCAGAGAAATGTCCGCCGCAGGCACTGCTATGAAAGTCATTAAGGACTTGTTTGAATTCCTTGTGTGTAAGACAACGATGGAGAATAGTATCAACCCCTCGTCGGTAAAGGAAATCGCCCAAGAGGAGATATCGAGAGGCCTGGTGATGGATACGGCGGCGTCCATCATGATTTATGTCTGGTCGAAACTTCTGCATGCGACGGTATAACAAAATATCACCGTACCATGGGTCATCGAACGAGATGATGAACAAGTGATTGTCAGGTAACTCATCGGATATTTGTGGGGATGGCAAGAGGGATGGGAGATCGGTTATGAGTTAGGAAAGTGCGAGGGCTTTAGTGGTATTAGGGGTTGTGAAAGTTAGGTCGTATTCTTGGAGGATAATGATCCATTTAACAACGCGACTTTGCAGAAGTCGCTGGTTCAAAAGGTAGACCATGGGGTTGGAGTCGGCAACAACTGTTGTATGACTGAGTAAAATGTAATGTCGTAACTTTTGGGCAGAAAAGACGACGGTGAGGGCCAACCTCTCTTCATATGGGTAATGTAGGGGTGGTCCAGATAAGGTTTGGTTGACATAATAAATGACATGCTCCTGGCGAGAAGCGTCTTCTTGGACAAGGACTCCAGACACGGCGTGGTCGGATGCCGAGATGTAAAGGATGAAGTCTTGAGAGAAATCCGGAGGGGAGATCAAAGGGGCTTGTGTCAGAGCCTTTTTAAGGGCTTCGAATGCAACTTGCGCCTGGTCATCCCAAACAAAGGGTATGTGAGTACGAAGCAGGCATAAGAAACCATGAACTATGGTGGCATAATCAGGAACGAAGCGACGGAGGAAATTATATTTCCCCTACAAACGCTGGAGCTGTCGGAGCATGCGAGGTGCAGGAAGGTCTATGATTGCTTGGACTTTGAGGGGATAAACAACAATTCCTTTGTGGGAAACAATGAAACCCAACAACCGGCCTGTCGAAATGCAAAAGACACACTTGAGTGGGTTCGAGCGGATTTGATATTTGCGACAACGCAGAAAGACTTGCCGGAGGTCGTTAAGGTGGTTTGATCATTGCCGGGAACGAGCTGTAAGATCGTCAAGATAGACTAGTAGGATATGGACCAAGTCATGAAAACAATAGGTCATGGCCCGCTGGAAGGTGGCACTAGCATTTTTAAGGCCAAAAGGAATGACACAATAGGCAAAGGTGCCCCATGGGGTAGTGAAGGCAGTCTTATATTGATCTTCCTTGTGGATCTAAATCTGGTTATATCCAGAGAAACCGTCCATGAAGGATAGGACTTCATGCCCCGCACATGCATCGTTGAGTTGGTCAATGAATGGCGTGGGGAAGTTGTCTTTGGGACATGCTCGGTTCAAATCGCGGAAGTCAGTACATAGGCGGATGGTGCCTTGTTTCTTGTTAACAGAGACGGGATTAGAAACCCAAGTGGTATATGCAATAGGGTAAATGAATCCTGCTGTGCGAAGTTTCTCAATCTCTACTTTAACGGCGGGGAGCTTTGATGTGTGAATGGGGCACTGTTTCTAGCGAACAGGGGGTACATCTGGCCATGTGTCAATGTGGTGTTCTATAATAGCAGGGTCAAGACCAGGAATTTCGGTATAGGACCAGGCAAAGATGTCACGGAACGCTTGGAAATTTGTTTTGTACTCTTCGATCTCATACTCACTGCAGGAGGCTCCTAAAGTAATGAGTTCAGGGGCACCTCCTGGGGTAGAGATATCGATTTGGATTGTGGGTGAGATATTGGCCATGTTACCTTCCTCAAAGGCGTCAGGAGCAGGAATGGGCTCTTTAAACCAGTCGACTTTGGTGGGGAGGAAATCTTTGGAGTCAACCGAAAATTGGGTGGCTGTGATGGAGGAGGACTCCTCCGGGAGGAAATAGGAACGATGGTGCATATCCTCCCATGGGTAATCAGGGGTAGGAAGAGCCTCTAGAATATCCTCATCATTGTGGAAAGTCTGAGCTGTCAAATTGGTTGACGAGGGAGTGGTAGTAGAAGAGATCATATAAATGGTATTAATCTCTCCAGATGGCGGGGATACTGGGGGTGGATCTCTTCAATGGTGGGGGGAGCCATCTCGAGGTCCATTTTATCCATTTCATTTAGAGCTGCTCTGTAATATGGGAGATCTGGACAGTGATGTGAGTAATGGCCATAAATATTGCATATTGCACAAGGGTGATTGGTACGCAGTGATTTATCACGAGGCTTAGGGGTTGGGTCGAGTTGGACAACCGGGATGTTGGGGTCGTCGTCAAGCATTTGCATGTGCTCTTGTAATGTAGGTAATCGTGGACATTGATGGGTAGGATGGCCTAACTCATCACACAATGAGCATTTGGAAGGAGCACGAAACACGAGCGATTTTTAACGGTTTTGGGCGGGGGTACAGCAGTGTATGGTTGTGGGCCTCTGCCCCCAGTGTGCTTGATAAGAGGGGATGGATTAGTAGATGAGGAAGGGGTAGAGACACCGGGAGGTGGTTGAGTAGTAGTGGTGATGGGTTGCACCGGTTGTAGGATGACATTTGGTGTCAGAGTGGTAACGGGAGGTGTAACGTACCATACATGTAATCCTAAGGTTAAACCGGGGAGGTTGAGGGTAGCCATGATCGGGACGCTTACTACTCCCGAAGAGGGAAATAGGAAGGGGATTGTATGGATGGGTGTAACACCAACATGAATAGGGACCAATGGTGGTTGGGGTAGCAAGGGCAGTTGATGGTTGGGTGTTGGTGTATTGTGGGAAAGGGTACATAAGTCAGATACTTCAGTCAAGGGTGACGGGGGTGGAATGGCTTGGAATGTTCAAGTCATCGGCGTATCTGAGTAGACTCCGGGTCCCACTGAGGAAACCAACGAGGTAGTGGCACCACAAACAGGTTGTTCAACCATGGGAAGAACATTTTCGGGTGCATCGGGGGCATTGGGATCGTAATAGGTGAGTTGATCAACCTTGACCACGCGTCCGTCATGGGGGAACATCATGGTACGAAAAATGGATGAGGCAACCGCCCGCATAGCATACATGTAACTGCGGCCAAGTAAGAGGTTATAATCAAGTTGGGCATTGATGACCTTTATGTCAATGAGCACGGTTTTACCAGCCAACTGGATAGGGACATTAGATAAGAGACCTTGGGGTTGACCCGAACGACCGTCGTAGGCTCGCAACGCAGTGGTGGACTGCTGGAGAGTAGGGGAGCCCAACTTCTGCCAAATGAATGTGGACATAACGCATGTACAGGCACCTTCATCGATGATGCACTGATGGATGACAAGATTCCGAACAGATACAGAAACTTGGAACGCTAATGTGGAAGGCAGGCATGGTTCGTATTGGTCCAAATCGAAGGCCATCATTCGTGAATCATTTGGGTCAATAGCACCAATAGCTGAAAGCAAAGTCTTGCGCTCTGTAGGATAGTTTTTTAAGACCTCTAACGCAGACATGGTTGCGGGGGACTGGGCTAAGTCATCTACAATGTTGTAATTAGACGCAGCGCGAGCATTGGGGTTATTGTTGATGCGGTGAAGTGGGAAGCGAGGGGCTTTGGAGGTGCCATCTATTGGAGCCGGAGGTATGCGTAACGAATGATAGGTGGGATGAGCGTTGGTATTTTTGTCGATGGGAGGGGCTTTAGGGGTGGAGCCATATTGGTTCTGATGGGTTTGAAGGTTGACATCGACGGAGGACATCATTAACAAGTGACGGGTACCTAAGTCTATCATGTGTTGATCAGGAGCAACATAAGTGATTTGCTATTGTGGTGGCACGTTTCCTTGAGGGGGAGCCAATGGCTGAGTGTTCACTATGCCTTGGGTTGGTAAAGGATTTTGTAACAGCAAGGGTGGATTCTGAGGTGGTGGGGGGTTGGGCGGTGCCTGAGGAGCCGCATGCCCTTGGCAGTGGGCGTCATCGGTCCAGAGTTGCCGAGCTCACTCCAAATGTGGGAAAGCGTGTGTGTAGTGTCCATAGACCCCGCAAATAGAACAATGATGGTTTGTTCACAAATTAGGATTTTTGTCTTGCTTGGGGGGTCGGTCAGGGTTTTGGTTGGCAGGTGCCGCGTTATTATTTTTTGGGGGATTGGGAGGTTGACCGCCTTGGTCTAGAGGGGGGTTGTTCCCACGGTTACGGCCTTTTCCATGGTTTTGCTGGCCCTGTTGGCACTGGTTATTTTGGTTTGGCTGTGGATTTTGTTGCGCATAAACTTTCCCTTGGGTGGTAGGTGGATTCTGGGGTTGTGCAGGTGCGGTAGCAGGCTGCGGTGGATAATAAGCAGGTGGAGGCGGCGCAGGTGCAGAACCTTGTGGGGGTTGCTAATATACGTGTGCAATGGGTTGTGGGTTTGCCGCAGGGGCTGCCTGGGACGAATAATAAGCAGGGGGGGCTTTAGAGGATACAGGAGCTTGCACGGCTTGTGGGTGGTAATATGGTTGAGGTGTGACCAGGGGGGCGTAAGTAGGGGAGGCATGACCAAGTCACTGAGGTGGACATGAGGGTCCGTGGGAATAGTGACGATGTGTCATGGGAGCATACGAATTGGTTTCTCTGGACTGCGATGTAGCGCGCGAAAGGTCGGGGCCAGGAGTAGGACGTGATATGGAAGAGGGCTGGTTATGTGAGGCTATACGGCTTATGATGCCATCTGCAGCATGGGATGCCCTCGGCGCATCGTGTCGGGAGGAATCACCACGGGGGGCATTTGGTATGATGGAATATAGATAACCAGACTGGGCGTAAATAAGGTCAAATTGATGGGCTTTAAGGATGGCCTCTTCTTCGGACCAGGGTCGCTCGGATGCCACATCCTTGGAAATGACAGGAAGGAGAGATTTTAGAAACCAATCTAAGAAGATACGTTCATCTAACTTGATTTTGCAGAGGCTTCGGCGTCGATGCCACTCATGAATGTGGTCAATGATGGGGGTGGCCGTGTTTTGTCTGCAAGACAGTAGGATCTCAACTCCCGCGTCATAGCAAATAGGTAACTGAAAGAATTGCAGGAAATTCCAGGCAAGGGAAGTAAAGGTGGCATGGGTCCCATGGGGTTTCTCAATATACCACTTGGTTGCAGAGCCAGTGAGGGTGCGCTGTAACAGACGGAGTCAGACATAGTCATACACTATGGAGTTGGAGGAACACCATAGGTGGAAGGACATAATGTGGTTCTGGGGGTCTTCACCTGCCTTCCCCTCAAACTTAGGGATGTCTGATGGGAGTTTGGTGGGCATGTGAAGCCACGCAGGGTCATGTTTGATGGGATCGTTAGTCAGTCTGGCCAAGTCAGGAAGGTTGAGACTTGCCATGAATGGAAAACTAGTAGAAGGATGTGACATATTGGTGGTTGTGACCATGTTGGGGCCAATGCCCCCAAGTGGAGGAACTGGGTTCGGTTTGGGGACGTTGCCCCTAGGTGGAGGAATGAAGGTGGTATGGGACGGTCCTACACCGCTAAGGGTAGTGTGAGCCATTGGTGGAGTTGGGATGGGTATATTAGCTACTAGAATGGGTACAGTGATCGGAATGGTGGATGTGGGCCCCATCGAGGGCATACCCAAAGCGGGTGTGGTAGCTGGGGTGGTGGTGGATGCTCCACCAATGGTCCCTACAAAGAAAGGGTTGGAAGTCATGCCAGCCATGGGGCTGGTTGGTGCAGTGTAAGTGGGGTTGTCGTACTTTTCCTCAGAATCAGAGGTGAAATAAGGGGCATCAGTACCGGGGGACGGAGCTCTATGCCGTTAACAAGTAGAGTCAAGTGACAAAGCTCGAGATCTGTGATGAGTGGTATCAAGTGATGAAGATCTACGTCTATGACGGGTGATGTCAAGTGAATTGTGCTGCGGGGGCTCACCCTGGAGGCGCCGAGAATGTCTCAGGGACTCAATGGTGACAGATGGTGTCAAGTATCTGGGGGTTGTGTTGAGTGAAAAATAGCTCAAAAACCCTAATGCAACTGAGTGTGCAGAAGGAGAGAACAAAAAATATGGCACTCAGGCCAACAACCAGCTCAAAACACTCACTGTAATAGCTATGCTACAATAAGTGGAGCATCAATAAAAATGGTCAGAATACCAACAAGCAGCAGGTTTCCTAAAAAATAAAAATAGTGAACTCACTAGACCAAAGGAAGGTAAGGGAGCATGCAAACACCTATCTAAATAGTATTCTGACTCAACCAGACATATCCTCTGCAAGAGGATGAAATCCAAGTCAGACAATATGGATAGTAGAGCCAAGTGGCTAAAGATATCCCCCTACTAGGAGGGACACCGGGTAGTCAATCCTAGAAGAAAGGCAACTAAGATACCCTGTTCATGACACGTCCAGAAAAGGTGAATCTGCAGTTTGGTTCTATCGCCGCTGTACCCCCATACAGGTGGTACACCGAGAACTATGAAAGGTATCCTTCGGTTACTGAATGGATTGCAGTATTTCACTCAGGCCTCCAGAACCAGTCTGGCTACTTCAACCCTCCTAAGGGAGAGGCCCTTTGATAAACTGGTTGTGACCGTGCCAAAAAATACTAGGGGATTTTGGTTCCCTAATGGACAACAACTATGTCTCAAGTGTAAGCAATCGAGGGGTGTTATTTGGATGCCTATCCCCCCAATCCTACCTAACTACAAGATTCTTATGTGTTACCCAAGTGGGGTTAGAATGTTCATTGTGTTAAGCAGTATTTTAGGGCTCACTTGAATTAGGTGATAGAGTGTGTGCGTGTGCGATAATGAACCCATGTAAAAGTGCCACGAGGTGGGCAACTTTCTAACTAACAATAATAATGCAAAAATTAAAATTTGAATGCAAAATTTTCTTTTCTTTTTTCAATTAAAATGCTTAAACTGGAAAAAACTCTAAAAATGGAACACAGATCAAAACTACAGAAAGAAGGTTGTAGGGAAGTATGGCTGCAGATAGGATAGATGGCTATGCAGGTGCAGAAAATATTGCAGCAAAGTTCTGGGTTCAAACAGGGAAAAAATGCAGAAAACAGATCGCGGGTCTGCGACGAAACTGCGCGGTCGGATCGCGGGAAACAGGTCGACAGTCACCGACGAACCGCAGGGAAATGGCTGAAAGACACAGACGGATCGCAGGAAAATGGCTGAAAGCCGTAGGCGGATCATAGGAAAAACGCTGAAAGCCGCGGGCAGATCGCAGGAAAATGGCTGAAAGCCACAGGCGGTTCGCAGGAAAAAGGCTAAAAGCCATAAGCGGATCATAGGAAAATGGCTGAAAGTTGCAAGCGGGCCACAGGAAAATGGCTGAAAGCCACAGGCGGGCCACAGGAAAGGGATAAATAGCCGCGGTCGGACCGCACGAAACAGGCTGAGAGCCGTGGTCAGATTACAGGTAACAGATTGAAAACCGCCGGTAGATCATGGGAAATAGTCTGAGAGTCGCGGTCGGATTGCAGGTAACAGTCTGAAAGAGGCGGTCGAATCGCAACTGCGGGGACAAAAGACGCGGTTTACGGCAGCAAACTCGACTGCCAAAAGGGGCAACCGAAAGGAAAAAACAGAAAAATATTGCAGAAAATTAAAAACTATAACTAGAAATTCAAAGGAACACTAGGGGAGTCGCCAAAACTGTAGCTAGGGTTTTCACCCTAGATTGTGCAAATGAGCACCTACTAAGGAGAAGGGCCTCCTTAGTAGCAGTTCAATAAACAGTAAATTAAAGAAATAAAACAATATGAAATTTAACCTAGCATGAGCATTAACATAAATAACAAAACATGAAAATATGGTGAAGATCTCTCTTTTTGTATTAAAAATTACCTCAGGTGTAGAGGTTGATGAAGCCCTTGCAGCAGTCCAAGAGGGTTGCTTCCAAGCTTCAGTGTTGTTCCTTCTCCTTCTTCCAAAGGTGTTTTGGAAATGGGGCCAATTAAGGTTCTCAAGTGGAAAGTAGCTCCAAAGGGAGAGCTAGGGTTTCGTGAAGAATTTTTGATAGAGTGAGGATAGGGATGACTGCGGATGTGAAATGGGGAGCCTCCATCACCTATTTATAGGTTTTTAGTGGTGGAGTGCTAACCCATGGTTTTGGGCACCATATGGTTTAGGTCAGCTGTATAGGGTTGTTGCTTCCTTTTTTCTCTCTTTTTCCTCTTTTTTGTATTTTTTATTCCCTTTGTAGAGGGTTTTTGCTATTTTTGGAGGAATTTACATTATTTTGGGGAAAAAATGGGGTTTTTGGCCTTTTGGAGGCTTTTTAAATGGTTTTTTGGCCTTTTGGAGGCTTTTTTAGTGGGTTTTTAAGGTTTTGGAGGCAAATATGGTAGGAAATATGGATGAATGAGTCATGTAATGAGGGAGAGGAGGTAGTGAGCACTTTTTGGGTGTTAACAATCCTGCTGGAGCCTATAGATTTTGCAATACATAAACAATGTCAGAGTACCAGGGGGACGCAGAAAATTCGGGCTTTATTTGTAATCCTACGTCCAGCTGACATAAAGAGTCTTGCAAAAAATTTAGTTGCAAAGAGTCATAGTTAGCTTTGGTCATCAATTTTGCTAACCCTTGCCCCTTTATCAGTTGGTAGGATTTATTTCCAGGTCGTATTCTAGCAGCATAGCGATCCATTTTGGTCTTCTTCCTTCTGGATCAGCCTGGGTGAGGATACCTTTTACTGCACTATTTGGGACATGAGCAATGATGTGTGAATGAAGAATATGGACCCTGAAATCTTTCAATGACTTGATTAAAGCATAAGCCCTTTTCTCCATGATATCGTAATTTAATTCTGCATCTCTCAATACTCTGCTGAAAAAAGCAATTGGCTATTCAACATTCTGATCATTGTTCTGCAACAACACTCCTTCTACTGTATGCTCAAAAGCATAGGAAAAGATCATGAAATCTTTAGAAAAATTGGGGCTTGCTATTACCGGGGACTCAGAAATAGCATTTTTTATTCCCTTGAAAGAATCTCTTGTTTCCTCCGTCCACCTTATCTGGTTTTCCTTTCTCAGCATATTGGTAATGCTCACCATAATCTCAGTAAAGCTAGGTATGAACCTTCTCATAAAACCCACTTGTCCAATAAAAGATTGCACTTCCTTTTTACTTCCGGGCTCTCCAACTTTCTGGATCGCACTAACCCTCTCAGGGTCAATCCTAATACCTTCCTTAGAAATAATATGTCCCAGGAGTTTAGCCTCTTCTAAAGCAAAGTGGGGTTTCTTTGGGTTGAGGGAGATACCATATTTTATGCATTTCTTAAAAACTTGTTCTAGGTGTTTGAGATGTTCATCATCAGACTTTGAATATATTGTTATATCATCCATGTACACCACCAGAAACGTATCTTTCTCTTCAGCAAAGGCGATGTCCATCGCTCTCTGGAAGGTAGCTCCAACGTTCATCAATCCAAAAGGCATATTAGCATACATGAAAGTACCCCATGGAGTGGTGAAAGCAGTCTTTTCTTGATCTTCTGGACTGACTTTGATCTGATTATACCCTGAGAAACCATCCATTGTAGAAATCCTTTCTGCCCCTACTACCTTCTACAGGATGTGTTGCTTTTTGGGCAGAGGGTAATTGTCCTTTAAGGATGCTCTGTTCAAATTCCTGAAGTCTATACAAATTCTAATTTCCCCATTCTTTTTCCTTATAGGAACTAGGTTAGCCACCCATTGAGAGAATCTCAAAGTGACAATAATCTTTGCGTTGAACAACCTCTTGATCTCCTTTTCTACCACCGGTACCAACCTGGGATTTATTCTTCTCAACTTCTGTTTGAAAGGTTTTTCTCTAGGCCGAATTGGGATAGAATGATAGATTATTGAGGTATCATACTCCTTTAACTCTTCATAGCTCCAGGAGAAGGCAGCAGCATACTTTTTCATCAGATCAACATACTTCTTTTTCCTCCTCGTCTCCAATTTTTTAGACAACTTTACCATCCGAGGTTCCCCAACAGAACCTAAATTATGATCTTCTACTGTATCCCTGGGAGGTTCAAATTTGGGATTCTTTGCCACATCATTTTGGTCAAAGAACTTTTCTAGAGGTATCAGTCCTTTTGGAATATAGTTGCTTTTTAATTGGACAATGTCTTTGCCTCCCAGAGTGTTCCTCCAACCCCTATTTCCATTCTCTTCACCGCCTGAATTCTCTTGGCCCACTAGACCTTCTACATTCTCATTCTCTAAATCGATCTGAATATTAGCAAACTCATGAGACAGTTCTAAACACCACCTAATTTGTAGGTCATCTTCAAATACTTTCCAATACTTGGAATTGTCTGGGATGGATGGTCTGTTTATCACTTCGACCTCGTATTTTTCTTGGGAAAAAATGGGTGTTTTAAAACCACCTGCAGTAGTGGCCAAGGAGTCAGCCACTTGATTTTCACATCTTGGGATTTCCCAAATCTTATGTTCATCGAAAAAAATTTCAAACATGTCCCAAACTTCGTTTCTATAAGCTCTCATTCTGGGGTGCTTCACCTGATAACTATCATTCACCTGATTCACCACCAGTTCTAAATCTCCAAATACGTGTACTCTGTTGGCTCCCATGTCTTTCAGAGCTCTCAGTCCTAAAAGTAAAGCTTCATATTCAGACACATTGTTTGTGCATTCAAAAGTCAATTTATAGGATAGGGCCCTAGATTCTTGGTCTGGAGGTATGATCCAAACCCCAGCCCTAGCTCCATTTTTTCTTAGTGAACCATCAAAGTACATCTTCCATAATCCTTCTTCATTTTTTTGCCTCTCTAATGCCTCATGCCTTGCTGCAAACTCTTTGTCTTCCTCTACTTCATGAAAAAATGGGGGTCTAGGATCAATATGTGTACCATCATTGAAAAGGATGGAGGAACCCATGTCTGTGTCCATAGCGAATATAGGGTGATTCTGAGGCTTGTCATCACTGCTGACAACATAAGCCATCCTTTTTTCTCTGTATAACTTCCTATTTCTTCCGACTAGTGGTATAGTAGCATAAGATAAATCCATCTGCACGGTTCCCTTCAGCTTCTTTACCCAAGATCTTGATAACAACATCCCAAACTTAGCAGGTAGATCAGCTACCAATATATCCATCATGACGCTCTTCGTTGGAATCTGGGAGAGGGTTACCACCACATCTTTAATCAGCCCCAAACAGGGTACCCTTCTGGAATCAAAAGAATATAGGTCTTTGTAGGGTTTAGTGACCTCTAACCCCAATAAGTCTACTACCGACTTTGGCATCAAGTTATGCGAAGCTACAGAATCTATCAGGGCATTGTGTAATAACTTATTGTGGATATTCAGGCTCAAATAGAAGGGAGGGACTTCTTCATCATCTAGTTCTTCCATTTTGGAACCAAATATTATAGTGGGGGCATCATTCGTCACTTCCAACATATCTTGTGTATTTCCAGCCTGCCCCTTTACTAGGCTATTTATCTCTTCCCTATATTCATTAACTCTCAATAGTTCATTCAGGGGGATAGATATATTTACCTTAGACAGTTCAGCCTTCAAGCTGAATATTGACGTTGGCTTCCCTGTTTCATTTAATTCTAGTTGCGTACCCTCTTTAGAATGCTTCCCTCCATATTTTGAGACTTTCTGTACCGGATCCACTGGTTGTTTCCCCTTCAGTTTATCTGTATTCTATTGAGTCTTAGGGGGATGACACTGGGCAGACTGCCCTTTAGTTATTAGTATTTCTCTGTTTCTCAACCTCATTTTTCTCTGGATGTCATCCACAGCATTCATGTAACCCATTTGATATTGTTCAGAATCAAACTTTGCGGCCTTATCAGCATTCCCCTTGGTGAAAAAATCATGCTCCTTTTCAATCAAATGGACTGTGTGTTCAAGGGTATTAAAGAGATGTATCTGGTCAGCACCAAGGTTTTCAGGTCCTTCTTCGTCTACCAAATTCTCAGGAAAAGGAGGTCTTATTTGATGATCTTCTTGGTTTCTCAGATTTCTTAGAGGGGGTGGCCTTCTAAAATTAGGGTTCCTTATCTGATTTTTAGGCTGTTCCGTAGCAGGAGGCTTATTCTCTATGGCTAACCTATCCAACAATTTCTCCATAGTTCTCATCATGGTATCGAATTTAGCATCACTAGAAGAGGCTTGGTTTTCTTGCTTCTTCTTATCTGCTTCAGTTTTACCCTTCATTTTCCCATAAGCCATCATGTTGGCCTCCACCTCCAAGGCATCCTTCAGCATGGCTGGCAGTGAGGCAGATTTTCTTTCTCTCAATGTGCACGAGAAGTCTTCATCAAAGGCATCTGCATAGTGGAGCTTTGCAGCGCCTACTGAAGGTTTTAGATCATCGGGAATAGAGTTGTAGGCTTTCATGAATCTGGCAGAAAACTCATGGACTGATTCAAACCCGCCTTTCTTTAAGTGATTATACTGGGACAAGACTATAGCAGGATTGCCCATGGTTTCCCATCTTTCTAGAAACAATACTTTAAAAGCTGCAAAATCGGCTATGGATGCATTAGGTAGCTGTCTGAACCATTTCTTAGGTTCTCCAAACAGGCTTTGAGCAAACAATCTCATTTTAGCATCATCGTGGTCCACTTCCTCTAGGTCTAAAAAATCTTCAAATCTATCAACATGTTGTTTGGCTGACCAGTCTCCCTCTCCATTATAAGAGACAATTCTCTGGGTGTAATTCTAAGGGAGGTCATTCAAGGCAGCAGGAAGTACCAAAGGCGCATATTTGGAATCCATAGGTCTGGGTGGATTATGAGCTTGTGGTAAAGTATTCTGAGCAAGATCACTGGCTAGGATTGCAGCAAGGGCTTGGGGGGTCTGAGAATTGCGTTTATCACCTTCAAATTTTGCAAGGTTCTTAGAATCAAGCCACACGGGATCTAAAAGGTAAGATCCAAAATTATTCAGAGGTTCTCCTCCTAGGCTTAGGTATGACTCAGATTTTGTTCTTGATAAAGGTTTACTAATATCAATCTCTATATCCAATTCTTGGAAAACATATGCACCTTCTAAAAAAGAAACAATCTCAATGCTAGGAGCACTAGCCCGGTCTTTCACAGTTTTTCGTCTGACTAGACTTTCAGGGTTATCCACTCCTAACAAGATTTCAGGGAAAGGGTTAACTCTCATATGAATCTTTCTCAAGGCCAGGATGCCTTTTGGAATTTGCTCAGTAGTATGTTTTGGCCTACTGATCTTTCTCCAATGGAGTCTTCTTGAATTGTCTGATCTTTGTAAGTGGAGTCGCCAGGGAAAAATTCTTCAACCTTCTTGAAACTGCGGAAACCTCTGTTTGCCCAGGGATTGATAAAACCAATCGTGTTCCTCGGCAATGGCGCCAATTTGTTAACACCAAAAATGACCCCCAAGGATGAAAGAGGGTAATCTCGGGTAACCACTAACCAATCTTTGGTTTACGCTTCAGATCAAACATAAACAGAGAGGGCTCTCTCTATGATCTCGTGAAAGGACTGGAATAATAAAGACTGTCAATAATGAAAAAGGAACACCAGCATTCACGGCTAAGATATTCAATTACAACAATTATACAGAAGATCAGATTTCTGTTTAGGAACGAAAAGGATTCAAGAAATATTTGGTTGAAAACGTATGAATTTCATTTGGGCAATGGAGTCACATTTAACAAGTTATGAAAGCAATATTCACAAAGATTCTGCAAACGCATTCACAAGGACAAGGTAGCAAGCAGCTAGTAGTCAAAGAGCTTTAATTTGTGGAATAGGAGAGAAAAGAAACAGTCCATCAATGTAAGGCATCTAACAAGGATGAATCCTACATCAACTTTAGCAGAATATATTTGGTGAAATACTTGGAATAAGCTAAGCAGAGCATAATCTCTATGAATTCTACTTAATTGTTACCCTGATCCAAGCATGAAGGAAATAACACAAAATGGAATAACAAAGAGAGAAACACATTTGCACATGGGAAAAGAAAGATACAGACTACTAGACTGATTACATAAGAATCCTTGTCAAAACGCAGGCTTCAGCTCTGCAATTTCTATTAAACAACTCAAAGAAAAAGTCTTAGAAACTGATTATCAAAACACAAATAGCTTTTTCATAAGATTTCCAACCCTTGTGCCTTCGATTACAAATGTATATATAGATATCTTCGAGCTCTAGGCTCGTCTCCTTCAAAACAGAAAACAGTTACAACCATATGCCATCTCATCAAAAATTGGTTTGTCGTAATTGTTTTCAAACAAAAAACAGGTAGAGCCATCCTAACTATTTTTTACATTTGTCGGTATTATTACTGAATGGAATTTGACATCATAGTAAAGTAAACATAGTAAGTATAAAAGTTCCAGCTGGCTATCCATTTAGCTGCCTCAAAAAATATTACAAATTACTTTTCAAAAATAGGAATGTCCTAGAAGCATTTTACTGATAACATCAATCCTTTGAAAATAAAAGGACAAATAACCACTATTAAAGAGTCTGAAGTGAATGTTTCATTCTCCCGTACTTCTCCATGCAACCCCATTGGTCGGTCGTGATGTCTCATGCAACACCATCTCTTTCACCAATACTTTTAGCTCCACATTTTCGTCATTTGGCAATACGAAAGCTCCCTCGCTCAAACTTTTCAGCCGGTACAGGATCTCGAAATCAGGTGCAAGCTTTTCCAGCAGTATTTTTCCCGTGAGGATTCGGCTCAACGTCTGGAATTTCTAATGGTTCATCTTTATAACACACAACTGGTTTTTATAATCATTATGTAGGATGAGTTCATTGCTTTCATTCCAAAGAGAGGGCAACCCTTTCTGGAAGATTCTCTCGAACCACTTCTTCATCTCTGCAATCTGCTCATTCATCGATGCACATCGGGCCTCAAGCTATTTTATGAGGGAAAACTTACCTAGCGTCTTCCATGCCCAAGTGATAGCAACCACTCTGTTTTTTATACCCAGAGCACTCAATTTCTCTTCGGATTGAGGTCTCAAGAAGTCTATCGCATCTTGAGTTATTTCCTTAGGTCTGAGTTGCAAGTTACCTCTGGTTGATGCACAACTTTTCAAAGCTTTCTTTATCGCTTTCTCCCGAGTATTTAAGGAGATTAAGTATGGTCTAATATTTGTAGTGATATCTATAATCTCATCCTAGATTAGATCTCTGCCCGTCTGCATAGGGATATGCCCGGTTACTTGGGAGACAAATCGGTGATTTGTTTCTATAATACCTTTATTCCCTTTTTGCAATTTTCTCACTTCTTCTTATATATGCATGTTTTTTTCTTCTAGCTTCGAAGTCCTTTCTTTCAGTTCTTTGATATCTACTTCCTTGAGACTAACTTGGGATATAGCCTGCGAGAGGCTATCTGTATTATTTTTCTCCTTCTCTTGATTTTCCTGGGTAGGCTGCATGCTCAAAATGGGCAAGTTATCTTTCAAGTCATCAATCTGTTGCTCCAAACTTAGCTTCTCCTTTTCCCAATCTGCCTTTTTCTCAGTCAACTTTAGCAATTCAGCTCGGTTTTCACTAAGTTCTTTGACTATGGCTTCTTTCTCCTATTCCAACTTAGTCACTTCAGGAGTTTGGATCAACTGGGTATTTGAGACTTTTTCTTTCTTCTGTAATGTTTGGATCAGGATTTCCTTTTCTATCAACAATTTCTTAGTAGCTTTACCGCTACCATCACTAGCAACCAGATCCAATTGTATCTTCCTGATTTGCTGTTGGTGCGCTTTGTTATCCTGTCTTTCTTGTCTCAACTGAGTGTCCATTTTACTAATTATTTCCTCAAACTTCCCCACTTTCAGCTTCGCCTGTATATAATCTTCATAAATAACGTCCCCTAGTTGCTTATGCATCTAGACCTTATCGGGAGCCGATATTTTTGTTAAATCATATGTTACCTTGGTCAGTTTACTCGAGGTAGCCATCGCCACATTTAGAGTACCATCCTTCACATTTTGGCTGGCTACTAGGGAGACGCCTGATTTTGACAAATTTCAAGCCTTTGGTAACAGGTCGTATATCTGCTAAGCTGAGGCCTGCTTGTCCTGTGCATATTTCTCAAACATCTTTTCTCTTGAAGAGAACTTACTTGTATCACCGCTTTCCTGAGCTTCACTTAAATTGTATTCCACTACCTGCACACCGGGAATTGGATTTTCCCCTTCTCTATTATCTTCGGCTTCCATTGAAATAGTCGCGACAACTTGTGTCTGGGCAAATTCCTGGTCCCCAACTCTGCATCTTTTCCCTCTTTCTTCATAATACTCTTCTAAGATTTCGTGCAAATTCCTCTTCTCTCCTACTTCAACAGTCTTAGGCACTTATTCCATTTCTATAGCTTCCTTTAGCAAAGCGAGACCATCGCCTTGCAAGCCGGGGGCCATTTCTGTTTCCAGTTCGTACTGCAACAAATTCCTTTTGGCTGCTAACCCTTCTATTTCTTTATGCTCGAAACCACTTAGGTTACTCAACTTCCTTCTGTCAGAGATTATATGATAAGGGTCGTAGCTCGCTGCAACATCTTTTTCAAACTCAAATCCTTCCATCAACTTCTGTACTTCCGCAATGGCCTCTTTATTATTTACAATGAATGGGCCAACGACCCAAGGAAATTTCAAATCTACTCCTTTCCTGAATTTTGAAAAAAGCTCGTCTTCCAGGATCAAATTTTGTCTGATAAATTCCAAAGAGAAAATTCTAGATGTCAGAAAGGCCGGTAACATGTAAGGTTCATGCGTGAACCCATATAGCCGGATGACTGTGGAGTCTCTGGATAAAAACCAGTCTCCTACTGCTATTTCCCTTTTCAACTGTTGCCAGCAAATCTTCTGGAATACTTTTGTCGAAATCCCCGTCGCCCTCGCCGTCTCCCACCCACTGAGAAGCTTCTGGACTTTGACAGTTTTCCAAATGAACAAATGTCTACAACACCCGCTAAGGGTTGTATATATAAATCTTCTTTACTTAACCATCGGTCTTATCCGTGACTTGTCCGACGATCCCGACCGCTGATTTTTCACCTGTGATTTTCGGTCGTCGGATCTAGACCTTTATTTAATCTTCTGATGTGATATTTTATGCCTGCCCTCCTTTGGATCCCAGGTAGGACCCACTCTGTGTCATTCCACTGTTACCACATGTCCACAAAGCATCATCGATGTTTTCCCAGAGTGGTTTCAGATACCACTTCCCTTCTCCGCGATCACCTGTGGCGTTGACACCTGTCCAACGGTTTTATCCATCGCGACCACCTTCTGAGGTATCTGTCGTGCTACTTCTCGACGAGATTAATCTTGGACCGTGGATCTTGCTTCACTTTGCATCTACGATGGAGATGAGCGACATATTTAATGTTCAACCTTTCCCAGACGATGGGGCCCACTGCCACTCTTTCACGCATCTTCCTTCATCTCCGCAACGTCAATCTCGGCTACCTACTCTCCGCGCCGTGGATTGCTTTATGACTCTACCACCCTGTTATCTCGTGCCCTTGTGGTGGTTTTTTTTACCGCTTTTATTCCCGCGACGAGCCCTCCAGCTTCCATCTGTCCGGCGGTATCATCCGTCGCTACCACCTTTTTGGTTATCCATCATGTAGCTTCTCGATGAGATGAATCTTGGACCGTGGATCTGGCTTCGCTTTGCATCTACGGTGGTTCTCTTGCCGAGACTTAGTCCTTATAATACTTTAGGATGTCGGACTTAGGACTTGGGGTTATTTATTCGTATAGGAGGCTCCTTCACATACTTCGTTGTGAATTTCTTATGGGGTATTCCCTCTTAGCCCTTTATATATTAATTTTCCCTATTCTGGCCCTCAACCATGGAGGAAGACTGGGGCTTCAAGCCTTTATTAGGTATGTTTCTCCAACCCTATTCCTTTCACACTTGATATTTATGAGGTGTAAAAATCAGGTGTTAATAGAGGCTTTGGAAAAAAATGTAAGGCATTCCCATTGAGGCATTCTTAAAAATAGTGGGATGACAAACTCCCAATCCACCTGTTAATGGTAGCTATGGAGTCACTCCTAGGAATTAATCATACGATAAAAATAGATTTCTTATAGTTGAGTCATTTGTAGAATCTATCAATTAGGGGACAATAATGTATTCCCACTTTCAATAGTGATGAAATTACCTACCATTAAGGTATGCAAGATCCAAGGTACTATAAAAGGTCTCTAATATTTTTCCCAGATAATGTGTTGATGTATATGGGATAAGATTTGTTGGAAGGAGGGCCTTGAGGTATCCTACATCATCCAACATGAGCACTGAACAAAAGTGATTTGAAGAACCATGAATGAAAAATTGAACTAACATAAACAAGCAAAATGATTTATTCTGAACTTTTCTAGCCATAAACTTGGTTTTTAAGCAAATTCCGTGCCCAACTCCTATGGAGTTGTCAACTAAACCAATTGTCCAACTCCAATTGTCCAACTCTTACACAATTGTCAAATAAGACTTCATCTATAATCTTGTGCATTGAAATGAAAATCCATAAAGGGTTTCAAAAAACTACCTTGAAAAATAATTAGGAGCGGCCTTTCTAAAAACCCCCTCCGCAAGTCATGAGAATCTAACTTTCAGAGGCAGTTAAAACACCACCTCCAAAAGTTTAATTCTCATGAATTTTAGGGCGGGTTTCAGAAAATGGCCTTGAAAAATATATTTAGGGGTGGTCTTTCTAAACCCCCCAAAAAAAATTCATGACAATTTAAAATTTGGAGGCAGTTTTTAAAACACCCTCTTCAAAATTTCAATTCTCATGATTTTTTTTGTTGGGGGGGTGTTGCAAAAACCGCCTTGACAATATATTTAGGGAGAGTCTTTCTAAACCTCCTCCCCAAAATATTGAATACAATTTTAGAGATGACTTTAACAAGACTATCATAAGCCAAAATTGTCGCTGAAAGGGTGATTTATTGTAGTGATATGAGAGAAAATGATTTTTTACTAAGAGAGAGAAGCTTGTTGGTGTTCCCTTCACCCTGATGGCCTCATAGCCTGACTTGGGGGTGGTATCTACAACTGATACCTAAGACTGGCTGAAAAGTTTCTCTTAAACAACTAGTTACTTGGATCTTATTTGTTAAACGATAAGGATTCTCTTTGTATATGAATGTCGAATGATTTTATTTTCTACTTGTGATAAATATGCTTGTTTATACATGATGTATGTGTGGATAAAGTTTTATTTCTAATGTGTTTTACATTTATGCATTTGCACATACATTTCTTATTTATGACTTCATATTTGGCCTATGGGGTAAGATTTATAAGCATGAAATTTGTAAATACCCCATCCTATGGTCAAAATGATGGATGGGGACATTACAGAGTGGTATCATAGCTTTTGGTTGCATCATGGGGGCCATATGAGCTGAAATACACACTAATAGGCATGCATTAGACTTTTCACATGAAGTGTTTGATGAAATGATTCTATGAAAATCATGAGTTTAGTTAACATATGGTGTTTCAATGGAGTACATGTATTAAATCTGTGGTCAATCAACAGTAATGTAGGATTGCTCTAAAAAGTTGGGGAAAGCTCTTGAAATGGGTAGAACCATTGATGAAAATCCGTTTTTTTTAAGTGACAAAGAAGTTCTAGAAATTAGTAAGTGCAATGTGTAAAATTATGTGTGGCCACCTATGGTGTATTTTCTTACCTATTTATGATATTTTGAAAATAAATTGAGAAAAATTTGAGGTGGGACATAGTAATGCCACATGGACGAATGTGTGACATGGAGGAGCCACATGGACAGGAGGTATGTCGTGGACTAGGAATGTGAGATGTTTTGCACAGGTGGCAGGATTAAATTCCTTGTTGGTATCTAACTGGACTAAGCGAATCATGCCCTATTACAAATGGCTAAGATTAGATCACATAAGTTTCATTGTGTGATCTTGACCATTTGCACACATGAAAGTGACCACAAATTAACAAGAGAGGTATTTCCATGAATGGACAAGATTAAGGTGATCAAGGTATCTCCATCACACAATCCTAACCATTCATTCATATGGAGGTGATCAAGGTTTAATTGAAGGGTGGATGCCGTGAATGGCCGATATTTATCCGCACATGTTTCGTTGTGTGATCATAACCATTTGCGCAAATGGAGATGTGTGAGCCTTAATATGAGTACCCTTGTTGTGAATGGCTGAGATTTAATCTAGGTCCATGGGAGGACAAATCTAAACCATTCTTGGAAACAATGGTTCATATGTGTAACGACATGTGTAAAGAGAAAACCAATGTTGGAAAAACGATAAAGGTTAGTTTGCGATGATCTTAGAGGATTGGAAAGAAGAGATATGACATGGAATTTTTGCACTACTTCCAAACTTATAATTTTATCTAAACATGATACACGGTTTAGAATAAATCTTTGGATCAGATTTAAATTTGTGAATTTTTTGGTTATTCTCCATAGGTAGATATTACTATACTATGGGTTGCTAATGTCATCAATCAAACTATTAAACAAAGTTGCATGTACAACTTACACCAATATTTTTGTCATTTTCTAGAAAGATTTTCCTCAAAATAGTAATAAGAGGTTCATTTCCCATTTTTTATTTTGCTATTGTGATCAAAATTCAAGGAATAACCTTTTTTGATAATTTTAGAGCATGAAGAGCTAAGTATCTATGTGGTCAAAATTAATGAATTTGTATGCCAATGTTTGCTTTTTTCATTGTATAAATATATATGGTTTGCAATAATAGTACACATTATTTCTTTGTGGATTAAGCTTTTTTTTGCTTAAAAATATGTTGTTAAATTATTTTGTACTTAGTATCTATTTGGATATAGGGAGCCTGAATAGCTTGTACCAAATAAATGTCTCCTATGATAACTACTCCATCAAAATTTTGAGGTTTTTAGACTTTTATTCTTATGTTTTATTTGATGTGTGCAAAAAAAACGAACCCATTGTGTTTAGTAGCTTGGAAAACATGATAGTTAGGTTAAATGATGTGATTTTATGAATGCTAAACTAAACCTATTTAAGAGTGATTTCAAAATTTAAAATTCAATGCACTCATCTAATTTAATTAGTAGAATTTGATGGATATTGGTGAACTCTGAATTCCTCATTACAAACCTAATTATTGTGTCTAATTACAACATCTATATGTGTTTGATAATAAACCATAAATTTCGAGCATAAACAAGTGAGAAAACAACATATGAGCAATGGGATAACAACACCAGCAACATCTAAATGGAAGAGTAATTTTTTTGGTACTAAATTAAAAGCATGACCAGTTGTTTAATTTAATAACACCTTGATTTTTGCTTTCTTTGTATCCTCCCTAGGTTGTTCTGATTGTAAGTGTTTTCTTTGCATAAAAATCCTTTCTCTCCCCTTAGTTTCTTCTAACAATAACCATTTTTCGTTTCTTGTAACTTCTAACACCATTTATCTATGAATTGTAATACCTTTATGTATATCCATATATACCAATAACGTTACTTAGCAAGAGCTCACATGTCCCTAGGCACACCTGAACTGGAACCTCTATATGAAAATGGCCCAATGTCTTATTCAAGATTTGAACTCAAGTGGAGAGAGTATGAAACTTACCTCCTCAAAATTCAGACTGTTTCTATTGTCAATAAAAGCTCAAAGTGATTATGGTGATACAAAATTAAATTCATTGTATCACAATGTGAATTTTAACCAATCCTTGTGAGATCTTATTAGTTAACTAATATTGTGAATATTGATAATCTTATTTAAAGGATTGTTTGATCTTTCCAATAGATTGATCATGCTTTTTATATCCTCTATTAGATAACATTGAATTTGTGAAATCATAATCACAGTAGGATCTAGTAGCTAAATATTACCTCACAATCAAGAAATTTGTCTTAGTATGCAAGAAATTAGTGCAAAAAGAATTCTGGAAAACAAATGATCAAAAACAAGTCACAAATGATAAAAAACTAGTAACACAAATGATCAAATAACAAGTTTATTATATGTCCAATTATCCAACTCAGAAATGAGTTGTGAATACATTTATATAGCTTTTGGAAGAATTTTTTTCCTTTGGAGGAAACTACAAGTGGCTAGCTTACATTGGACCTCAATCCCCCCTAGGTTGACCAATAGGCTCCCAAATCACCCCAAACTAGTACGAATTGTCCATGTGAACATTGGGTGAGCATGGGAAGACATAAACGAGGCTCACACATGTGGTGGATAGGATTGGGTGGAAGTTAGGTAGCCAAGGGTAGGCCAAAAAAACCAAGAAAGGGCCAAAATGTCCACATACAATGCATGGGGGCCTTAAGTCAAAGAAAGATCCTTAAAACAGGGGATAAGGGATCCTTTTCTTAAGTAGTGGCAATAAATGATGGAGTTGGCCAAAAATAGGGCGCCCAATAGCTATACTTGACCATATTTTGGCCCAGAAGTGGTGGAATGGTCATAATTAGCCCTAACTAATTTCTAACAACCTGGAAGTGTAATTATTAACCTATTTTGGACCATTTAATCAACAAAGTGATGTATGAATAAGGTCCTAAGGTGTAATAATGTTCTAACACCCCCCATAAGCTATAATTTGGTAGTCAAAACAAAATTAAGGCCTTGGCCACTACGGATCAAGTCACCTTTTACACAAACAATTTTATTAGTCCATGTAACCAAGGTAAGGAGGAAAACCACATGGGAAATAAAAACTCCCCTCTAAAGTGGACATGAAACACACCAAAATAAACTTCTCCAAAACTCAAGTAGGTGTGAAGTTGATCATATGTCTGGAGCGTTGGCACGAGATTAGTCCGCATGAAGTGTGGAAGCCGACAACAACAAAGAAGGACCATCCACGGAAGAAAGGACCATTCGCGGAGAATAAGGAGCCGACGAAAGCGCAAGATTGGTTGAGTTAGTTAGAAAGGGTCATTTGGACCATTTTGTAACCGCCATAGTTGGCTATAAATAAGAATATGAATGTAAGCCTAAGGGAATCCTAGTATGAGATCATAGGCGATTGATAGATGTGTGGATGAACTCTGAAATGTTTTGCTTTGTTTTCGAAAGTTTTGTATGGATCCACGATAAGGTGTTTTGAATTGTTTCTGCAAAGGTTATACTGCAGGTTTGATGAGTTAATGCATGAAGATGTTTGGATATGTTCTTTTATCTATGTTTATGTCGAATAATGAATGTTGCATCATGGTTTATGTTGTCTTCTCTGTAAGGTTTCATTGATGTGATCACTAGTATTACTCTGTTGATGCAAATGCCAATTATGTATTTAATATGCTAATGATGAATGTATGCTTGAGTTGCGAAGCATGATGTGAAAAGTGAATCTCTGGTTTCTGATGAGATAGAGTTAGAATAGTTGTGTGTCCTTTCCCCACTATGGAAACTTGGTTCCTGCATCCCCCTTAATCCTCTCAGGTGATACTTCACTCACTTCGTGGGTGTTGCTGGAAAGGGTAAAACCTTTCTGGGCTGGTGCTTAAGGGTGTTTGGTTGGTGTTTGTTGACGACAGTGCAAAGTGAACCCCTACCGATGGATATGTTTCAACAAATGGTTCCATTGTTGGGACCCTGAAGAATAAAGAAGAGGACATGCTGTGGAACCCAACGAAAATGGAGATTCAGGATTGGTTTGACAAGAAAGCAGAAGAATTCACGGAAGGAGAAAATAGGAACCCCAGGAAGACGACAAGCAGTTGGTTAGAAAAGCATATTTATTCTGATATCCACGAGATATTCTTCTGCAAATTCCTGGTATTGTTTCACGAGTGGTTGGCGTAGCTGACCTTTCAGAAGAACCATTTCCAAGGAGGTGAACCTAACCACTGGACTTCAGAACTGACCCAACAACTGAAATGGGTCGACAATAACGCATTAAGGGATGTTGACTTCTGGGTAGACAGTATCCTAGAGGGATACATCACTACGTTTTCCATTGATACAATCAAATCATACAATGACGCAGAAAGGAAAATTTTAAAAGGACCTAGAGGGAGATTCCTACTATCGCTAAAGTTGTGGATTAAGATGACCGTCTACGAAAAAGGTATACTAAGGATGAATTCCAACGAGTAGAAGATCATTGTGCGGAAGTTGTGGGTACTGCGTGAATGTGGGTTCAATAGAAATATGCGGGGTAGATGGACATGAGCGACGATGAATTTTTAAGGGAGGCTGAAGAAGATTGTGGTACCTTGAGGAGTGGAGCGATATTCCAGTGACCAGAGAACAAGAGAAGGACTGAGAGAGAGTCTCTCGAGGGGACCCGAATGGAAGAATGCAAAACAGGACCACAAGGGATGAAGTGACCTTATTACGACAAAGAAGAAAGTGAACAAGGTACCCCAAAATCCAAAGAAGGACGGACACTATGCTACAACATACCTTCAACTCCGTGAACTACCCAAAACTTGATAAGAGGAAATACAAGTTATTCACAGAGTTGTCCTATGTGCCAGAACAGTAGTAAGAGTAGCAGATCAGTAAATAATAATAGTAGAGGCGAAAGAACGGCAGATGAAGATGCAAAGATTCCAACCTTCCAGGGTAACAGGACCGAGGATCCCGAAGAATACTGGTTTTTGTGTGAAGTGGTATGGACCGTGAAACAAGTTCAAGATGAAAACATAAAAAAGGGACAGCTAACGACGACCCTCAGGGGTCATGAGCTAGACAAGTATATGAATTTTACTAAGGTACCAACGAGAAATCCAGATAAAACATTAACACAGATCAATGTGGGGATGATTGATGAATTTAGAAAACCAAAATTCGAGTCGCAGTACATTACTGAGCTCAAGGAGATCAAGCAGTTTCCAAATGAATCAGTATGGGACTTCGATTAGTGGTATAAAACGCTAATTGAAAAAGTAAGTTTCGGGATGAGTGACATACAACATAAAGATTGGTTTATCGCAAGACTGGTGCCACACATTCGTGGGCCGATGATGCAAAAAAAAGTAGCAACTCAAGCGTAAGCACTGGAAATCGTGATGAATCTAGAGGCTTCACCGATCGGGGAAACATGATTAGGCATGGATCGAATACAAGCACAACTAGAAAAATTGACGATCCAGTTACAAGACATGAAGAAGGGAAAAGAGGCCCACGAAGACGTATGGTGCACTAGATGTAAGACGGAAGGACATCACAAGGATCAGTGCCCAGAATTTCGAGAATATTTGCAATCAGGTGCACCAAATCCCCTTAGTCAGGGAGGGATTCCTTGGTGTCGCGTTTGTCAGATGAGAGGACATCGACCTGAAGAATGTGTGTACCTGCAGAAGATGGTGTCGAAGTCGGTGAATTTGTATTACAAGTTATGTCGATCGGTTGGCCATGACGAGAAAGATTGCAAAGCTTATGACCTACTCCAAGAAAGGATTGCAGATACATTCTTCATGAAAGGAGAGGAGCAACCGCCAGTACAACAACAACATCAGTACAATCAACAATAGCAATATAATATTCCACCGCAGTATGATCAGTCACAGTATGGCCAGTCGCAGTATGGTCAACTGCAATATCCACAACCACAATTTCAACCACCACAATACGGTCAACCGCAATATCCGCAGCCATAGTATGGTCAACCGAAGTACCCTCCATACGGGTCACTGCAAGGAGGATTCAGAGGGGGTTTCCGCGGAGGCCGAGGTGTCAGTGTCGGCTGAGGAGGAGATGCTGGACGAGGTCGAGGACCAATCATTTGCTACAATTGTGGTTAGCAGGGGCATTATAAAAGGGATTGCCCGATCCAACCCCACAGTGCACTTACTGTAGCGTTGTGGACCATGGTGTTGAAGACTGTCCTTAGGTCATCGCGAAATGGCAAACGAAGAGCCTACCCCCGCCTCCACCAAATCAGAATCAGAACCAAAATCTGCCACCAATGGTGCAGAAGATATTAGTAGAGGTCAAAAGTCAAAATGTGACTATCGAAATAGTGGCCCGAGGAGGAGCTGTGACCTGGGCCAACAGGTCATAGGCGAGCGTCCAACCAATAGCAAGAAAACAAGTCACATTCGATGAAGAAGTAGAAAGGGATATTTTCTTGAAAACACAGGAGGCAATAAGGCATTTGAGGTAGCCACCTCTTCACCAGAAGGAAGTTATGAAATTTCACTGACATTCGACACGATGAATTCACAGAAAAAGGATAACACCTTAAGAGATTTCCTAGAGAGTTTCCTGGAGCTAGAAAAGGACCAGGACGCATTGGCGAAGATATCCATCCCATTGCATTGACGAGAGGGTGGACAACAAGAGAAAATGGTCAATCAAATACATAAGAGAAAGACAGGAAGAGAAATGCGGATGTCCGCACAAGTCAGAGCATTCGACATCGACTCCATTATCTTGGATTTGGGGTCAAATGTAAACATCATGACAAAACAGACATGGGAAACGATGGGGAAACCATAGTTGTCTTGGTCCTCGGTACAACTACGACTATCAAACCAAATTAAGGTCACCCTGATCGCTCGACTACGCCAGGTCCCTGTTGAGATCGAGGGACTCAAAACATACACAGATTTTGATGTGATCGATATTATTGAAAACACAAACCCCTATCTAGTGCTTCTAGGGATAGACTGGGCGATGGATAATCAGGCTATTATCAACTTCAAGAAAAGAACTATGTCGTTCGAGAACCATGAGATAAGGGTAGTTGCACCTCTTGACCCCACGGAAGGGCAGATATATGTTGAGCCTACAAGGGATGAATTCACTGAGGGATGGGACAATATTTACAACATCTCCGAAGACTACATCAATCCGAATGCAGATGGAGAGTTAGGTTGGTGCAGTAGTAGTTTGATGTCGTCATATTTGGATGAAGCACTTGAAAATTGGCAGAACGACTGTAAGAAGTGTCATTTAGGAGGTGTGCACAGATCACTCAGTCGCTGCGACGGGTAGCTACAGAAGAGTGCGAGCTACCAACGTATGAGGGATTGCAAAACTTGGCTGCATTTATCATTGAATTTGAAGAAAAAGTGGCAGAACCACAACGACTATTGGCCTTGGAGGAAGCCCTAAAGGCTACACCAACACGATGGTGGGTGATGCACAAGTCCACTATAGCTAACTAGCCACTATGTCGACACTTAATGATGGTTAGGTTAAGCGACACTGAAGGATACTGCGGAAGGAAGTACGATGATAGAGGAGACCCGAAGAAGCATTTGGATGAATGTGAAAGCAAATGGGGACCAAGAGAGAAACATGAATGGGTCCACGCATTTATTCATACATTGGATGAAGTACCGCGAAGTTGGTATATCGCAACAGAACTGTGACACGGAACAACCTCATGGGAATAGCTAACAATTGGCTTCAGCCAAATGTCCAGTTTCTCCAATGAAAACCCCTTCATCCACAGAGCATTACAGGAGGTCTGGGAGAAAGTCTTCGACACAGTTCCGACAAAGAAACTTATGGGACTTCAGTGGACTGCGAAACCCCAAATGTTGATGGAATTTTACAACATAACAGGAGAACCGAATGATGAGGATGATCCGAGGGCCACATATATCCTATAGTTCGAAGGAAATCGCAGCATCGAGGCACCAGATATTCCTTTCGACAAGTTTCGGCAGCCATTGCGAATTAAGAAAGTGAACATTGGGTCGGAAGAAAATCCCAAGTTCACGAGCATTGGAGACTACTGGGATGAATCGACTATTGCAAATATGACTGACCTATTGCACGAGTTTTGGGACTTGTTTCTGACAAAATTCTCAGAGATGAAATGGATTTCGAGGGACCTAGGCAAGATGAAAATCCCACTGAAACCTGATGCGGAGCCCGTAAAGCAGTGGCCTTATAGGTTGAATTCAAGGTATAAGGAGCGGGTGAAGGCTGAGATCGAGAGAATGATAGAAGCAGGAATTATAGGACCTATTGCACGAGTTTCGGGACTTGTTTCTAACAAAATTCTCAGAGATGAAATGGATTTCGAGGGACCTAGGCAAGATGAAAATCCCACTGAAACCTGATGCGGAGCCCGTAAAGCAGCGGCCTTACAGGTTGAATTCAAGGTATAAGGAGCGGGTGAAGGCTGAGATTGAGAGAATGATAGAAGCAGGAATTATAGAACTGGTAGAGGAATCGGAGAGGATCAACCCGATGGTGTTCCAAGATAAGAAAACCGGAAAATTCAGGATCTATGTCGACTTAAGAAAGTTGAACGATGCATGCCTACACGATCCATTCCCTACATCATTTATAGATGAAGTACTAGAAGGAGTGGGCGGTCAGGAAATATAATCCTTCACAGACGGATTCTCCGGCTACCACCATATAAAGATTGCAAAGGAGGATCAGCACAAAACAACATTCGTCACAGAATGGGGATTTTTTCAATATACGGTGATGCCATTTGGCCTGAAGAATGCACCAACAATTTTTTCAAGACTAGTAGTTGAGGCGTTCAAGGATTACATCCATAAATTTATTGCAATATACATGGATGATTGGACAATGTACAGGTTGGTCAAGGACCACGTCGCAAATCTGCGGTTGATGCTGGAAAGATGTCGATAGCACCATATTTCATTGAACCTAAAGAAGTGCATTTTCTGTGCTTTGTTTGGGATTTTACTGGGGCACATAGTTTGCAGGGAAGGAATGTTGGTCGACCCTGCAAAGATCGCAATTATTGTTGACCTAGAGCCTCCAACAATAGTCAAGCAATTAAGAGCAATGTTGGGACACACAGGATACTACAGGAATTTTATTCGAGGGTATGTAGCAATCACGGCGCCGATGGAAAAGTTGTTGAAGAAAGACGCCAAGTTTGAATGGAATGAAGACTTTCAGAAGAGTCTGTATTTATTGAAATCAAATATGGTTGCAGCACCCATACTAGAATTTCCATATTGGACGAAGGAATTCCATGTTCATGTTGATGCATCATCAATTGCACTGGGAGTCATTTGGCCCAACCAGGAGAAGGATAAATAGACCACCCGATAACATTTGCAAGTAGAAAGCTGTCTACTACGGAGAAGAACTATACAACCATGGAAAGGGAATGGTTGGTGATGGTCTACGCCTTATAGAAGTTTCAACATTATCTCTTAGGGGGGCATTTTAAAATGTTCACCGATCATTCAGCACTCAAATACATGGTGAACAAGCCTGTGTTTGGGGGCAAAATCTATCGATGGTTGTTACTCTTCGAAGAATTTAACTTCGAGATAATTGTAAAGCCTGGACGATAGAATGTGGGACCAGAACATTTATCACGGATAGAGTCTGACAAAGAGACAAGGAGCATTGATGAAGGATTTCCTGATGCTCAGTTGTTTAGGGTCGGAATGGTCGATGACCACTACGAGCAAATTATTCAATTTTTGCTAACAAGGAAGGCGCCGGAGGAATTCACTACCAACCAGAAGAAGCAGCTAGTCGTCAGAGCTGGAGATTTCCAACTAATTGCATGGAAACTATATACGATGGGACTGGATGAGATACTTCAATGATACGTCCTTCCGCATGAACATGAAAGGATTTTAGCGGAAGCTCACGATGGAATTGCAGGAGGACACTATGGAGGACGTGCCACTGCTAGGAAGATCCTTCGAGCGGGACTATGGTGGCCAACGATGTGGAGATGCTGTAGACTATGCAAAAAAATGCGACGTATGTCAAAGGACCAGGAAGCTGTCACAAAGGGATGAAATACCATTAGTACCTCAATTGAAACTGCATGATTTTAAAAAATTGGAAGTTGACTTCATGGGACCCATCAACCCACCAGGAAAAAGAATAAGGTCGCACTACATAATTACTGCAACAAATTATTTTACACGATGGGAAGAAGCTGCACCGGTAAAAGATTGCACAGCTCCGACTGTAGTAAGATTCCTCTTCGATAACATTGTCACCAAGTTTGGGTGCCCAAAGATACTAATGAGTTCCTAGGGTACTCACTTTGTGAATCAGACAATTGCAATAATGACGAAGGAGTTTCAAATTCAACATGGGAAGAGTACCCCATACCATCCACAAGCTAACGAAACCGTTGAGGCATTCAACAAAATATTGGAGCATGCACTCACGAAGGTGTGCAACACAAACCGTGATGATTGGGATTTGAAGATTCTAGCAATACTCTGGGCATATCGCACAACTTGCAAACGATTGACAGGGTAAACCTTGTTCAAGTTAGTCTACGGACATGAAGTAGTAATGCCAATGGAATATATTTTCCCAAGTCTGTGCATTGCAGCAGCTACAGATATGAGCAATGGTGGAGTGATAGAAGAAAAATTGGCGCAATAGGTACAGCTTGATGAGGATCGATTCGTCGCAGGATTCCATCAAAAGGTAGAAAAATATCGACAGAAGGCTTGGGACGACCGACACATCAAAACAAAGCATTTCAAGCGGGGCGATATGGTCCTACTATACGACAGTAAGTTTGAAAAGCATCCAGGTAAGCATGCATTGGTTGGGTCCTTATGTCATAAATTTTGTTACTAATGGAGAAGTAGTGCAGTTACAAAGATTAGATGGAACATTATTGACCAATCTAGTAAATGGGAATAAGTTGAAACCCTATCACCATGATCAGGCGCATAGCAGTTGAGAAACAGGCCACAAAAAGAGAAGCAATTATGAAAAAAAGTGGGAGACGTGTCCCGACGTGTCATTCGTCGATTCTTAGCACATTTAGCACACGGGAGTCCAATTAGTGCATGACTACGGCAGCTAAGCATCACTGGAGGATGACGGAGGTGGATGATGACACACTTGAGGACAAAATCTGATCACTATAGGAAATATTTCATGAATTATTCAATAATCAGGCATCAAGGACACAAGGAGCAAGCATAAATACAGGCGAAGAGATTGAAGGATGTCAGCTGAATGAAGAGAGTCAGTAATTCGAATGAAGAGAATCAGATGAAGAGAGTTAGTAAGCAAGTCCAAGGAAGTTGTGGAAAAGGGAAGTGAGATAGTTGTAATGGTGCATTTCGTTTCCAACGGAAGCACCCAAGGTGCGTTAAGGAAAAGAACGACAAGTGTTCATGAGAGACCAGCAGATGTAGAGGCACCTGGTAGTAGGAAAAACAAAGATGAGGTCTTACCTGAGATGGTTAAGCAAGTTTTGAGTGTTCGAAGACCAGCGGTCCCTCCGACAACAGAAGTACCAAGAGAAATGGAACGCCGACACTAGCAAAGGATGATCAAATGTGTGAAACAGATGTGCCGGACCGCTACGCCCACCCCACAAGTTGGTGCTGTCGAGTCACAAGCCAGGGTCAAAGGTAACAGACGGTCATGAAGGAATAGATGATGAAGGTTCCAAGAGAGTGGAGGATGAGTTCGAGAAGTACATGACAATGACCAAGAGACTAGAGGATGAGTTTGAGAAGTACATGACAACGAGCTCGTACAGAAGGAACAACCTCAAAAGTATAGAACAACAAGGGACGAGAATAGTTCCAGCAGATCCGGTCGAGGTGGCTCAAGGGCGAGCCACAAGTTTGTGTTAAGGGCTTGTTCGCACGGGATTAGTCCACATGAAGTGCAGAAATCGACAGTATCGAAGAAGGACCATCCGTGGAAGAAAGGACCATTCCCGGAGAATAAGGAGCCGACAGAAGTGCAAGATTGGTTGAGTTAGTTATAAAGGGTCATTTGGACCATTTTGTAACCGCCATAGTTGGCTATAAATAAGAATATGAGTGTAAGCCTAAGGGAATCCTAGTATGAGATCATAGGCGATTGATAGATGTGTGGATGAACTCTGTAATGTTTTTCTCTGTTTTCGCTAGTTTTGTATGGATCTGCGATAAGGTGTGTTGAACTATTTCTGCGAAGGTTATACCGTAGGTTTTGATGAGTTAATGCATGAGGATGTTCAGATATGTTCTTTTATCTCTTTTTATGTCGAATAATGAATGTTGCGTCATGGTTTCTGTTGTCTTTTCTGTAAGGTTTCATTGATGTGATCACTACTATTACTCCGTTGATGCGAATGTCAATTATGTATTTAATATGCGAATGATGAATGTATGTTTGAGTTGTGAAGCATGATGCGAAAAGTGAATCTCTGGTTTCTAATGCGATAGAGTTGGAATAAATGCATGTCCTTTCCCCACTGCGGAAACTTGGTTCCTGTAGCCCCCTTAATCATCTCGGGTGAGACTTCACTTGCTTCATGGGTGTTGCTGAAAAGGGTAAAACCTTTATGGGCCGGTGCTTAAGGGTGTTTGGTTGGTGTTTGTTGACGACAGTGCGAAGTGAACCCCTGTTGACGGATCTGTGTCAACATGGAGGAACCTTCTTCTTTGGAAGAAGTAGATGTTGTTCAACTAGGTCAGGAACATGAATAGCTGCATGATGGAAAATGTATCCATGTAGAACAACTCCAATAGACTGATGTGAGAGAAAAAGTGGCTGCTCATTAGAGTTGAAATTCAGACTGAAATCAAGTCCAAATGAGTCTTGAGATGCTTGAGCCAAAAATTTGAACCAAGAGTGGTGAAATCAACATCAAGCAAAATTGAAATTTCTTTAAACTTTGAACTCAAAACTATTATGGAAACTCCAAGAATGATGAACAATAGTTCCAAATGATCTTTGGACTTGAAATATGAACTAAAATCAGATCCAAAACATGTATGATCAAGTCCAAATGCCAGAACACGAGTTCAATGCATGCTAAGACAATGGCATTGTCTCCTTCTTGAGTAGAATTGTGAGGAAATGCGCTAGTCACCATAGAGGAATAGGTAGAAAGCTTTGGATCATAATTGGTGAGTGCATTTGCAGATATCTCACATCTTGATGCAGCTTTCAAATAATCCAAAAGATCAACAATTTTTGCACCATCATCTAGTGAAGTATGCCAAGGATCTTCAACAACTAGCTTATCATCCTTAAAATCAACATTTGAAGAATTATTGAGGAACAATGATGAAATATGGAAGGGAATTTCTTCTTCAACAAAGGAATCTTGAATGGCTTCTCTTGGATCAGCTACATGTAAAGATGAGAAATCAGATTTCTCATCGACTTCTAGAGCAGTAAGAGAAGGAGTCACTTCAAGGAGACTTTCACCATTTTGACCTTGAGTTGAAATTTCTGCCATGTATTCTTCTTCAACTTGCACAACTTCAGAAGAGATGTTTGAGGCCAAGAAATCAGATTGCAGATCATGTGAGGAGGTGCTAGGTTCATTCTACATATTTCTATAATATTCCTCATCATGCTTTCCAAAATCTCTATCCAAATTGGTCGAGAGATCCTTTAGGTATTCAACACTATCAATGAGGTAGCGCATGCTTGGAGATATAGCTAGGCATATTGCTCCAAATGCTCTGTCACAGTCATTTAGCCAATGATTTTTCTCTTCATAAGAATCTGGTTCACTCTTAGCACCAATGGACACATCATAGATACCTTGTCTCCTGAGATATGCACACATTTTAGGCTTCCAATCAACATAACTAAATGGAGTAAGAAGAGGAACTTTCGAATCCATGCAGAAGTTGTTGTACCTGCAATGCAAAAACTCAATAACTTGAGAGGGGATCCTAACTAAATGATTCAAACCCTACTTGATAGAAGGCACATTCGGGAGAGCGTCACACCCTGGGTAGACTACAAAGGATTTCTCCAATGTCTTCAAGGCAATGGCCCCAGGGACTTCTGTGGTTTCTCCACTACTTTTGGTGCACTTCTAAAACAGTCTTGGTTCAAATAGAAGCTCCAAGAGCTCTGATACCATGTGAAATCTTAATCATAGTAGGATCAAGTAGATAAATATTACCTCACAATCAAGAAATTAGTGCAAACTTAATTATGGTAAACAAATGATAAATAATAGTTACAAATGATCAAAAACCAATCACAAATGATCAAAAACCAGTAACACAAACGATCAAATAGCAGGTTTATTATATGTCCAAATATCCAACTCATAAATGAGTTGTGAATACATTTATATAGCTTTTGGAAGAATTTTTTTGCCTTTGGAGGAAGCTACAAGTGTCTAGCTTACATTGGACCTCAATCCCCCCTAGGTTGACCAATAGGCTCCCAAATCACCCCAAAATGGTAGAGATTGTCCATGTGAACGTTGGGTGAGCATGGGAAGACATAAATGAGGCTCACACATGTGGTGAATAGGATTGGGTGGAAGTTAGGTAGCCAAGGGTAGGCCAAAACAACCAAGTAAGGGACAAAGTGTCCACATACAATGCATGGGTGCCTTAAGTCAAAGACAGATCCTTTAAATAGGGGATAAGGGTGCCTTTGCTCAAGTAGTGACAATAAATGCTGGAGGTGGCCATAAATAGGGCGCCCAACAACTATATTTGACCATATTTTGGCCCAAAAGTGGTGGAATGGTCATAATTAGCTCCAACTAACTTCTAACAACCTCAGATTGTAATTATTAACCTATTTTGGACCATTTAATCAACAAATTGATGTATGACTAAGGTCCTAAGGTGCAATAATGTTCTAACATAATCTCTAAATTACTACTTAGTGTAAATTCTTTGGAACTTTTTTTAGATGAAATTTAGCCAATTGGCTATTTTTGGGGCATTTTTTCAAAAATTAAATTGGTATTTGGTGATTTTTAGTCTCTAATATCTTCTCTATTTACATAAAAATTGTTTTTTTATCATAATATTAGCCAAAATTTACAAGTTTTAGTAGTAAATTGTATGTTTCATATTTAATATTGACTTATATATATATATATATATATATATATATATATATATATGTTTTTTTTAATTCAAAATAATTTCTTATAATACTATAATTTAGTATAATATTAGAATCCTTAAAATATACTTTATTTAAATCTATTCAAAATAAGGTGTAAATTCAAATTCATAAAATGTTTAACCATTTTAAGGAATTATAGTCTTAATTATTAAATTCACAAAATACACCTTCTCCCCCCAAAATATCAAATTATAAAACAGATTATATTAAAAACAAACACATAACTAAAAATAAACTTTTATTTGTTACATTTATTATTATTATTTATTATTTTATAATTTTAATTACTAAATCAAACTATATAAAAAGAACATTGTAACCAAAAATAGGGTTCCATATATACAAATTTCTCACACTCGGACCATAAACCTTGTAACCAAAGAGATAGGGTTCCATATATACAAATTTAGGGTTACATATATACAAATTTCTCACAACCATCAACCTTGTAACCAGAGATCATATATATTTCCCACACCCATCAGCCTTGTAACCAGAGATCATACATATTTCTCACACCCATCAACCTTGTAATCAGAGATCATACATACAAATTTCCCACACTCGATACCATCAACCTTGTAACCAGAGATAGGGTTCCATATATACAAATTTCTCACACTCGATACCACCGAACCCAACTAATGGAGTAGATGAGGACTAAACCCTCGCCTACAGGTAGATCGCACTAAACCCAGACCTTACCAGGTGCATTATTACAAAAAATTAAACGTGTGCCTGTGCCTGTGCCTGATGTGCTCATATCGAAACAGGATTAGCTGTTATTTTATTTTTCAAGCCTGAAAAATGGATGCTACAACTGCAAGGTCCAGTGCTGCTGGTGCTATAACTACAACTCCTCCTCCTGGACGGCATGATGAGAGAGACACAGAATTTGGAGACAATGAAGGACAATGGGGTTCTAATGAGATAGGTCAGGGGCTCATACCTAATGAGAGAAGAGAAGTTGAAAGACTCCAAATGCGTGAGATCGAAAAGAGGATAGACGAAAGGATTACACGACTCATACAACAAGGACAGTTACCGTCGCCAGCGCAAGTTGTCCACGCGTACTTTAACTCTGCCTCTTCATCTATTCCTCCCAGTACTTCAACTCCCTCTTTTCAATCACCATTCGAAAATCAACGGGAAGTTGCAGATAACCATGAAGAAGAAGAGAATGAATTAAGCCTCCAAATGCGTGAGGTAGACGAGAGGATAGACCGAAGGATGGCGCGATTAATCCAAGAAGGGCAGCTACCATCTCCATCTCGAGTTGTCACGGCGTTACAGGAACCCGCCGTCCAGCCATTGCCTCCGCGTCGAATAGCCATTTCAGATGAGCATATCAGGGATAACAGTAATATCACTTCACCGTGCCCAGTTTGCCAGCTCGATTTTGTATCAGGTGAAGAGGTATGTCAACTCAATTGCCGCCATATCTACCACGATGTTTGCATTTCCCCATGGCTCAGATCTGCAGCTACATGTCCAGTTTGCAGAGCAAGCCAGTAATGTAATGCATTCAACTTCTTATAATTGTTTTTTCCTGTAACAACGGTCACTTATTTGGTATTTGTTACGAACTGGATTTTGTGGAATAATGTTTTCTGGTAAACATTATTATTTATTAAATAAATAGTAGATTTGCAGGAAAAAGTTGTTAATTGTTCGGAGAAAAAGCCATTTTTCTCAAAAACAAAATGGCCTAAATAGTATGTTTTGAAACCTGCTGGGTTAGTTCGAACTGATAATTGAATCATAGTAGTGGCGTGCTGGTTCTGTACCTGATGGGTTAGTTCGAGCTGATAATTGAATGATAGTAGTGGCTTGGTGGTTCTGTTTGCTGTAATCAAATGAGATATCCTTCATTGAATGAGAGCATTTCTTAGAATACTTTATTGTATTTTGCCATAGTTACAATCAGTGAGGCTTCATTGAATTAGAGCATTTCTTAGAATGCTTTACTGTATTTTGCCATAGTTATAATCAGTGATGATTAGGTATTGGCAATTTTCAAATTTCTACAATAGGACCTTTAATTTAATGGTATTGATGTTCTTATGTTACTTGGTTATATCTGTTTGTTTTAATGTCTAACAAATGACCACAAAAGTATGTATGGACTGCAGTTTTTATGTTAGTCACATTTATTTGTTTAAAAGGTATGTTTATTATGATTTGATTTTTAAAGATTATTGTTGTGATTTAGTGATATTAATGTCCAACAAATGACCACAAAAGTAGGTCAATTGCACTTGAGGAGCACTAAAAGGGCTTCTATAAAGAGAAAGCTAGATACAAAAAGTAAGATAAGCACTAAGTTGTGATATCAAAACCCTAAACTCTAAATGCAAATAACACATTTTCATGAGGCACACAATCTTCTTTGTTGCTTTTGCCTTAACCACATATTCTACCTCTATTGTAGAATCTGTTGGAATTGATTGCTTGCATGTTCTCTAGGAGATAGTTGTTGATCCAAGACTCATGAGGTAGGATGAAGTAGACACTTATCTCTTTGCCTCCATCAAAGTCTAAATCAAAATACCCAGTCTCGTTTTCTGTGCCAAAGGTATAGTCCGTACAGACTATACGAACCTCGAAAACCGTGCCAGAAATTTCCAAAAAACTATGCTAAAATTTTTCCCCGAAATGCGTGTTGTACAGTACAACAATTAATGCTGAGTACGGTGCGTGTCTGTACGGTGCCTCGAAATTTGTTCCAATCTCATGCTGTACGATGCTTCGAAAACCGTGCCAATCTCCTGATGTACGGTGCTTCGGTTTCTGTGCTAAAAACAATAAATGATGCCTTGATTTTCGTGCTGCTGGAAAAACTGAGTCCTCGCTCGAAATTCGTGCCACTTCTCTTTGCTCTCTCTTCTTCACTCTTTTCACAAGAATGAGTGTGTTTTTCCTTTTCCCTTGATTTTTGTTGAAACCATGGGGTGAGTGAATGGACACTCAATCCAATGGCTAAGATTGGATGAGATCTATGGATGAGAATAATTGCTCATTAAATTCTCATAAAAATAATTTCACTCACTTAAATTGGTCAAAAGTGACTTTAGTCTCTAAAGTCACATTAAATGCTCATCTCAAGTCATTTAATGCAAGGGTCACTTTTAATTCCCCCTTTAAGTGACTTAGAAAAAAAATCACTAGGGGAACACTTTCCTAGGTACAAAAATCAACACTCCCTCTTACCAAGGAAGGTGTTTTACACCACTCCCAACTTGTCTCTAAAGAAGACAAACTTGCCCCTCCCCAAAGATTTTGTCAGAATATCTGCAACCTGCTCATAAGTGGAAATGTACTAAAGCTTCACAGCTCCTCTCTGAACATAATCTCAGATGAAGTGGTATCTAATCTCTATGTGCTTAAACCTGTCATGAAAAATTAGATTCTCAGATAGCTGGATGCAAATCTGATTATCAAATTAAATCACCATGGGCTTCAGCTCCTAATCAAATAAATCTACCAATAGCTTGTGAAGCCACAATGCCTCTCAACTAGCCTGACTAGCTGCCATGTACTCAGCCTCAGCAGACCTCAAGGCAACAGACTTTTTCTTCTGACTGAACCATGACACTGCTGTCGAGCTGTTAACACCCAAAAAGTGTTCACTACCTCATCTACCACATTATATGGCTCATTTGTCCATTTTCCTACCATATTTCCCTTAAAATCCCAAAAAATCCCATTAAAATGCCTCCAAAAGGCCACAAAACCATCAAAATAGCCTAAAAAAGGCTAAAAAAACCCCCTTTTCCTCCAAAAATAGCAAAAACCCCTAAAAAAGGAAGAAAAAATATAAAATAATGAGGAAAAGGAGGAAAAAACCCTATACAGCTGCACAAAACCATGTGTTTCCTAAAACCATGGGTCAGCACTCCACCACCAAAAAACTATAAATAGGTGATGGAGATCCCTTATTCCATATCCACAATCAAAAGCACCCTTACTCTGCCAAAATCTCTCTCGAAACCCTAGTTCATCATTGAACTATTTTCACCTTGAGGGCCACTTTTGGCCCATCCCCACCATTGGAGAAGGAGAAGGAGCATACTGAAGCTTGGAGCATCCTCTTGGACACTTCAAAGGGCTTCATCAACCTCCACATTGGAGGTAATATCAATACAAAACTACTTTTTTATATCTTTTCTTTATGTTTCATGCAATATTTCAGAAGTAATTTAATTGTTGTTTTAGCTTAATTGTTTACACTTACTGAACTGCTACTAAGGAGTCCATTCTCCTTAGTAGGTGCTCATTTGCACAAGCTAGGGGTAAAACCCTAGCTACAGTTTTGGCGACTCCCCTAGATTTTGAATTTCTGGTTTCCGTTTTGAATTTTTTACTTTCGGCTGTCCCTTTCGGCCGCCGCATACCGCGTATTTTCCCTCTGCATTCGCGTCCCGGCCGTGCCTTTCAGGCCTTTACCTGCGATCTGACCGCGGCTCTCAGACTGCTTCCGACGCCCCGCCGGCAGATTCAAGTCTGTTACCTGCGATTCGACCGTGGCTAATCAGCCTGTTTGCCGCGATCTGACTGCGCCTGTCGGCCATTTTCCTGCGTCCCGACTGCGGCTCTCAGCCTCTTTCCGGCGTCCCGACTGCGTCTGTTAGCCTTTTTTCTGCGACCCAACTGCGTCTTTTTCCCTATTTCCTGCGTCCCGACTGCCTCTGTTGGCCCGATAGTTGCGACCTGACCGCCGCTGTTGCCCTCAAACTCGCGGTCGGCCTGTTCTGATTCACCACAGACCCGCGGTCTGATTTCTGCTCTTTTCCTGTTTTGAGCCCAGCCCCTTTTGCTGCAATATTTTCTGCATCTGAACAGCCTTCTGTCCCACCTGCAGCCTCACTACCTTACAGCCTTTCTGCAACATAATTTATGTTCCCTTTACAGAATTCTTTTAAAATTTCAGTATTTTTAATTCAGAAAATTTTGCAAGTTAAAACTTTCAATTTCAGTATTATTGATAGATTGGAAGTTGCCCCCCCTTGTGGCACTTCTATTTTTGGGATCATTACCTCACGAGCACACACTCTGTCACATAATTCAAGTGAGCCTTAAAAAGTACCTAACTAAACCAACATTCTAACCCCACTTGGGGAACACAAAAGAATCATTGTAGTTAGGTAGGGTCGGGGGGATAGGCTTCCAATAACACCCCTCGGTCACTTTCACTTGAGACATAGTTGTTGTCCAAATAGGGAACCAAAATCCCCTAGTACTTTTTGGCACGGTCACGACCAGTTTATCAGAGGGCCTCTCCCTTAGGAGGGTTGAAGTCGGGAGACTGGTTCCGGAGGCCTGAGTGGAATACCGCACTCCATTCAGTAACCGAAGGGCTACCTTTCACGGTTCGCGGGATATCCCTGTATAGGGGTATTGCGGTCAACGAACTAAACGACAGATTCACCTTTCTGGACGTGTCATGAACGGGGTATCTTAGTTGCCATTCTTCTAGGATTGACTACCCGGTGTCCCTCCCGGTAGGGGGATATCATAGCCACTTGGCTTTCCTACTCATATTGTCTGACTTGGATTTCATCACCTTGCAGAGGATATGTTTAGTTGAGTCAGAATACTTTTAGCTAGGTGTTTGCATGCTCCTTTACCTCCCTTTGGTCTAGTGAGTCCACCATTTTCTCTTTTTAGGAAACCTGTTGCTTGTTGGTATTCTGACCATCTTTGTTATTACTCCACCTATTGTAGCACAGCTGTTGCAGTGGATGTTTTGAGTTGGTTGTTGGCCTGAGTGCCTTGCTTTTTAGCTCTCCTTCTGCACACACGGTTGCATTAGGATTTTTTGAGCTGTTTTTATACTCACCTCAACCCACAGAGATTAGACACCATCCGTCACCATTGAGTCCCCGAGACATTCTCGGTGCCTCAGGGGCGAGCCCCCACAGCACGGTTCTCTTGACACCACACGTCGTAGATTCCGATCATTATCCGTTGATACCACTCATCACCGATCTAGAGCCTTGTCACTTGACTCCACTCGTCAGCGACGTAGGTCTCCGTCACCAGATAGTGACGCACCTTACTTTACCTCAGATTCTGACGAAGAGTCTGAGAACCCTATTTACACTGCCGCTACTAGCCCCATGGCTGGCACGACTTCCACTCCGTTTGTCATAGGGACCATTGGTGGCACATCCACCACTACACCAGTTACTACACCGATTTTGGGTATGCCCTCCATGGGACCCTCAACTACTGTTCCCCTTACAGTACCTATTCCCGCAGCGGGAATACCTATCCCCACTACATCAGTGGCTCACACTACCCATGGTGGTGCTGGACCATCCTCCACTACCTCAGTTCCCCCACTTGGGGGCACCACCCTAAATCTTGTCCCTCCACTTGGGGGCACTGGCCCCAACTTGGTCCAAAGCACTACTGTGTCACAGTCTTCTTCCAGTTTGCCATTCATGGCCAGCCTCAACCTACCTGACCTGGCCAGATTGACCAACGATCCTATTCAACACGACCCCACGTGGCCTCATATGCCTACCAAGCTCCCCTCGGACATCCCTAAGTTCGAGGGCAAGGCCGGTGAGGACCCACAAAACCACATCATGTCTTTCCACCTATGGTGTTCCTCTAACTCCATCATGGATGACTCTGTTCACCTCCGTCTCTTACAACGCACCTTTACTGGCTCTGCAGCCAAATGGTATATTGAGCAACCACATGGGACCCACGCCACCTTTGCCTCCCTTGCCTCTACCTTCCTGCAGTTCTTCCAGTTGCCTGTCCGCTATGACGCGGGCGTTGAGATCCTTCTATCTTGTAGACAAAACACGGCTACCCATATCACGGACCTTATTCATGAGTGGCGTCGACGCCGTAGCTTATGCAAGATCAAACTAGACGACCGTATCTTCCTCGATTGGTTCCTCAAGTCCCTGCTTCCTGTTATCGCTAAGGATGTAGCTTCAGAAAGACCCCAGTCTGAAGAAGAGGCCATCCTTAAGGCACAGCAGTTCGACCTCATTTACGCCCAGTCGGGTTACCTTTATACCATTATACCTGACGCCCCTCGCGGCGATTCCTCCCAGCACGATGCACCGGGGGCATCCCACGCTGCAAATGGCATCATCGGTCGTGTTTCTTCGCATCCTCAACCATTTTCTATAGCACGACCTACCCCTGGCCCCGACCTGTCGCGGGCTACCTCACAGTCTGGAGCAACCAACTCATATGCTCCCATGACACACCACCATTCCCATGGACCCTCATGTCCACCTCAATGCTTCGGTTATGCGACTCCTGCTTATGCTCCCCCAGTCGCACCTCAGTCTTACTACCATCCGCAGGCTGCCCCAGCCCCTGCGCCTTCACAAGCCCAACCCGCTTATTATCCGCCCTAGGCAGCCCCTGCGGCACATCCACAACCTGCTCCGCAGCCATATCAGCAACCTCCTCAAGTTGCTGCACCTGCTCAGCCTCCACCTACATATCATCCTCCGCAGCCTGCTCCCGCACCTGCGCAACCTCAAAATCCACCTGCTGCCCAAGGGCAAGTCTATGCCCAACAAAATCCGCAGCAAAACCAGAACAACCAACGTAACCAGGGCCAACAGAACCGCGGCAAGGGCCGTAATCGGGGGAACAACCAACCTACAGACCAAGCTGGTCAACCAGCTAATCCTCCAGACAACAACAATGCGGCCCCCGCTAATCAAAACCCTGATCGCCCGCCCAAGCAGGCTAAAAACCCCAATTTGCGAACAAACCATCCTTGTTCTATTTGCGGGGTCTATGGACATTACACACATGCTTGCCCCCACTTGGAGCGAGCGCGGCAGCTCTGGGTTGACGAGGCCCATCGTCAAGGGCATGCGGCTCCCCAAGCACCGCCCAACCCCCCCCAACCTCAGCAACCCCCTTTGGTGCTGCAAAACCCCTTACCAACCCAAGGCGTGGTGAACACTCAGCCATTGGCCCCTCAAGCTAACGCGCAACCCCAACAACAACAGATCACTTACGCTGCTCCTGATCAACCCATGTTTGACTCAGGTACCCACCACTTACTGATGATGTCATCTGCTGATGTCAACCTACAGACCCGTCGGAACCAATATGGCTCCACCTCTGAAGCCACTCCCACGGATAAAACTACTAACGCCCATCCCACTGATCAGGCATTACGTATACCTCCGCCTCCCATCGACGACGCTGCGAAAGCCCCTCGTTTCCCACTTCGTCGTCTCAACAATAACCCTAATGCGCGTGCTGCGTCAAACTACAACATCGTAGACGACCTAGCCCAATCTCCCGCAGCCATGTCTGCGTTAGAAGTCTTGAAGAACTGCCCTTCCCAGCGCAAGACTTTACTTTCTGCCATTGGGGGGATTGACCCAAATGATTCGCATTTGATGGCATTTGATTTAGACCAGTCTGAACCACGCCTACCTTCCAGCTTAGCATTTCAAGTTACTGTCTTCGTTAGGAATCTTGTCATCCACCGGTGCATCATCGATGAGGGTGCCTCCACATGCGTTATGTCTACATTCGTATGGCAGAAGCTAGGCTCCCCTCCTCTCCAGCAGTCCACCACTGCGTTACGCGCCTACGACGGTCGTTCGGCCCAGCCCCAAGGCCTCCTACCCAACGTACCCGTCCAGTTAGGTGGTAAAACCGTCCTTATTGACATAGAGGTAATCAATGCCCAATTGGATTACAACCTTTTACTTGGCCGCAGCTACATGTATGCCATGCGGGCGGTTGCCTCTTCCGTCTTTCGCACCATGATGTTCCCCCATGAGGGACGCGTGGTTAAAATTGACCAGCTCACCTACTATGATCCCAGTGCTCCCGCGGCACCTGAAAATGTTCTCCCCATGGTTGAACAACCTGTTTCTCATGCCACTACCTCGTTTGTTTCCTCTACGGGGCCTGGAGTCTACTCGGATGCGCCGATGACCTCCACCTTTCAATCCATTCCTCCGCCGTCATCTACGCCCGAAGTGTCTGACTTATGTACCTTGTCCCATGACAACCAACCACCTAACACTCAACCACCCTTGTTGCCTAAACCTCCATTGGTACCTAGCCACATTGGTGTTACACCTATCCATACGATACCCTTCCTAGTTCCTCCATCAGGAGTAGTTAGCGCCCCAGTCATGGCTACCCTTAGCCTCCCTGGGTTAACTTTGGGATTACCTGTATGGTATCTTTCGCCTCCCGTTCGCCCGCCGACACCAGATGTCGTCCTCCAACCGGTGCAACCCATGGCTACTACCTCTCAGCCACCTCCTGGTGTCTCTACCCCTTCGTCCTCCACGACTCCCCCTCCTCCTCCCAAACCCACTGGGGGCAGAGGCCCACAACCTTACACTGCTGTCCCACCTCCCAAGACAGTAAAAAACCCTCCAGTATTTCGTGCTCCTCCCAAATGCTCGCTATGCGACGAGTTAGGCCATGCGACCCACCAATGCCCACAGTTACCAGCATTGCAGAAGCATATGCAGACACTCGACGATGACCCCAACATCCCAACTATCGAACTAAACCCCACTCCCAAGCCTAAGGATAAGTCCCTACGTACCAACCACTCCTGCGCCATATGCGGTATTTACGGGCATTATTCACATCATTGTCCCGATCTCCCGGATTACAGAGCAGCTCTCTATGAGATGAACAATCTGGATCTTGAGACGGCACCACCTACCATTGAGGAGATCTACCCCCCAGACTCTTCACCTTCCGGAGAGGTTAATACCATCTATATGATCTCTTCCACCACTACCCCCTCGTCAACCGATTTGACGACGCAAACTTTCCGTACCGATGAGGAGATTCTTGAGGCCCTTACTGCCCCGGATTATCCCTGGGATGATATGCATCATCGTTCCTACTTCATCCCAGAAGCGTTTTCCTCTAGCTCCGCTACCCAATACGCGGTTGAATCCAAAGACTTCCTCCCCACCAAGTTCGACTGGTTCAAGGACCCTATTCCTGCTCCTGATGCCTTCGAGGAAGGTAACATGGCCAACATCTCACCTGTCATCCAAGTTGATATCGCTGCCCCAGGACGTGCCCCTGAACTCATCACCTTAGGAGCATTCTGCAGTCAACAAGAGATTGAGCACTACACAAACCTTTTCAAAGAATTCCGTGATGTCTTTGCCTGGTCCTATACCGAAATGCCTGGTCTTGACCACGCAATTATAGAGCACCACATTGACACATGGCCTGATGTACCCCCCGTTCGTCAGAAACAACATCCTCTTCCTCCCTCAAAGTTCCCAGGATATGTCTCTGAACTCATCACTTTAGGAGCCTCCTGCAGCGAGCGGGTGATTGAGGATTATACACAACTCTTCCACGAGTTCCGTGATGTCTTTGCTTGGCCCTCTAACGGAATGCCTGGGTTCGACCCCGCCATTCTCAAACATCCCATAGACACACGTCCAGCGGAACTCCATGTTCGTACTGAAACCAACTTTGAAGACCTTCCTTTATGCAACCCCCATGATGGGTTGCATCCTAAGGAGTCTCTATCCATAGAATAACTCGCGGCCCCATGTTGGTCCGCATTGTACAGTTTGCTCTCTTTTTGTTTTTCACTTTTTTACCATCATCTTACATTCATCCTTTCTGCATGATTACAGATGGACCACCTTCCACTTTGTTACACTGGCTTCGCTGATGGCGCAAGCCGCTGGTCTCCCAACCTGGCTTCTGCAGCATGGGTCTTGTACTCCCCTTCCAACGAGATGATTCACCTTGACGGAATATGTATAGGCGCTGCTACCAATAACCAGGCGGAGTATGATGCTGTGACTGGTCTCTTGACTGCCGCCCTCCAAATGGGCATATGTCACCTTCATGTGTTCCTTGACTCCCAGCTCCTTGTCTCCCAGCTCAACAATTGCTACCAGGTGCGTGATCCTTGCCTTTTTAGAAAATTCCTACGCACAAAACAACTCAGTCGACAATTTGAATCCATCACGTTCACAAATGTCCCCAGAGCCCAAAATAGTGTCGCAGACCAAATGGCCAACAACATCCTAGATTGGCATATCAATCACACCATGTAACATCATGCATCACAATCCCATAGCATCTCATAAAAATATATAAAAACCCAAAAAGATTTGCATCGCATCCACATTTGCATCCATGTACATAAACCACATGCATATCCATAGGGGCATCCACGTGCCTAAACATACATATAACATGTTGCATCACATAAAATACACAAGGGGCATCCATGTGCCTAACATCCTAACCTACTTGCATCCACGTGCAATGTAAACATATCACAACACATAAAGCGCATCCACGTGCGTACAAATACAACAACATTATACAAAATGGTGCATCCACGTGCATATATATATATCAAAAAATATACATGTCCTGAGTACCCCTGTACTCAACTATACAAAAAATGGCTATACATGCCTAAAGCCTCATCTACATACATGCCATAGCTACAAAACTCGGGAGGGAGTCCCCTGCACCCCCTAATGGGAGTCGTATCCTGCATCACTGCCGGCATCGGCTGCCTCTGAGTCCTCCCCTCGCTCCTCCTCCGGCAAGTCCTCCTCTCCTCCGGCTTCCTGTGCCCGGACCCGGTCCACCAAGATCGCCACCCGGATCGCGATGGATCTGAACTCTCGCGGTGCCCCCATGCAATCCCGCACCACATCAGGATCGACATCTTGCCATCCCTCGTCGGTCACTCCTATCAACAAACGATCCAGTAGCTCCCGTACAGACTCTAGGGTCACCTCTGGATCCCGACGCCGCACCTCTCCTCGTCCAGGCAGAGCTGGAACGGCCACAATACCCCGCCGCGCCACATGACCTGGAGGTGGCCTCGGGCCCACATCTACAAGATCAACCATATGTCAGTCACAATATATCTATCTACTATCATATACAGAAAATTTGACATACATAACATCCACCCAACACACATACGTACCATCGGGACCCCATGCCTGTCCTGGTGCTCGTGGCGCCTCCGGATCTCCCGTAAAGTCCATGTCCCGATACGGGAAGTCGTCCAGTGTCAGTGGTATCTGGAGCCACTGCAGCTATAACTCCTGCGTAAAATACCTGCCCACGTCGCCGCCACCACGGCGGCGCATCATCTCGCCCCAACGAACCATCTTCGGCTCCCTCATCCCTCCTGGCCTGATCGGCACCCGTGGCCGCAGTGTGGGTACCCTCTCCATAAAGAAGGCACATAAGAAGGACCCAAAACAAAAGCCCTTGCCATCTTCCTTCGCTGCCGTCAGCTGTCGCTGAACGCAGGTCAGGAACATCTGACCCCACGCGTAGTACACCCCGTCCAGTACACGCTCTACCATATGCATCTGACCCCCAGACACCTTCTCCGGTGACTGGGAGCCCAATACCCGCACCACACACGCCGCCATGGCCTGCACTGCCGGCTCCTGTAGGTCCCTCACCAGGAGTGCATTCCTATGCACCCTCGCGTCCTGACCGCAGTACCTCTCCAACATGTCCTCCATGTCGACGTCCGCGGCAACCCGCGGCTGTGTGTCTGCCACCCTGCCCAGGCAGGGCAACCCCGTCAGAAAGTATACATCGGTCAGGGTGAGGTCCACCCTCTCACCCTGTACCCGGAAAGCCTGTATGTCCGGCACCCAGAAGCTGATCAGACGGTTCAGCAACAATGTTGCTGTCCGTATCATAGGTATCTGTGCGAACTTCAATAGTCCGCACAATCCCAGCACAGATCGCACATGGCGATTCTCTCGGATGAAACCCATGGTCTCATCAGGGATCTCCCGCTCTCTCCAGAGAACCTGCGGCATCCTGCCAATAACACAAAGTAAACTCATCAGACTCATGTCAACTAAAGTAAAGTATTTTTCCCTTCCCCAGAAGACCCTAATAGCTCGGCCCAAAACCGCGGCTTTCGGGCTTCCTGCCGCGGTTTCCGACCGCGGCAGTCAGGCATATGGTCGCGGTTCCCAACCGCGCCTGTCAGCCCTAAACCCGTGGTTGGGAACCGCGTGTTCCTCCTTGGAACTCGCGGTACTAGACCGCGGTTCCATCCAGGAAACACGCGGTCTCCAACCACGTGGTTCAACCCGAAACACGCGGTCTCCTACCGCGTGGTTCATCCCGAAACTCGCGGTCTTCAACCGCGGCGTCGACCCCCTAACCCGCGGTCCACCCCACGTGGACCGTACAACCAAACCCTGGGACCCACTACCCAACCCCCGACCCTAGAAAACATGCAGGTATGAGTTTAATAAAATACCTGTATCTCACGGATCTGAAATCAGCCAGACGGATCGTCCAGAAATGCCACCTAAGCTCTGGTCCGCTCTAATCACAAGTCAAAGTCAACAAGTACAAATGACACATGTCATGTTGGACCCACCACTATTTATAGTCAGTTGACTTTTTCTTCTTTCGGTCATTCTGGCCCCATACGGAGCCCGTTTTACGAACCGTTTCCACCATTGGAATCAGCACGACGAGACCGTCATGATGGTGCACTCGTTGCATTATTTTTACCCTGTCATTTTTTACCCATTTTTTAGACGCCACTAGTCGCCTCGATTTGCGTGCCACATCGGCCGTTCTCCGTTTTTCACATGTTTTATATCATCGGATTCATTTTTCCGAGCTGGTGATGATGCTTGAGATCATTTCTCGCTCTCACCTCCAGATTTCCTGGGCATTTTTCCAAAATGCCCCCGTCACCTCGGTTTGCGTGCCACATCGGCCGTTACCCGTTTTTGACACCCTTTATATCGCCGGATTCATTCTTCCGCGCTCGTGATGATGCTTGAGATCATTTCTCGCTCTCACTTGGTACAATTTTAACATTGTGTCCCAAACACCTTGTTGCCTCGGTTTGCGTGCCACATCGGCCGCCGTCAGATTGTTCCACACTTTTACATGAGCCATTCACTCCTGTCATACTGCAAATGTCTCGTTATTTTGCCACCATTTCATTTACCCCGCAAGGAGGCCCATCAGTGTTCCCCAACACCCTCGTTCTTGGTCACCATTATTGATCCTTGATTGAACACTTCCTCCTTGCCCGGCCATTCCTTTTGTTCGGTATAATTTTATCCCTTTTTCGGGCCGGACAAGTCCTTTACGAAAAAGGCACTTAGGGAGTTTCCGTTAAGCTCTTTTCTGACTCCTAAAAGAATGAAAAGATCGCCGAGCAATCTTGCTTCCTTTCATGCTCGTTAAAGTACCTGAAAGGGCGTCTATCTGGTATAAGTTTAACCCTTTTCCGGACCTGGTAGACTAATTACGAAAAAGGAATACTCTAGTCACACCGGCTAGAAGAGTTCTTCATTGCATCCTTTTATGCTTCTTTGGGCCTTGGAGACTAAATCTACAAAAAAGAAACCCCCTGGAGTCTTCTTACTTGCTCTCAGACTCTCTAAAATTGAAAGAAACCACGAGCATGCACTGTCCTGGGCTCGGAAAATCCACACGACAGTACCATTCCATCACTTCAGAGTCTTCTTATCGCTTTCATACTCCTTAAAATTGAAAGCCACCACGAGCATGAACTGTCCTGGGCTCGTAAAATCCACACGACAGTATCATTTGTACACAACCTTCTTCTAGTTCCTTAACCCATGAAGAAGTACCCTCCTGTGCCTCCTGGCACTATGATCGATCATCTCGGCAGCACCCCCAATCAGGTCGCCTTTGGTCAGAGTATTCAGCAGTCTTCTGCCATTTTACACCAGCTTGAGTCTCCCTCAGCCAGTTATCCTCCCAGATTCATTACAGCTATGATCCATTTCCCCTTAGTCAGTTTCATATGCTGCCAGATCATTCCCATTATCATACTCTGAACAAAGGAAGTTTGAGCCCATCCACTCTACTTGCCCAGTTGTCCCCCCACAGTTTATCAGTCCTGCCATCAGCACTATCACATTTCGGTCTTGTACCTCGCGCTTCTGTCAAGGAAACATCATTGCCTTGATAGTTGCAGGTCTCCCTCTATCGACGACAGCTCCTCTATTCCAGAGGATAGGCCCAGAGGTCCCTACGCCTTGGAATTATCACCATCTGTGGTAAGTGCCTACGGATCATTCCGAGAGGAATCATCATTGCCTCTCTGCGTGGTTGTTCCTCACATGCTCGACTTCAGCACCTTGATCGCATCGTTGAGGATCGCGTAGGATTATATCCCATCAGTTTTTTGTCGAAGACCCCGGATTTCCCCTGACTCTAGCACATTGGTGAGTCACTTCGGAACGCCCAGTTATATGTTCCCGTGGATGTCCGGGCTGCGTTGGCGATTGTATCCGGAAGCCATCCAGTTATATGCTTCGTGGAGTACCCATTTCAGTTCCAGTCCAGTGTACCACGGAGAGTATGACCCCAGTCACTATGATCCAGCAGCTCATCAGTTCCTTTGGTACCACACTTCGTAGCACTGTTGATGTTCCGGTGCACCAGTTCTTCAGTTCACACATGATCAGCTCAGCAGTAGGTCCCAGATTTGTGTCCCCTCTAGACTCTTATGATGTACACAGTGATCATGTATCTTACAGGTCCCCCTTTCTCGGGCCTCACAGTTATGTTTATGTATCTTGATACGAGCATGGGTATGCCCGCCTCGTCCATATATTGAGATTATTCCTCAGTCAGTATTTGAGGTCATATATATTTCAGGTCCCCATTTTTTGGACCCCATTGTTGTTATTATGTTATATCCTGATACGAGCATGGGAATGCCCGCCTCGTCCATATGATCAGATGATTCCTCATCCATTATTGAGGTTATGTACTTTTAGTTCTTGCAGTTGTTCGGGATCGTTGTTTCGGGCTTCAATTTGTTTCTTCTCTTCTCTCCACATCCCAGGAAAACCATTCATGACTTATGATGTCCATCGGCCATACGATGAGCTCCTGCCCTCGCACATCAGGGGGCAATCTGTTAACACCCAAAAAGTGTTCACTACCTCATCTACCACATTATATGGCTCATTTGTCCATTTTCCTACCATATTTCCCTTAAAATCCCAAAAAATCCCATTAAAATGCCTCCAAAAGGCCACAAAACCATCAAAATAGCCTAAAAAAGGCTAAAAAACCCCCTTTTCCTCCAAAAATAGCAAAAACCCCTAAAAAAGGAAGAAAAAATATAAAATAATGAGGCAAAGGAGGAAAAAACACTATACAGCTGCACAAAACCATGTGTTTCCTAAAACCATGGGTCAGCACTCCACCACCAAAAAACTATAAATAGGTGATGGAGATCCCTTATTCCATATCCACAATCAAAAGCACCCTTACTCTGCCAAAATCTCTCTCGAAACCCTAGTTCATCATTGAACTATTTTCACCTTGAGAGCCACTTTTGGCCCATCCCCACCATTGGAGAAGGAGAAGGAGCATACTGAAGCTTGGAGCATCCTCTTGGACACTGCAAAGGGCTTCATCAACCTCCACATTGGAGGTAATATCAATACAAAACTACTTTTTTATATCTTTTCTTTATGTTTCATGCAATATTTCAGAAGTAATTTAATTGTTGTTTTAGCTTAATTGTTTACACTTACTGAACTGCTACTAAGGAGTCCATTCTCCTTAGTAGGTGCTCATTTGCACAAGCTAGGGGTAAAACCCTAGCTACACGAGCCCAAACTGAAACAACACCCAGAAGTGCTCTTCCGATCCCTCACACTGCCTGCACAATCTGAATCCGTGAAGCCAACCAAACTAACATCACCCGAACTCCTGTAGTCCAAACCAAAATCCATTATACCTACAAGGTATCTCAACACATGTTTTGTGGCTGACCAATGCACTCTCCTAGGCTCCACCATGAACTGACTGAGAGTGTTCACTGCAAAACACAAGTCTGGCCTAGTGTTGACTAGATACATCAATGACCCAATGAGCTGACGATATAAAGTGGGATCTACCAACTCACCAGCAGAAGCATGAAGCTGCTTCAAGTTGGTAATCATAGGCGTGGACATGGGCCTACAATCCTCCATCCAAAATCACCTCAAAATATCAGTAGCATACTTTCCCCGTCCCAGGAAAATATGACTAGGCTCCTACCAAACCTCCATCCCCAAGTAATAGTGCATAAACCCAATATCAGTCATCTCATACTCTGTAGCAAGCTGTCTCTTGCAATCTGCAATGAGATGTTCCTCTCCAGTGATAAACAAATCGTCAACGTACAACAGAAGAATGAGTGAATCCCCATAAATCACAATGAAGTAAAGTTTGGGATCAATCTCACTCTTCTGAAAACCCATCAACATATCAGATACGCATCAATCCTGGAATACCAAGCTCAAGGAGCTTACTTCAGGCCATACAAGGCCTTCTTCAACCTGCACACATGAGAATCTCTCCCATGAATCTCAAAGCCCAGTGGTTTCTCCAAATACACCTCCTCCTGCAAAAGACCATTGAGAAATGCGGTCTTCACATCCATCTGGTGGATCTTCCAACCCATCTCCGCTGCCATGGAAATCACTGCCCTAATGGAATAATATTGTGCAATCGATGAAAAGGTCTCATCATAATCAAATCCCTCTACCTGTGAAAACCCCCGTGCCACAAACGAGCCTTGAGCTTCTCCACACTGCCATTTGCTGCATGCTTTACTTTATAAAGCCACTTGGAAGGCACAACTGACTTCCCCTCTGGTCTCGGTACAATCTCCCATGCATTATTCTTCATGATGGAATGGTACTCTTCCATCATGGCATCTCTCCACACCTGATGCTGAGAGGCCTCCTCGGAAGTAGAAGGCTTAGACTCACAAAGACTAGCAACCAATGCTGAACCCAATTTTTCAGGCATCACAACTGTCCGAATGGGCTCCTAGGGCCTACCAAATGCCTCTCCTTCCTCCAAGGTATCACAAAGCCGTTTAGGCATCCTCTTCCTTGAATACTCCTCCCAAATTGGTCTCTCCTCATCTGAAGAACTACCATAAGAAGATGGCCTAACACCTGATGGGCCAACACCTGTTGAACCAGTAGTAGAAGAAATAACCACTGGTGAACTCTGTGATCTGATAGCTGCAACTGGTGAACCTATAACATGAGATACAGAACCTGTCCCCGAAGTACTTGTTGGCTAACCCACTGAACCTGTACCTATAACCTGTGAACCAGTAACTCTGGAAACCTGTGAACCTATGATTTGCGGTGAATATCCCTATATCATCTGAGGTGTAGAAGCAGGTGGATCCCCATGCTCCAACTCTCTAAACTTCCTAAAGGCTCTCTCCTCCTCACTTCCCGCCTAACAAAAACCTTCTTCTGGCCAGGAAGATAAAAGCGGTAAGCCTTCTAAGTCTCATCATATCCCACAAAGATGCCTCTCTCTGCAGTGGGATCCAGCTTTGTCCTCTTCTCAGAAGGGACATGAGAGTAAGTCAAACAACCAAATATGCGAAAATGGCCAACCTCAGGCTTCTTTCTTGTGAACATCTCCTCAGGAGTCTTCCTCCCCAAGGCACGGTGGGGACTCCTATTCTGTAGGTAAACTGTAGTACTTCATGCCTCTTCCCAAAGAAAGAGAGGGAGACTCTGATCATGAAGCATAGATCTCGCTGCTCCCACAATAGCCATGTTCTTTCTCTCTACCACTGCATTATGCTTAGGAGTATATGGAACTATCAACTGTCTCTGTATGCCCTCTTGTTTGCAAAACTCATCGAACTCATTAGAGGTATACTCACCCCCATTGTTCGATCTCAAGATCTGAATCCTCCTCCCTGACTGCTTCTCCATAATAGCTTTGAACTCTTGGAATATCCTCAAGACTAAAGGTGACTTCTTGCTCCTCAAGAAGTAGATCCAAGTCTTCCTGGAATAGTCATCAATGAAGGACAAATAATACTCAAATCTAGTCAAGGAAACATATGACATAGGACCACATATATCTGTATGGATCAAATCAAGTACCCCTGCTGACCTGCTTCCATTGCTCGGAAAAATAGTCTTGGTGTACTTTCCCAAAGCACACCCCCTGCACACATCACTCTACTCTGTGTTGAACTCTGGTAAACTTGTAACCATAATCCTCAACAATCTCAAAGATGGGTGATGCAAGTGGGCCATCCTCCGATGCCATAGCTTACAAAGCTCACTACTGTTTCTATGTGTCAAAGCATGCTAAGGCTGAAACAAGAGCTTGTATAGTTTTCCACATCTAACCCCGATGTCCATGGAGGTAGATAATCCTATAGTATTGGGGAATACCTACACTCACCCATCCAAGAAACAAACCCCAAGACCCCTATCCTCAATGCTGGAAATTGATACTAAGTCCTTCTTCATCCCAAGGACAAATAACACATCCCTTAGTATCATAGGACTCATAGACTCCCTCTGAAAGGTAATGGTCCCACGACCAACTTCTCTGACAATGGTGTCATCTCCCAGTACAACCTCTGCATATACACCTGTCTGTGAAAGATCAGAGAACATCTCTCGAGCACCTGTCATGTGACGCAAAGCTCCATTGTCAATATACCAAGTGCTAGTAGTGGATGCAATCATCTGATGGCTAGTCAACAAAGAATACTCCATCTCCATATCCAAATAAGTGCTGGTAACAATAGAGGCGCTCTCCCTCTCAATCTGTCCAGCACAAAGAGAAAACTCTCTCTGAAATCATCAACTTCAGCTAAGGCTGCTATCTGCTTCTTCTTCTTCTTTGGACACTGAGAAGCATAGTTCCCAAATGTCTGACAACCATAGCACTTGATTTTACTCAAGTCTTTTTTATTCCTACCCTGATGCTATTTCTTGGCCCCACCCTGCTTGTAACCCTTCTTCTTTTTCTTGCCTTTAGCTGTCAATGCCACATCCTCCTCATCCTCCCTACCCTGTGAAGAACTGCCTTGTACAAGACCTCTCCTGGTCTCCTCTTGAACAAAATCATCCCACATTCTATCCCAAGAAGGTAAGTTCTCTTTTCCCACTATAGCCTACACAAAAGCTGCCCAAGGCTTGGAAGCCCCATTCACTACTGTCCGCACAAGATCTGTAGGTGTAACTACCTCCCCAACTGTTGCTATCTCATCTCTAACCTGAGATATTCTGGTAAGGTAAGATGTCACTGCCTCTCCATTGTTCATCTTAATACCCTTCAGCTTCTCTCTCAGAACCATCTTTCGGTTCTCATTGGTGCTTTGGTATAAACTAGTCAAGGCTGCCCACATTTTAAATGTATAGTCTTTACCTGAAATGTGGGGAATGATGTGGTCTTTAACTGCATCTAGGATAATTCTCCTAGCCTTACAATCCTTGTTGTTGAAGGCTGATAATGTTGCTACACTAGTAGAAGATGGAACTACTATAGGGTTTGTTGTTGTACTATTTACCACTTCATCCCATAATTCATTCTCTTTTAAAATCAACATTATCCTAGCTTTCCAAGGAACAAAGTTTCCTGTCCCTTTTAGCCTATCCTCCAACCTAAGTGTTGTAGCCATCTCACTGCCAACTTAACAAGGTGCTGCCACTAACAGAAGAAATCACTGAATGTCTGAAATCACTTTAGTTTTCTGCCCCCAAATTCTGATACCATGAAAGTTTTCTAATATTTTCAACCACCCGGTTTTAAGTCAAGTTTTCATAGTTTAATGCCCAACCCAAAATTTTGTTTAAGGCAGGAAATTACACAAAAAATTCAGACATGTAAAACACTGTTGAAAATCAAATTTACCAGTAGAAAATTAAATATTCATGCACACCATAAAATATTTCAGACTCAAAAAATTTAGCCAATGGCCCTGGAAAAACCCCCACGGGGAAAACCAGTCAAAGAGAGATAATTTATTATTTCTTCATTAAACTTCAGTACATAAATTTTTACAACCAAAATGTACTTATCTCCACCATAAAATATCACCCAGAAGATGCCTCGATTTCTGTGTCAAGCTGCTACCTCGATTTCTGTGCTCAACCTTGAAATATGTGCAAAAAATGTAGTCTTGTTTTCTGTGCCAAAGGTACAGTCTGTACAGACTGTATGGACCTCGAAAACTGTGCCCAAAATTTCCAAAAAACTATGCCCAGAAATTTCCTCGAAATTTGTGCTTCATAGTACAACAATTAATGTTGAGTACGGTGCCTCAAAATTTGTGCCAATCTCCTATTGTATGATGCCTTGAAAACTGTGCCAATCTCCTGTTGTACGGTGCCTCAGTTTCTGTGCTGAAAACAATAAATGATGCCTCGATTTTTGCGCTGCTGGAAAAACTCAGTCCTCCCTCGAAATTCGTGCCACTTCTCCCTGCTCTCTCTTCTTCACTCTTTTCACAAGAATGAATGTGTTTTTCCTTTTTCCTTGATTTTTGATGAAACCCTAGGTTGAGTGAATGGACACTCAATCCAATGGCTGAGATTGGATGAGATCTATGGATGAGAATAATTGCTCATTAAATTCTCATAAAAATAATTTCACTCACTTAAATTTATCAAAAGTGACTTTAGTCTCTAAACTAACATTAAATGCTCATCTCAAGTCATTTAATGCAAGGGTCAATTTTAATTCCCCCTTTAAGTGACATAGGAAAAAAATCACTAGGTGAACACTTTCCTAGCTACAAAAATCAACATAATATGCACTCTTGACTCCTTTAACCGATATTTTTTATTTGATCCTTTGGGATTAAGGCATAACAGGTGGAACCAAAGAACTTGAGATTCATCACTAAAGGGATGCAGACATACCATATTTTGTACGGATTGTTTCTCCAATAGCATGAATTGGACTTTTGTTTCTCAAATAAACTACACATAAAGTTGCATGACCCCAAAACATCAATTTGACATTCTTGAAAAATAGCATGGAGGTTACCATATTCAAGAGATTTATGTTCATTAATTTTGCCACACCTTTCCGTTGAGGATGGTATGGAACTGTAGTTTGATTCATAATCCCATGTTGACAAGATAGTTTTCAAAATCATTAGAAGTACATTATTTTCCATCATTAGTATGAAGTGTAATAATGTGATATTACACTTTATTTTCAATCCATACATGTATTTTTTTGAATGTTTCATATGCTTTAGCTATTTTCTTTAATAAATAGACTCAATAGATACTGGTGTAATAATCAATAAAGTTCATGAGATATTTATTACCTTTTGTAGAATGAATGGGCATGGGGCCACACAGGTCAAACTATATCAGCTCTAACTTTCTAGATTCTATGGAATTTGACTCTTGAAATGCCTACTTTCTAAATTTTCCAAGAATACAAGAATTGCACTATTTGAGATTCTCTTGAATGACGAGGAAACCAAAAACACCATTCTTCTTTTACAATCAGAGACTATTATAATTGATGTGTCCATATCTAGCATTCCATAAAATACTGGAAGACAATGTACATTCTTCATGTTGAGAGAGGCGTGCAAAATTATGAGCTCTTTCAAATGTTCCTTTCAACCTTAACAACTTCCCATATTCACATCCAATCATGATAACTTGGTTTTCATAGGACACTCATATATCTACTATCCCATTGAATACGTGTATGGAATGGACTTGTTGTCAAATTATGTGTACCTGTTGGAAATAATGTAACTTCAGAAGTTATTCTTATCTTTATTGTACCTCCTTTGGTAGCAATTATTAATGTAATTGATCATGTAAAATATCATGAAAGAATCAATGTAAACATTGGATTGGAATTACCCAAAGAAAGTATTTATTAAATGTAATTTTTGTATCCCCTAAGACAAGTTGTCCTAGTGGGTAAATTGCCCCAAAACAGTGGGTATTCTGCCCCAAACAATGGGCAAATATTCCCCAGTCAAGTCGTCCCAGTTCAGTAAAGATAAGTTGGCCCAATAAGGGAAAAAGTCACCTTTTATGTGTATAAATAAAGAGGTCAAACCTCTCATTTGGTCATTCTCTCAATACAAGTCACTCTAGTCAAGGAAGGTTCACTACTACAGCTAAGAGTCTGATTGTTTTGGGGTTCTCCACTTTAGATAAGTTTATCTCTTGTTTTCTTGGGGATTGTGTGACTACTATCTCGATGTACATCGTTCTCTATTAGAAGGTGTGAGCTCGGGGGAGACAAATAGCTTTGTCTATGGTTCGAATATGATTGTTCTTATCATCGTGGTTCAATGAGCTCCACACTCATTTTGATTATGTGCTTTGCCATTCTTTTAGTGATCCTAGTTATGCTGCTATAAAATTCTAACATGGCATTAGAGTAGTGATAAAAGAAGCCATTGCCGGAAACTAGGGTTTCACATTTTGGGGACTTTCCTCATCAGTTTGGCTTGAAAAGAGCACTGAAAACTTTTCCCTAGGGAAGGAACATCTTTTGGTGAAGGAAAAATCCAGTTCTGAGAAGTTTCATTTTGACCTAATTTTGCAGCTCCTACAGTTACTGTAGAAATTAGGGTTTCAATTTTTTTGTTGTTCGGACCACGGTTTTGGCTTGATCTTACCTTATCTCAACTCTCCTTGATAGGAAACATCTATCTATGGTGTTAGTTTTGCAAGAGTCCAAAATTCATTTTGACCTAGCTCTTGCTAAGGTTTTTGGTCCAGATATGCACTCAAGATGATTGGAATGAAGGTTGAATATCGACTTGATGGGGATTCCAACTTCAAATCCTGGAAATCTAGTGTTCTCCTTATATTAGAATAAAATGATCTCTTGAAGTTAGTTAATGAGAAGATACCAGAACCAGAGCATGAAGAATCTTGGTGGATTCAGTAAAATATCATTTGGTTCCTCCAATCTCACAAAAGAAGAGATCTAGGAAGATGTTCAAAACCCTAAAGAAGTTATTTGAACACAATAGAATCAATGTTACTCTCACATTGAGGAATCAACTATCAAATCTGAAGATGTCAAAGTCATAATCGATTGGTGACTAATTTATGAGGATCTCAGAACTAAGGGACAAACTAAGTTCTAGTGGAGAATCCCTTGATGACAAGGAGCTTGTCATAACCACCTTAAATGGTCTTGCACCCTATTGGGAATCATTTAGCCAAAGAATAAGTGGACGAACCAAGTTTCCCAAATTTGACAGGTTATGGGTAGATTTCACTCATGGAGAGATGAGGATTGTAGGAAGGCATAAACTTCATGGCCCTCAATCCAAAAAAAAATCAAGCATTTATGTCTCATTCTAAGAAAGGAAGAGGAAAAGGAAGAAAGTTTTATAACCATAAGAACCAAGAGAGGAGATCAAGCCTATCTCCGGATCAAAAGAAGAAGAAGAAGAAGGACCTCTCTCATATACAATGCTTCAAGTGAAAGAAATATGGCCATTACACCAGTAATTGTTGAAGTTCAAACAAAAGGAAGCATGCATCCTCAACTACTGATGTCGATGAGGACACTCCTCACAAGAAGTCAAGGAATGATGATTCTGAGGTAGAAGCAGAAGACCACCAAAAGGATTTCTTCTTCTAGTACTCCCCATGATTGAGATGATGTGACTATCATAAAGATCCAAATTGTGATGGGCTTCCAAAAAGAAGATGAATATTAGAGGACTCTCACGACTCATACAAGTATACAGTGGGAGCCCACCCACAAAACAATAAAATATAAGTATTTGGATTGATTTCTCTTGTAGATTAGATCCATTGGCTTTGAATATGTTTCCATAACAATTTACATGCATATCTATAGGATGTAGAGCAATGTGATCTAGTTCCTTTATTGATGAACATTAGCCTCATATAGTATTTGTATATGATTGTTTAAATAGAAGAAATGTTGCACAACTTTTATGAACCCATCTTGGATGATATATCCTTCTAACATGCTTATAGTAGTACACACTCTTGACAATATGTTGTAATGGAGATAGAAGACATCTAGGTAGTTATCATATATATGTTGTGCCGAAGAATTAGCTAAGATTCCTACATACCTGTATAAACTATTTTCATTGCATTGAAATAAAAAATGGTTAAATTTGATTATGCAATGTCGCTAATCATCTAACGAGATTTGACTTGTAGGGAAAATACCATATCATATGGCCTACAAGAGAAGGATGATGAGACTTGTTCCGATGAACAAGTGATGGACATGTGAATCCCATTGACGTTCAGATTAATCAAAGGAAGGAATATCTTAGGAGCATGACTCTCAGCCTAGAAGGATGACTCCTAGACAAAGCAGTTAGAAGGAAGTCATGACTATACAGCAGCGGACAGACGAGGATCTAATACATCCAACTATATTTGATACATGACCCACAAACCTAGAGGATCTCATATAGAGATTGGTGTTTAGGAGAAGAAGGCTCCAACAGACATTGCTCAATGATTATGGAAAGCAATTGGTTTCCAGTTAGAGTCATGACAGAAGGATTAGAGTATGACGAGAGTTACTCAGTTGATTTTTGAGGAGGTTCACATCTGTTCAGTTAAGAATTGTGCCTCGGGATTCAGAACATATTGCTAGTGATGATCCCTTGTTTTTGATTTTGTATAATGATGATCTATTCCTCACCGAGACAAAGGGAGTTAGCCCTTGAGATGAGGATCTTGTCCTATTGGTGGTGTGGCATAAACCTGATGATATATTCCTAGGTTAAGGAATAAAACAGTTGAGATCCTGATCATATCCAACTTGATGACTGTGAGTCCCTGAATACAATGGTGGCATTGCTGGTTGATTCAGATAGTCAGTTGATAGGATCCTTGATGCACCTGGTTGTCACCAGGATGGATACTTACATCTTAGTAAGGAACTATGCTTGTTTTCTCTATGAAAGTTAGTGCTCACATTAACACCCAAAGTAATAGGCTGATGGACCTACCTGTGGATAACTATAGAGAGGGAGAAGGACGATCTGATGCAGAGGGAGAAGGATGGTCCAACACAGAGGGAGATTTGATGAACATGATTGCAATATCGGGCAAGTATTAGCCATGTGTCTTGGCTAAGGGTGAGTGGTCTGATGGTAGTACCCCATCTTCTCCCAGACACCCTATGATGGGGTGGGTAGACTAGTCCCTTGTGTTAAATTTATATGCTGCAATATCGTAGATTCCTACTTGATTAGCATTTAATAAATTTTCACAATAACATCATAAAGAGGATCTCTGAAAGATACCCAATCACAAGGTACAAAACAATTTATCTTGGGAAACCCTCAAGGGTAAGAAAACCCAGCAAAAAATTCCTCAATATAGATTACCAAAGTAAAATTCCCAAAGAACAAGTCTCATAAGAAAGAGAGACCAAACCCTAACACAAGAGCCAAGAACAATCCTCCTCCTCCTTCGTTAGCCTTCCTCTTCCTCTCTTGCGCAATGCTTGAGTGAGTGAATGATTAGAATGAGGGAGGCACCTCACATATTTATACTCAAATTTTAACTTGACCTTTTAACCTAACTGGGATGACCTATCAAATTGACAGGGCCGACTTACCCAGGAAGACTCAAAATAATATTTATATTAAACTCTTTTGGGTACTATTGACCCGACTTACAATGGAGGATTTACCTCATGAATTTTGCATGACCTTTTACATTAATGAAATATCCCAAAGGAGGAATAATAATAATATAAAGTACAAGCAAAATATTCTTCAAAGTTACATTATTTCAACACCTTGATACTCTCAAATACAGGCACATGAATTCTATCATGTGATTTGTTTCATTTGTTGACATTTCATGTCTAGAATAGAACAAGACGAAAATGGATGCCCCAATATATTTGATGCCTCTATCAGTTGAGATGTGTGCAAGTCTATAGGTTCTCATCAGATTCTACGAGACTAGATTAGCACATGTATGATATAGAATGTGACTGTACTTTTATCCCAGACACCTTGTGATGGGGTGGGGAGATTGGCCCTTGATGAGTACTGATGATGCATCGAGCAGGTGTTCCCCCAGTATTAGCCATGTGATTTGGCTAGGGGTGAATGGATTAGGGCGGGACAATGCCTTATCCCAGTCATCCTGAGATGGGATGGGGAGATTGATTCCTAGTTGCACACACTATCCTCCTAGAGGTTGAGCATCATGCATTCCTTTAGTATTGGCCTCTGTAACTTGGCTAGAAGTGAATGAACCAAGGTGGGATAGTTCCTTCTCCCAGTCATCCTGATATAGTATGGAGAGATTAGTCCCTAGTTTCTCACTCATTAGAATGGGGTAGTGCCCTCATGTCCCAACCATCTTGTGAAGGGATGGTGGATATTGGTCCCATGATTGACTCCCTTAGTAAGAAGGAAGGTTGAATTCACTCCTAGACACTCTGAGAAGGAGTGGGAATATCATATTCATGATTATACTCCCTTGGTAAGAGGGAAGGATGATGATACAGAGGCCATTTCATTATTCAAATCACTCTGGGATAGAGCGGGAGATATCTTGGAAATCCTGGTTGGTGGAGAGGCCACTGCATTCTCTAAATCACTATGGGATAGAGTGAGGAGATATCTCAGACATCCTGGTCAGATGGATAGGCCATTGCATTCTTCAGATCACTCTGGGATAGAGTGAGGAGATCTATTGAACATTCTCATAGGATGGAGAGGCCAATGCACACTCTTGGACACTCTATAGAGTGGGGAGATCTCTTGGACATCATGGGACTTGATGAATAGATTTAGTGCATTCTCTATATCACTCTGGAAATACTGTGAATATTTCTCAGACATCCTGAGACGAGATGGAGAGGCTGGAACACTGGTGCACACTGGTACTCTTGGACTCACCAAAGGATTGGTTGAGTTGGTGAATTTTCCCCAATGGAATGAGTTGAGATGAGGCACATTGTCCTTATATATGTTCCCCAATGGATTGGGTTGAGCTGAGACACATTGTATTGTTCCCCGGTGGACTGGGTCGAATAGATCCACACTGGTACTCTTGTATGGAATTGTCGATGGACTGGTTGAGTTAGTGAATGTTCCCCAATGGGATGGGTTGATGCATGATGGAATCTCCAATGGAATGTGCAGATTTTTTGGGCTGATGCATTCAATGGAATATCCGATGGACTATGCAGAGTTGTTGAGCTGAGGCATGAGTGACTCCCCTATGGATAGGGCAGAGTCATGGATCTAGTGCATGTTCTCCAATGGAATGGATTGAGATGGTTTATTTGTTGACACTTCTCGACAAACTAAGATTGTGTTAGAATACCTTCCTTATGATATAGAGAGGTTAAAGATAACTGTGATGTACATATGATATCCATATGTGTTCCAGTATGATAATACTGATGATGCCTCCCTGGATAAGAGGGAGTGTTGGAGTAGTAGCTACGTGAGGCATCACCTCATAGGTCGACCCAAGAAAGAATAAAATTAGAATACTGTATCTTAATAATACCTTCCTTTTTAAATGGGAGTGTTGGAAATAATGTAACTTCGGAAGTTTTTATGATATTTATTGTACCTCCTTCGGGAGAAATTATTAATGTAATTGATCATGTAAAATATCATGAAAGAATCAATGTAAACATTGGGTTGGAATTATCCAAAGAAAGCATTTATTAAATGTAATTTTTGTATTCCCCAAGACAAGTCAGCCTTGTGGGTAAATAGCCCCAAAACAGTGGGCATTTTGCCCCAAAAAATGGGAAGAATTTCCCTAGTCAAGTTGACCCAGTTAAGAAAAGACAGGTTGGCCCAGTAAGGGAAAACATCACTTTTTATGTGTATAAATAGAGAGTCCAAACCTCGCATTTGGTCATTCACTCAAGACAATTTTTCTCTAGTGAAGGAAGGTTCTCTACTGCAACTAGGAGTCTGATTTTTGGGGGTTCTCCACTTTTGAGAAGTTTCTCTCTTGTTTTCTTGGGTTTTGTGCTACTACTATCTGGATGTACATCATTCTCTATTGGAAGGTGTGAGCTCAGAGGAGACAAATAGCTTTGTCTATGGTTGGGAGATGATTGTTCTTATCATCGTGGTTAAACGATCTCCACACTCATTTTGTTTCTATGCTTTGTCATTATTTTAGTGATCCTAGTTATGCTGCTATAAAATTCTAACAGTACCAAGGACAACACGCTTCTTTACAACTCTCGAAGATAGAGAACATTATGTAACAATAAATCAAGGAACCTAAGTAGTCGATGGAACCAATTCCCTTGGGATTGAGGCTAGAATTTTCTACAAAATACACTACTCGATCTAAATTGTCATTTATTTCTTCAAAAATATATTTTCTAAAGGTCATGTGGGAGGTTGCACTGATGGACAAAAATACCTTCTCCATAGCATAATTCTTCTACCTCGTAACCCAGACCTTGAATTGATGACTCTAATGGGAAAAACCTCACTCATATTGACCACATGATTCAACTTAGAGACTAATTCTAATATCTAAGGGTCCCAAAACACCTTATCTACCACTTAAAGAAAACCTTAATGACCAATTTTTGCTGACCTAGGCACATTCCTAGATTTGGGGGCATCTCCCTTGATTTGGGGACTTTTTCCCTGATTTTAGGATTGCTATAGTTCAACCTCAGTTAGTGACTACGATATATCCCATAATTTATCTCTTAACTAACCATTCATGTCAAAATTTATCCATTAGAACCACTATTGACCTAGTTAGTTTTTTGCATGCTCATAATAATCAGTGCATGAGTAGTCTTAAGTTAGAACTAGCGATCGTGAAGTCATGCGTAAGTGTAACTAATATAAGGAGAGTAAGCATGGATAACTAAGAGTCCTTGGATATAGTTAATATTGACTATAATCTCCTACAATGGATGAGCAATTCAAGTTTCCTCTTGACCTAATTCGAATTTCCTCCCTTTAAATGTTTTCCACCTACATTTATTCAAGTCAATGATACACACCATTCTTGTCTTCCTATATCCTCCTAGTTTTTTTGTAGTGATCTATGATAAATAATTTGTTACATGATTAGTTGTTTGATGATTTTATTTTCACTATATATCTCTTTATCTTATGTACTTATATCTATATGTTCAAATATCATATGGTATGAGAGTTGCAGGGTTACTAAACTAGATAGTGTTCTAGTGATTTTTTGTCAGGCATCAAGCTTTTGTAGGTTAAAGAAGGGATTTTGAAGCCATAAAATATATCATATTCAGCCATCAAAGAGATCATTTGAAGTCATTAGAGAGCTCATTTTCATCCATGGATCTCCTATCTCCCCATCTTAGTTGCTACATAGTTGCTATGTTAGATACAATCTTATTGAGGTTGCAATCTCACTTTTGCAGACATCAAATAACTCATTTGCGGCCATTATAGATCTCAGTTGCATGACTATAAAAGAGATCATTTATATCCATTGGGGAGATCATTTGCAACCATGTATCCCCTATCTCCCCAACTCAGTTGCTACATAGTTGGTATGCTAGATCCATTCTTGTTGAAGGAGGCCCCATAATATTCACAACACATGTCCTATGAGGACATATTCACATACATTGAGAGTATGAAAGAGGCCCCAAAACCTTCAAAACAATGGACTATGAGGACATATTCACATCCATGATCCACCACTTAGATAAAGAAGACTCTTTTATAGGCCCAGAAGAAGAGGTTATCTACAAATTTCTTCTATCCATTGGAGAACTTGTCCCAAATCAAGTTCAAATTGAAGAATCCATTGGAATAATTTTCCCAAATCAAGTATTTTTTGAAGAATACCTCCATAATGTCTTCTCATTCTTTGGATCTACAACCTTTTATCCTATATTTCACCAATTTCTGCACAAATTTTTTAAGGGATTTCCTACATTCGAAGCAAGAAGTGTTCAAGAACCACCATTCAAGCACTTCAAAGTGTTTAGATCACGTGAATGGGATCACATGAACTTTAAAAGGAGTTCACAAATGTTTGCAGGGATCTATGACAAACACCTTCATTGAGAAGCAGTTCACACAGTTGAGAGATATTTTGTGAGTGAAGGCATATTTTGAGCAGGCTTCTTAAAACATTCTCTTCACATCCTCTTTTATGAGGGGGGGGGGGGGGGTCTCACGTTTTTTTCCCTCTTTCCAAATTTATAGAGAATATTGTGTGCATGGGTACTTAATATGGTTGCAAGTTGCTGGGACACATTTTTCATTATTTATTTATTTCACCTAGTCAAGCTTATAGGGGGTGTTGGAGAAAAATATATTCTCCATAGCATAATTTTCCTACCTAGTAACCCAGACCTTGAATTCATGACTTTAGTGGAAAAACCTGACTCATATTGGCCACCTGAGTCACCCTAAATCCTAATTCTAATTTCTAAGGGTCACAAACCACCTTATTTGGCACTAAAAGTAAACCCTAATGACTAATTTTGGCTAACCTAGGTGCATTCCTAGATTTGGGAGCACCTACCTTGATTGGGGATTTTTTTCCTAATTTTAGGAATGTTGGAGTTTATTAATGCTTAAATTTTGCTTACATGCGACATTTCAACTAATCTTGCAGAAAGGCATCATCAACATACAAAATGCAGCTCACTGAAGACATCCTCATCAGGTCCAAAAACACAAACTAAGCCCTAAAATTCCAAATTCAATCGGTACAAACAATCCAACTACTTAAAATGCTGTACACTTGCTATTAAGCATGAATCAACTATTTAGATACATGTGATTACCCACGTGGGATTTCCTTCAAATCCCTCATGACTATCAAAAAAGAGGGACCGCTTACTTTCACGATGCATTGAAGGCTCAAAATGGCTCTCTTGGTTCCAAAACTCAATTGAGACTCCTCACATGCTTGGGAGCATTGAATAACCCCTCTGATGTACTTGTGAAACCAATTCAAAGGAAGGATCACATTTCGATCATTTCTCTTGGCCTCCATTTGGCCTATAAAAGGAAACCATGGGCACACATTCCATAGGATAAAACCAGAGAAATGTTATGCTGCAAGAATTGTGTTGAGAGCTCACCTTTCAATCCACTCTTACCTCACATTGGCATGCCCAAGCTCGCTTGATTTCTTCCTCTAAGAAGCAAGTGTTTCTCCATTGTTGCCTCCTTCCTCAAGGAGAAACATTTTCTCTTCGCTCTTTTACCTTAGTTTAGTTTTGTTGAAGTTGAATTAGCTTGTGTGTTCCTAGTGTACCTAACCCACAACTAACATTGTTTCCTTGGCTGCAAGCTACAAGTATAGCAGGGAATATTGCTCACCCTTGTGACATTTTACCCTTAATAGTGTTTATGGTGACTCTCTTATTTTTGTTCATTCTATGTTAGATAGGTTGTCTTTTGCTAGATAGCTTATTTTGGGTGTTGTGCAGGTGCAGGATCTTACTGTCCAACCTCTTAGAAACCACAATTCGGACACCTTCATCTCGACCTAAAAATTTTCTCAATAGCGTGAATCTCGGTATCCCGTATATGCTGCATAGCGTAGAAATCTCCTTGAAAGATGCGCAAGTCATATAGTTGAATTGCTTTGTAAATCATGCGATAGATTTGTGTAAACTTTGCTTCACTGTAATTGTGTTATTCGTGCGAATGTGGGTCCAATACCCATGTGAATATGTCTTTTATTTATTTTTACCTATGTTTTTAGAACCATTACAGTTTTAATGACTCCATAATGGGCCTCTTAGTACTCACTAGTGACTAAATGATTATGCTTGCCACCTCATTGGAATTGTTAGTCTAGGAAATTATATTTGACTACCTTTAGTTATAAGTCTTTTGCTTCTTACTTATTCCTTTGTTTTATGCAAGATAGTTTAGTTCACTTTCCCACACACATTCAAATAACTAAAGACCCCTTTACCTGGATTATTCTCTTTTCCTTTCGCTCTTAGTGATCATGGAAAATCATAAAAGGGTGATAGGTTTGAAATACCTCCTTTGCACACATCTATTTTTTTTAGAAGCATCTTGAATAGTTTTTATTTGTAAGCAATATTAGATACTTAGAGTTTAAATTAAAGTGGATGCCCATATATCTTTACTTTATTCTCTTTAATTAGTCTCAATTTCAATTTCATTTTTCTTTCCAAAAATAAGTGTGGTTTCTACTTAATCACACACCAAGAGACCTAAAGAATATTTATTGTCTGGTATGCTCTCCATTTTGTACTCTTAGTGATATGGATGGATCAGAATGATTCAAAAGTTTGAAATACCTCTCTTGCACACCTTAATAAATTTTGGACCATTTCAAAATCAACATTACACTTGTAATTCTCAAACCAACTAAAATCCCCCACAGGAGATCACAAAATAACATTTTAGTTAGTTTAGGATTGATTGGGATAGGAATCCAAAAATTGTCCACCAATATTCTACATTATTGAAACATAGCATTGTTGACTTTTATGGTACTTTAAATATCGCTATCTACAAGTGTTAAAAGAGAACCCATATAAGAAGTTGTTAGAAAAACAGGATCACAGAACAATAAACAATAAACAAGATGCAAATACAATCACGCAAACACATTACAAGAGAGACACCAATACATCGTGGTTCACCCAAGATGGGCTATGTCGACACTAAAATTGCCAGTCCTTATTATTATACCATCCAGCAAATGAAGGGATACATCCTATAGCACATCCGCTGCACTTCCTCTTCACTGTCTCACACTCTCTCTTTATGATCTCAGAGATCTTTACAATGCATAATACCTAATACATCAAACCTAGCCATATTACAATGTATTTATTATAAAGGGAAATACAATGGGAAAATACCATGGGTTACCCAAAACCATGGACCCATAAAACAACCCCAAAAATTTCCTTCAGGGGCTTCACCCCCAATCGCCACTGGAGTCCCATTGGGGGGTGATGCCCCCCCACACCCCCCCGATGGGGTGAGTGTACAGTCCAACTACATATCATATAAAACTGGGGTACAAACACAGATGGATAATAATATCTCTGAATCTGGGAGATTAGGCTCCACAACCAACAATCTCCCACTTAGAGACTGATCACAACAACTCCACCGCTGTTGCACTTACTGGACCTTGGACTTGGAAAATTTCTCATCTTCACCTTCACGCTAGAAGCCCAATTGAAATCGAGCAGGAACTCAGTTTCTCTCTGGTCACTACCTTTGTAAACATGTCTGGAGGATTCTGGCTAGTATGTATCCTTTCCAGCTTCAACAGTTCATCTTCCAGAACAAAGCATATGAAATGGTACTTGAGCTATATATGTTTAGTCTTGGAATGGAATGCTGAGTTCTTTGCAAGATGAATGGCACTCTGGCTATCACTATACAACCTACTATCCTTCTGCTTCTTACCTAGTTCCTCCATAAACCTCTGTAACCAAATCATCTCTTTACTAGCCTCTGTAACAGCAACATAATCTGCTTCCGTTGTTCAAAGTGCAACAACCTTTTGCAGTTTCAAAATCCAAATTACTGTTGTTCCACCTATAGTAAACACATACCCTGTGGTGCTCCTCCTGCTATCCTTATCACCTGCCATATCTGCATCAAAATATCCCTGTAGAAAAGTGTTTGAAGCTCCAAAACATAATGCATCAGTGGTAGTACCTCTCATATACATGAGAATCCACTGTACTTCCTTCCAATGTTCTTTTCCTAGATTGTTCATATATATGCTCACAACTCCCACTGCATGTGCAATATTTGGTCTTGTGCACACCATGGCATACATCAAGCTGCCAACTGTGGATTGATAAGGAATCTTGGACCTGTAATCTATCTCTTCCCGTGTCTTAGGAAACATTTCCTTACTTAGTTTGAAATGGCTGGCCAAAGGTGTACTAACTGGTTTTGCATTCTGCATTTTGAACCTTTCCAACACCTTTTGTATGTACTCACCCTGAGACACTGTCAATTTGCGATTTTTCTTGTCTCTTGTTATTCTCATACCAAGGATTTGCTTTGCAACACCCAAATCCTTCATCGTAAATGAATTTGCTAACTTCCTTTTGAGCACATTTATTTCATGCATGTTAGACCCTGCAACAAGCATGTCATCCACATACAATAACAAGATAACATAACTTCCATTATCTAGCCTCTTGAAATAAACACAGTGGTCAGAATGACATCTACTATAACCTTGTTATGTCATAAACCTGACAAATTTTAAATACCACTACCTTGGAGCTTGCTTCAAGCCATGCAATCTCTTTTTCAACCTGCATACCAAGTTCTCCTTACCTTTGACCTCATACCCTTGTGGCTGCTGCATATATATCTCTTCCTCCAAATCCCCATGGAGAAAAGTTGTTTTTACAACTAACTATTCAAAATGCAAATCTTCTACTCCCACTAGACTTAAAATAGTCCTAATTGAAGTCATATTAACAACATGATAAAATATTTCATTAAAATCTATACCTTTCTTCTGTACAAACCCCTTTACAACAAGTCTGGCCTTGTACCGCTTCTTACCTCCTTCTTCTTCCTTCAACCTGTAAATCCATTTGTTTTGCAATGCTATTTTACCAACAAAAAACTGAACCAAATCCCAAGTCTAGTTTCCTACCAATGAATCCATCTCGTCATTCATTCCTTGCTCCCACTTCTTTCTAGTTTCCACCTGCATTTCTTCTTCATAACATTTTGGTTCACCGGCATCAGTCATCAATAAATAATACAATGAAGGAGAGTATCGTTTAGGGAGTCTAATTAACATGGTAGATCTTCTTGTTGTTGTAGGAGTTTCAGGTACTTGCTGTTGTTCTTGATTTTATGGCACCTTTGGAACTTCATTTTCTTCAATCTCATCAAGTACTGTGTACTCTGTGTTTTCGTTTTCCTGTTTCTTTCCTTGCAACTGATATTTATACATGACCTTTTCATTGAATATCACATCTCTACTCCTAATGATTTTGTGATTTTCATAATCCCATAAGTGATAACCAAAATCATCAACCCCATATCCAATAAAGGTACATTTCTTGGATTTAGCTTCAAGCTTTGTTCTATTTTCTATATCAATATGGACAAATGCTTCACAACCAAACGTTCTCAGAAATGAATAGTTTACCTTTTTACCTGTCCATACCTCCTCTGGAATACCACCATCCAAAGCACTTGAAAGCCCTCTATTTATTAAGTAAACAACAATATTTACAGCATCTGCCCAAAATTGTAAGGGCAACCCTGCATGCAATCTCATACACCTTGCATGCTCCATGATCGTTCTATTCATCCTTTCTGACACACCACTTTCTTGTGGTGTTCTTGGGACTGTCTTCTTTCTATGAATCCCATGGTATGAACAATAACTATCAAACTCCTTGCCGCGATACTCACCTCCATTATCAGATCTGAGACACTTCAACCTTTTTCCTGTCTCATTTTCAACCAAAGCTTTCCACTTCTTAAAAGTAGAAAACACATCAGATTTATGTCTAATGCAATAAACCCAAGTTTTTCTAGTTGCATCATCAATAAATGTAACATAATAATGAGAGCCACCAAGAGATTGTACCTGAGCTGGTCCACATACATCTGTATGTACAAGCTCTAACTTTTCATTCTTCTTCTGTTTCCCAACCCTGAGAAATATGACTCTCTTTTATTTTCCATAAACACAGTTCTCACAAAATTCCAAACTTACCTGCTTCAAATCTGGCAACAACTTCCTTGAGTGGATAATCTGCATCCCCTTCTCACTCATGTGGCCAAGCCTATGGTGCCACAATGTTGTATCTGTTCTATGGAAGCTAAAGAGATAGAATGGTCAGTATTATGAGGACATAAATACAACGTACTTATCTTGTCTCCTTTTGCTATCACCATTGATCCTTTAGTGATCTTCCACCATGTTTCTCCAAACGCAGATAGATAGCCTCCATCTCCCAACCGCCCTGTTGAGATCGGATTTCTTTTCATAGCAGGAATATGCCTTACATCTTTCAACAGCCATTCAGTTCAATTCTTAAATTTTATCCATAGCCTACTCATTCCAACAATTTTACATGGTTCATCATCACCCAATAAGACATGTCCAAAATCGCCTGGAACATAATCATGAAAATATTTCCTATGGGGTGTAGCATGACATGAATCCCCTGAATCTACTACCCAATAATCACTAGTATTATCTAATGCAAGAATCAAAGCATCTTGTAACACATCACCTGCTACATTTGCTTCCTGGGTAGTTTCCTACTGTCCATCTCCTTTCTTCTTTAGAGATCTGCATTCTTTCTTCAGATGCCATTTCTTTCCACAGTTCCAGCACTCTATGTTTCCCAATCCGGACTTGGATCTTCCCATTTTAGACTTGCTGCGATTACCTTATATCTTTCCTCTCTCTTTTTGTCTTCCCCTTCTCTCGATGGTCAACGCATTACATGATGTCTCACCTATTCTTTTTCTTTGCATTTCCTTGCTAAGAATAACACTAACAACATCATCAAATATCAAGGTGTTTGAACCAGAGACAAAGTTACTTACATCCATAACCAAGCCATTCCATCTTTCTAGCAATGAACACAAGATTAGAAGAGCCCTAACCTCATCATCAAAGTTCACACTTACAGAACTTAGTTGATTTGTAACTGTATTAAATTCATTTAAATGATCAACAACAAATCCACCTTCAAACATCTTCATATTAAATAAACACTTCATTAGAAATACCTTGTTGGAGGCCAAGGGTTTTTCATATAGATTAACCAATGCGCTCATCAAACCCTCCGTTGTATTTTCTTTTGAAATATTGAAAGCCACCGAAAAAGGTAGGGACAATTGTATTGTTCCCAGTTCCTTGTTGTCAAGAACCTCCCATTATTCGTCCTCCATAGTTGTCGGTTGCTTTGCTCTTCCTCTCAATGGTAGGAATAGATCCTTCTGTTACAGATAGTCCTCCATTTGCATCTTCCATAACTGGTAGTTTTGGCCATTAAACTTCTCTACCTTAAACTTTTCTTCTTCCTCCATTTCTCCCACTTGAACCAGAAACCCTCGTTTCTTCCGAGTTTATCCGCCAAATAGACCTTTGGCTTTGATACCAATTGTTAGAAAAAAAGGATCGCAGAGCAATAAACAAGATGTAAATACAATCACACAAACACATTACAAGAGAGACACCAATATATCGTGGTTCACCCAATATGGGCTACATCCACACTGAAATTTCCAGTCCTTATTATTATACAATCCAACAAATGAAGGGATACAACCTGCAGCACATCCGCTGCACTTCCTCTCCACTATCTCACACTCTCTCTTTACGATCTCAGAGATATTTACAATGCATAATACCCAATATATCAACCTTAGCCGTATTATAATGTCTTTTTTATAAAGGGGAATACAATGGGAAAATACCACGGGTTACCCAAAACCATGGTCCCGTGGGGGGCCGATGCCCCTCCACACCCCCCCGCTGGGGTTCGTGTACCATCCACTTGCATATTATATAAAACTGGAGTACAAACACGGCTGAATAATAATATCTCTAAATCTGGGAGATCAAGATCCACAACCAACAGAAGTGTGTAGTTCCCAAGGACATGAAAGTCAAGATATAGTTGTTTTTACTCCCCATAAAGAGTCACTTAGATTTCTGTGGAGTCTACCCTTTACTTCCCACGCCGAACCACTTATCTGCACTTGATGTGGATATATTAGTGGCCAAAACCTAGGGTATCACCAAGGATTAGTTGTGGGTGTAATTGATTCCTAAGGCAGATCTCGTTAGTTGTTGGAAATGTCTCTATCTCTTTCAGAACATAGCCCCAACATCTTTCCTTGATATATGAATCTATCATACCTTCACTAGCCAATGTTAGGATATTTTATCATTGTCGGTGGGTGAGCTATTGGAAGGCCCACTTGTTTCTGGAAATTAAAATACCCTAGTGGTCTTTGGGTAAGCCATCATAGACTGATACCCAAAAGAAAACTCAAAATATCTAGAAAAAATAGATTCAAACACTTTGCATGCAAAATTTCCTGGGAAACAAAAATAAGTTTTATAATTATAACTCACCCGGAATCCTATTGTTTGATGCATATCCCTTGGCTATTGTTGTTCCATTATTCTCACCAATGCTTCAAGATGTAACCTGAGAATGAGGAAAGATTGAAAAAAAAGTAGTTATTGCTACAAAAATAGGTTTTCATAAACAAATTGTTGAATAACTCATCCACCTTCAAGAATTTAAAAATTGAATTTGAAATGATCAAATTGGAAGGTAAAGAGTTCTTTTATAAAATTAACAACACGTTACATAAATATTTCACATGAACCTTGATGATGAATCGTTGAAATTGAGATTAGATTCCTTCCACCTAGGCCTTTCACATACTCAATTCAGTTCACTATAGGGGATTTTCCCAAAGGAGTCACTTCAATTATTTGGCACAATAGAGACTCTCAACAATGGATAAAAACTAATTTTGGATAGGGAAATGGGGATTTTGCAGACTAGGGACAATAGGTATTTTAGCTATGAATGTAATCCAATAGCATGAGGGTACTCTCCAATGCTTGTGTCCTCAAATTCATTCTCCTATGCCTCTTTTTGTTTGGGTACACAGGGTACTACCAAAGGACCGAACACCAAGAGCAACCACTTCACACAAACAGATCACAGATCAACAAACCGATGTTTTGACATGGTTTAAACCCTCTTGAGGGAAACACTCCACGGCCCCGGCCAAATAGCTTCTATGGGACAATTTATTATGCAAAGAAAGAAAGTTACAAATGAGCTTCTCATAATCGATCAACTAAACAATGACCCTCCATGCTCTTTAAATAGAGATCATGGACCAATCGAGTGTTAAGCCACGGATCAAGGTTAGGTTTGATCTAAGAGAAGTTGAGCCGTCGGATCACTCTATGTCGGAAACATATCGTGACCGTCGGATTAAGTATTTACAAATGCATACTAATGCATACTAAAGAAACACACTATCCCTAACGGATATATTACACAAGTTGATCTTAACTAACTCCTAAGTGTCTAAATATCCTAACATCCCCCCTTAAGAACAACTTGGGATATGATTGAAGGATTTACAAAGTGACACTATTAGGAGAAGGAAGGAGGCATTAGAGCCTATCCCCCCTTAATGACGAGTTCCTGAACTCCTAACATAGATCGAAGTTTAGAAAACTTCGCTTCTGTAAGAGACTTGGTGAAGATGTCTGCAACTTGATCATCTGTAGGGCAAAAGAGCACTTCAAGAACACGATCATGAACAAGATTTCTGATGAAGTGCATATGTAGCTCAATGTGTTCGCTGCGTTGATGTAGAACTGGATCTTTGGCAAGCTTGATGGCACTTTGATTGTCGCACCAAAGTGGAGTAGGCTGCTGCTGCTCGAATCCAAACTCTGAAAGGATCTATCGAAGCCATAAAGCTTCCTGACTGGCATTAACTACTGCTCGATATTCTGCCTCTGATGAAGAAAGAGCAAGAGCTTGTTGTTTCTTACAAGCCCAAGTAATAGGTCTAGATCCCAGACTGAAAACATAACCTGCAGTAGACTTTCGATCATCAGGATCGCCGGCCCAATCTGAATCAGTGAAACCAACCAACAAAGGTTTCCCCCCTGTACTGTAATGAATCCCGAACTGAACTGTACCTCGAATATATCGAAGTATTCTTTTAGCTGCTTTCCAGTGACTTTCATGAGGCATCTGCATATAACGGGCAACTCGACCAACGGCAAAGGAAAGGTCAGGACGGGAATGAGTCAAGTATAAAAGACTATCAACAAGCTGACGATACAAGGTGGCATCTACTTCAGGTGAAGTACAAGTGGCAGAAAGTTTGACTCCAGACTGGAAGGGAGAAGGGGCTGGTGTACAATCTTCCATGTGAAAGCATCGAAGAAGGTCACAAGCATACTTAGACTGAGAAAGAAAGATTCCTTCTTTGGTTTGCAGGACTTGGAGACCAAGAAAATAATGCAAATGTCTTAAGTCTGACATTTCAAAATTTTGTTTAAGACTGGATTTCACATGGGTTATAAGCTTAGGGTCACTACCAGTAAGAATAAGGTCATGAACATATAGAACAAGTATGATGAGATGGTTTTCTACTTTCTTGGTATAGACATTGGGGTCAGAATGGCATCTAGAAAAACCAGTGTCAAGGAGAAAGTTATCCATTTTGGCATACCAAGCTCTAGGAGCTTGCTTAAGGCCATATAAGGATTTCTTAAGGCAGCAGACAAGGCTAGAGTTATTCTGAACATAGCCAGGAGGTTGTTCCATGTAAATTTTCACCTGTAAATCACCATGTAAGAAGGCAGACTTGACATCCATTTGATGGACTTCCCAGTTGTGTAAGGCTGCAAGGGAAAGAACAAGGCGGATGGAGTTCATTTTGGCGATGGGAGCAAAGGTTTCATTGTAGTCAATCCCTTCAACTTGAGAAAAACCTTTGGCAACTAACCTTGCCTTAAGTCTTTCAACACTTCCATCTGATGCATACTTAGTTCTGTAGACCCATTTACATCTGACAAGTTTTCTTCCTTTTGGAAGAGGTACAAGATCCCAAGTATCATTCGCCATTAAGGAACGATATTCTTCATCCATGGCTGCATCCCAATCTGGATTCCCTGAAGCTTCTGCAAAAGTTTCTGGATCATGATTCTTGGAAACTTGAGCCAAAAGAGAATAGGCTCGCTGAAACTGAGAACGTGTTCAACGTTGATCTCTAGGATCACCTGCAAGATCACCAGCTGCTTCACATGTTGAACGGACCCATCGAGGAAGCACTTGTGCTGGTGAAACTGGAGGAACATGAGCAGACGGAGGTGGATTTTCATCCTCACTATCATCATCAGAAACTGGAGTTGGAAACCTGTCAAGGAAGTTGGAAGAAGAAAAAGAAGGCACACACGCCGAATCAGGCTCGCAGGCCAAAGATGGCACAATCGCCGAGTTAGGCTCGCAAGCCAAGATATTTTCATCAAATTTAACATCTCTTCTAATGATTATAGCATGAGAATGTGGTTGAAGAAGTCTATAACCTTTTACATCTTCAGAATATCCAACAAATATGCACTTTTCACTTTTAGGCTGCAATGCTTTCCGTTTTTCATCCGAAATGTGAGCCCATGCTTCACTACCAAACACACGAAAGTGACTTACATCAGGTTTAATTTTACTCCATGCTTCTTCCGGTGTTATACCTTGTAATGCTTTTGTGGGGGTGCGATTAACCATGTAATTTGCACAAGTTATGGCTTTAGCCCAAAATTGAAGACTTAGTCCCTTAGATTGGATCATACAATTAGCCATTTCTTTTAAAGTGCGGTTCTTCCGCTCAGCTACACCATTTTGTTGTGGTGTATATGGAACAGTGTGCTGTTGTTGGATGCCTTGTTCAGTGCAGAAAGTAGTGAACTGTTTGTTAACATATTCTCCTCCATTGTAAGATCTTAACTTAATAATTTGATGACCAGATTGTTTTTCAACAAGGGCCTTGTAGGCCAAGAACATGTTAAATACTTCGCTCTTAAGTTTTAGGAAATAAACCCAAGTGCGTCTGGTGTAATCATCAATGAAAGTTAAGAAATATTTGAAACTAGAAAAGGAAGCAGATGGAAGAGGACCACACAAGTCACTATGCACAAGCTCCAAGGGAACCGAGGTGTGCCAAGAGGCACGTTTGTCAAAACTGTCTCGATGATGTTTTCCGAGTACACAACCGGAACAAACACCATCTCTGCAAGATAGCATCGGAAGACCTGTCACCATATTTTCTTTACATAGTTGTTGCAATGAGCGATAATTTAAGTGACCAAATCGTTCATGCCAAAGTTTGCTCAAGTTATCACTATGAGCAACAAAAACTGAAGGGAAAGGTGATGACCCAAAGTTGTTAAACTTGTACAACCTGGTAATATCATCAACAATTCCGGTAGCTAGGACCTGTTGAGGATCTTTAAAATCCTTGATTACAACTTGGTGAGGTGTAAAGGTCACAGTTTTACCTTCACCAAAATGAGTGATCTGATAGACTGATAACAAATTGCAGGAAATTCTTGGAACACATAGTACATCACTAAAATGACCATTATCTACTGGAACTGTTCCAGCTCCTACAACACTTAGAGATCTATCATCACCAACAAATATTTGTTTGGTGTTACATTCATGCATAGTAGAAAAGATGGCTTGATCCTTATCCATATGATAAGATGCTCCAGAATCAATGAGCCATTCATTTGAAGTAGAAGAAGAAGATGCATTATAAGAATAACCAGAAGCACAAAGTGCATGTCCATGAGAGGTAGATTCTAAAGGCGAATCTAGGCTGATGTGGTGCTTCTTCATTGCTGCTTCCAAGGCTGCCATCTTCTTGAAACACTTAGATTCATCATGATTATCTTTCCCGCAATAGTTGCAATGATGCTCAGTCTTCTTGCCTTTTGGCTTGGATCCTTTGTCATTTTTTAAAGAAAGAGCTGACTGAGAGGGTTTTGGACCCTTGTTTGACTTATTATTGCGAAAATTTTGTTTCTTGGGAGGCTTGGACTTTTCTTTCTGTTGGGACAATAAGGCTTTCCCAGATGTATCTACATTGTTGATTATTCCAAGATGAATGAGTTAATTTTGTTCCCTAATCAAGGAATCACAAAAGGATTCAAGACTAGGCTCTTGATAGCTAGCTGCATTCAAGGATGCTTTCATGGAGTAAAATGTAGATACAAAAACAGAATATGCAGGTCCAAGTTTGGAAAGAATATGATAAATGCATTGTTTGTCTTCCCTCTCAATCTTACATTCTGCACATAAGAGTTTAACAGTTTTGTACTTAGATAAATAATCTTGAATGCATGAAAAGTCACTTGGATTTAAAGAAATCAACTCATTTTCGAGTTGGTGACCTCGAATTTCATTGTGTTTACCAAACACAGTTTCCAACTTGTCCTAAGCAGTATTAGGTTCATCAATTCCAGATATGTGGAATCGCAAATCAGTAGAGATTGACATCCCAATCAATCCACGAGCTTCATCACATCTATTTTCCCATTTTATTTTTTTATCATCATCAGTGGGTTCTTTTTCTTTCCCTGTGGTAATTCTGAAGAGTCCCCTACTTCGTAGAACATCCTCCATACGAGATTTACATGAGAAATAGTTGGAACTGTTAAGTAGAATATCACAATGGGAGGCCATATTTGTAAATTAATGGCTGTAAAGGCAGAAACCAATAGTCTGGATGTGAAGAGCTCGAAAAAATAGGCGGTTTCAAAAAAACCAGCACTGAAAACTGACTCTGTATGATGAAATTATGCTTGAACAAAGAAACTGTTGAAGATGTCCCCAATAGTGACGTGGCAGCTAGAGAATGTCCAGCAAAAAAAAAGAACCCCCCTCTTCCCAAGATGAACCTTTTGACAATCACTTTACAAGAAAGTTGCTTTAAGTGAACCACTTTTGTAAAATAAGTGATTTCACTTTTACAATGATATTACTTTTAAATAGTGCAACAATAAAAAAAAACTTAAGTGACTCACTTGTATTTTTATTTTTTTATTATTTAAGTGAGATGCACTTTTACAATAAAGTAACTTGAAAATAGATATTGCTTGCCCTTTTTCCTGCAAAACAGACCACAAAACGAAACAAAAAAACTTTTCCACACTTGTGGAGTTAGATCTTGTTAGCTTGCCCATAAAGTCTATGTTTTCTCTCTGTTTCTGATTTGCCGAGATCGCGCAAGGTGCACGGCAAAGAGCATACGCAGCCGAGAAAAACCCTTTCCCTTTCTGTTTCTGATTTCCCGAGATCGCTCAAGGTGCACGGCAAAGAGCATACGCAGACAGGAAAGCAACAATCCGAACCCAAAAAAAATATAACAGTAAAAAAAAATGAAATATGAGATTTTTTCTTATTAAAAAACGAAATAAAAAAATGCGTCACTGTAACATTATACCTTCAGATCTGATGAAATACGCGTTTCTGGAGCAACCGGGAACCGTTTTCGATCAAATGAAAACTATTTCCCAATGGAATCGACGCTCATGGAAAGGACGCAATGGAACACCTCCCACAGCCCAGAAATGCACAGAAATACCAGAACTAGAAACCCTTTCGAGTTTCGGCAACAGCAGTTCAAGATCTAGATCATAACCGGAAGCGGCACTTCATAAAAGCTCTGATACCATGTTCGGGTACACAGGGTACTACCAAAGGACCGAACACCAAGAGCAACCACTTCACACAAACAGATCACAGATCAACACACCAATGTTTTGACGTGGTTTAAACCCTCTTGAGGGAAACACTCCACGGCCCCGGCCAAATAGCTTCTACGGGACAATTTATTATGCAAAGAAAGAAAGTTACAAATGAGCTTCTCATAATCGATCAACTAAACAATGACCCTCCATGCTCTTTAAATAGAGATCATGGACCAATTGGGTGTTAAGCCACGGCTCAAGGTTAGGTTTGATCTAAGAGAAGTTGAGCCGTCGGATCACTCTATGTCAGAAACATATCGTGACCGTCAGATTAAGTATTTACAAATGCATACTAATGCATACTAAAGAAGCACACTATCCCTAACGGATATATTACACAAGTTGATCTTAACTAACTCCTAAGTGTCTAAATATCCTAACACTTTTATCTTGATGGGGAGGAAATTAGGGAGGTTATGAGTATTTACTTATGGGATTGGGATAGTTGGGAATGACAAAAAATGTAAATTTCCCTGTAAAGTAACTTATTTTTATTTTTTACCCTTTAATAGTCATGTATATGAGCTAGCTAAAGGCATGTCGCGTGGATGTGGGCTAGATACATGTAGGTTGTGTACATCTTGGAAAATATAAATTTTTTAATAGGTTTTTCTAAGAATAACTCTTATTTATAGCTAAAAGGGGATAAAGGGAGTTTGCAAAATAGGTAAATGGATAATATCGACCATCACAGAATCCATGAGACAAGTGTGGAAAAAGATGCTATAACAAATGCCACCTAATGTGTGAGTTCAGAGGGGCAGATGATGGATGAAATACATTATAATCATTTCAAAAGTGAGTGTAGAAATGACCTATTTTTTTTCCCAGAAATCATCCATAGGTGGCACCTACAATAGATCAAGTTAGAACTACTCTTCTTGATGTGGGAATACTCATGCTTAAGAGTGACGAAAAGCATTGCCACAAAATCAAGTATAGTGCGTGTCCATGGAGTATATAGAAGCAATGATCATGGCCACAAAATTACAAAGTGGATCCATGTCAAAAGATAGAACGTAGCCACGAAGGTACAAAGTGGATCTATGTCTAAAAGAAATATCACAACCATAAAAATACAAAGTGGATTTGTGTCTCAAAATCAAATGAATATCTCTAGAAATAAGACTGAACAGAGCAATATCCATAGGATCAGTTCCAAAATATGAGTAATTGGTAATCCAATGCAACCTGAGGCATAGGATAATGATGTGATGCTATATAAAAACTCAAGGTATTCAAACCAATTACCACTACTACATGTCTAAACTATGTGAATATATGTCCTGAAGTCGAACATAGTAATACATCATTTGATTACCAATCATTGATGTATACCGTTAACAAACACAATCCAAATCACCAATAATGATAATGAGAGGCAAGGTACCTAGTACAATCTAACAAGTGTGAATAGAATTGTTGATGTCAAACACTTGTAGAATCTATCAAGGGACATTGATGTATTCCCATAGTTTCTAGTGAGGAAACTTGCCACTTATGATTGCAAGAACCAAGGTATTAAAAGGACTCTAGATCATGATCCCATAATAAATGTTTTGGGTTGATGGGATGTGAACTATTGGAAGGATGGAATTAGGGAATTCCCCATCATCCAACATGAGGTAGTAGTAGTATGCCAAATATTTGTTGGGACACATTGATGACTCTGAGATGTACTCGACACGGGAAGGCTAAAAAATTGAAGTCACGAATTCAGAGGATGGGATGACTTAGGCCAAAACATTCCCTTGAACATAATCACACCAACATAAGTGACTAAGGCAACATCGACTCAAGAAGAGACACAATATAAGTTAGTGATAAATGAGACATCAAAGGATGATCCATAATTACTAGAATATTAACTAGTCAATGGAGATAAAGAATAAACGAGTTCAACTTCCTAAAGCCATACTACAACCCAAACTGTAGAGACAATGACTCAAAACAATGTGCTTTGCTCACGAGTGTTAATGCTCAAATTTTGCACACATGCGACATCTTAGCTCATATTGCAGTAAGGTGTCATCAACATATATCATACATCCCACTGAAGACATTCTCATCAGATACAGAAATCAATTTGAGCTTCAGAGTACATAAAACTTTAATTTTGGGATAATCATGCTACTTTTCTTTCAAAATTCATGCTATTCATGCAATATTTATAACTATGTACCCACGCTACCTACTCATGCAAGTTTTATTCATAAAATTCATCCTACGTGCATATTTTCTTTTGAAACGTTGTGCTACTCGCGCGACTTTTCCATTGAAAATCACGCTACTACAAAAATGGTGAGACCACACCACCTGAGGCGCATTGAAAGCTAATCAAAGCTCCATCACCTCCAAGAATTCAGATTCGTTTCCTCATGTACTTGGGATCATTGAATTTCCCGCATTTGTTTACTTTGGAGACAGTTCATGGAATCAATGCGTTCACACTTGGATCTAGTTGTTTCTTGGCCACCTTTTGGCCTATAAAAAGAAGCCATGGGAATGCATCTAAAGAGAGAAAATTTAGAGCAAGGTTATACTATTGGAATTGTGTTGCAATTTCTTCCACCTCTTCCCATATCTACTAGCATTCCTGAAGCTCCTTTTCCACCTTCCTCCAAGGGGAAGTGTGTCTCCCATTTGTGCTTTCAAGTTATTTAGCATTTAGTTTGGATAGAAAGGACCTCCCTAAGGGAGATTATTTGCTTCCCTTGAATCCCCACCTTGTAGGTGACACTACATGCAACAAGATTGACCATTGGGCATTCTAAATTAGTTATAACATTTGCTTCTTGTTTTGATTTGCATATTCTCACTCCCTTTCCATTGCTTCAAGTTATTTTCAAGTTTTTATTTTATTTTGTTTTGTTTTGCTAACAAGATCTTGCAGGATCTATTTGAAGTCAATCAAATTATATTTAGTAACAAAATACTGAGCCTTTTTGACAACCTCAAAGGCTTTACCCCAACATGAGAATGGATGCACACCTTTGTGCAAATTTTTCCACAACCGTATTTATGGCGAATCCACTTCATTTTTGTTCATTTCTCGTTAACTAGGTTGTTAATTGCTAAATACTTAATTCAAGTTTCTTGTCCTACACAGGAGAATAGGTCCATACCCTTCATTCCTGGAAGTTGGCCTCCTTTGGGCCATAATTGTTGTTTACATAGTACGTTGATCCGAGTGCCCCAAGCACACAGGAATTAAGTCCATCATGGAATTAAGTGAATAGCATGATCAAAATATCGAACAGGTGGAATACCTTTCATAATATCTTCAAAGATCTCGGAATTCTTATTAATAACCCTTTGGATATCTTGGGAAATAGGAGGCTTAGATGTTTGAACATCTACTGAGCATAATTGTTCATTTACACCTTGATGTCCCTTTTCCATCAATTTTTTCATACCATTAGAGCTTATCACCTTGTTTGGTTTCCATGTCATACCTTTTAACTCATATTCCTTTCCTTCCCATTAAAATTTCATGAAAAGCTTCTGAAAATTAAAATCCATTGTTCCCAATGATTGTAACCATTGAAATCCTGAGACAACATCAACACCCCCCATCAGAATAGCAGACATTGGATTATTCAATACATATTCCCCCATATTGAGATTGATATTATTGCATTTTTCTGAGCAATTGATAACTCCTCCATCTGCAATCATTACTTGAAACTCTGGTGTTGGATATACAAAGCAATTGAGAACCTTGGCTAATTTATAGTGAATGAAATTATGAGTACTACCAGAATCAATCAACACGGTTACATTTTTCTTTTTGATATATCCTTCGATCTTGAGAGTTTAAGGAGTGCTAACTCCAACCACTACTAGTTTTACTAATATTTTAAAAAAACTGCTTTGTCGGATCTTAGACAGAGTGTTGTTGAAATTCAGACAAATATGCCATCGGATTTTGGGTTCAAATTTACCCGTGTATTTTACCTTTTTTCTAATTATAACCTTAATTACTAAATTCATCATATACACTTTCGCAAAATAATCAAAATTATAAAGAAATTACATTAGAAATAATCACATAAATATAAATAAACTCTTTATTTAATGTCAAAATTATAAAAAAATTATATTACAAATAATCACATAAATATAAATAAACTCTTTATTAGAAATAATCACATAAATAAAAATAAACTCTTTATTTATTACATTGATGTGTTAGATATCTTTAATTTAAAATAAAATAAAATAAAAACATTTAAATCAAGAAAAGGGTTTCATAGTTACAAGTTTCTCATATAAAGTCAACTCAATCAACAATATAAACTTAAAAAAACATTAAATCAAGAGAGATAGAAAACATATTGACATCGATAAGTGTTAGAATAACTTATCGATGTAATTCTCTCCACTTTTGATGTGGGATAGAGGTTGATCTCCATGGATCATAAATTATACAAGGATGAGACAAGTGTACTATCCAAATTGATTTTATGGTTGTTGCTCCAAACTAGAAATAAACAATTATAAAAAAATAATATAAAAAATAATTAGTATCTGATCCGTGGATAACCAGCACTTCGTGGCACAAAACACATTTAACTAGAAGAAGTCAGGTGATAACAACTAGCTAAGGTAGAGCACTTGATTGGACATAATGGTTAAGAACATGTGTTCTCTCTGTGGAGGTCACATGTTCAAAACTGGAAGGGGGTAGGGTTGCTCATTGTCCTGTTGTGACAAGTCTCGAAGGTTAGGTTACCCCTGAGATATAGGCTCACCCCGATGGGATTTGGGATGTATCAACCCGTACTGAGTGACAAGTTATTGGTGTATCTGGCTTGTGGGATATTGTATATACCCTTGGGAGGTTTCTAAGTTCCCATGCTTTAAAAAAAATAGCTAGCTAAGGCATAGACAATGCCAATGGGTGATTGCAACTACACATGGTGCACAAGTAACAGATTTAATTTGTTCATGGAACTTAACTTGTGGCCTAACCACACAAAGAAAATATGTTCTAATATATAGGAATAATAAATAGGGATTCCTACCATGGAATGGCCTTGTATCCTATAAAAGGAAAAGGTTCATGTGGATTATTCCCTGTATCTATAAAATCAAAGTCACATCCAACTAGCTTCTGCCTCAAAATTCCATGGCATCACAAGGTCCACACCAAAAATGAACTTGATTATTTACTATGTTGTGAATATGATGTCAAAAAATTAGGCATATTTTGGTAAATAAACAACAATTTAAATCTAAATAACCAACAAAGATTTTCCTCGCCACCAAAAAATATAGGACGAGCACTCATATTCACTATAGTTGTCAATGTCACATCATTAAGTGAACATAGGTATGCATCTGGATACAATGATCAAATAGTATTTGCATTATAAATTGAATCCTTCATTCCACCCAAAGATCGGTGTCCCTTAAGATGCAATATACCCTCTCTTGTTTCCTATTTGATGAAATCACTCTCACATTCATACTTCTTGAGTGTAAATGACACATTCATCAGAGACTTTAATGATTTCTTCACCAGGCACCGATAAAACCCATTTCTCACATCGATCACATCATAAATAATCTTAGCCTTTTGAAAGATTTTCTTCTCTATTTCCTTCAATCCCCCTTATGCAAGGAGATCCTCAAACACCAAGCCACACTTATATATTGTAAATCAATGGGCTGTGTTGTACAAAGACATATTCTCAACATGAATTGTGTAACCTAGCATGAGAGGAGTGCTCAGTAAGACCTTTCCAATAAGATCATTACTGATTATAACAATGGCTATCCTTGATAGCGCTACATTTTTCTAAGCTTCAACATAGATGACCCCAAATTTAGAGACATCCATAGGCTTGGAGAAAAAGTTGAAGGACATGTGAGTAACTATAATGGTGGCATCCCCTTTGGGTCTAGGGTTATCCTTAAACTCAACACCATGAATTCCTTACCTCCCTATCTCATCTCCATAAAGCTCATTCTCGAGCCCCTCCAGTTGTAGATCTTAGCTTGCAATGCTGAAAAGTAAACCAAACATATCTCTAATGTCTATTCAAAGCCAAAAAATCAAATGTTGCCTTGTTAAAAGCCAAAATTTTACCAAAACCCCTCCATTTGTAGAGCTCGACCTACAATCTATAAGACTGAACCAAACATATATCTATTTTCTGTTCATAGTTGAAAAATCAAATGCTAACTTGTTAAAAGACAAAATTTTACCGAAACCCCCAAAACCACTCTAGTTGTAGAGCATGACCTGCAATCCAAAGAACTAAATAAAATGGATCTCTAATGTTTGTTTGGAGTCGAAAAATCAAATGTTGCCCTGTTAAAAGCCAAAATTTTACCAAATACCCCAAAACTAGACCTTAATTCCTCTACCATTCCTGCACTCTCTCCTACCACATGATGGTATGTATTGTTTTGTTTTGTTTTTCGATCATTCCCGTGCTCTCGCCTACCACATGATGGTATGCATATTTTTGTTTTGTTTAATTTTTTTTAATTTTATATATATAACAATTACAAAGATACCTTAAGTAAAAGAAACAAAAATAAAACAGAAATATATAAGAAGGTCTCAGAGAACTATGACACACTACTAAAAAAATTGACCTGGGAGTTTTTCTCATGAACCCCTATGCACCACTCTGAAGTACATCTAGGTATTGAATTCACCATAGGGATGTGATATATTATAATTTAATCAAACTTATAATAATTTATTAGCAATATTAATATATCCATGACATAATTCATGTGGCCTAAGGGGATTGAAGTAATCCATAGGATTAATTTATTAATGGATAAGATAATTAGATCAATGATACATTAATTATTTACATCTAATGTCAAATGACCAAAAGAAGGTCAATGAGACTGCTCATGTATATATCATATTCAATCAAGGCTTGATGATCAAGTTCCAACTAATTATCTAGCTATATGTATAATATAATATGCATCTAAGTCCCTTAGTCATGATATACATCAAATTACATGCCCATGGGCCACCCAGTTGGAATATGCTAAATCTTGTCAGACAGACATCACATCCATGTATAAAGTTAATATATACTACAAATTTAAATTCAACATTAAAAATACAAATCATTTTTCTTGTAGTTGTTATTTAGTCATTTTTTACCCCTAGACTAAATTAGTCATTTAAGTTAGACATTTTTAGTTGTGTCACTTTCTATCTAGTCGCATTTTTTATCCCATGACTAAATTAGTAATTTATGTCCATCATTTTTAGCCATGTCACTGAAAATTGCTAAAATTTGGTAGTATTTAGCTTAAAAACACTATCGTGTCTAACATTTTTGGTCGCATAGTCATAAATTTGTCAAATTGTACTAGTGTTCACTTAGACCAATTGATCCCACCAAATGGAAGCACTACCAGTTGATCTCATTGTATCTATTCTCTATGAGATCCTCTTTTCATCGATATGCTTCACTTAAACTAGCTGATCACACCAAATGGAAGCATTACCCTACAAATTGTAAATGACAATTCTAGCTTCCATATTAAAGGATTAGTTATGTAACTGGAGATAATTGCTCACCCCCAATAACCAAGCTTAATCATATTCTCCCTTCCTATTCTCATCATCAATAGTGGGTGGATTAATCTTCCTAATCTCCCCTTGCAACTCTCCCTTCGTATGTCTTCTTTTATGATGGTTGACTGGAAACATTTATGGTTTGCTCCTTGATTCATCAGATGATCCAAATTGGATCTGCAAAAAACATGAATGGCGTGTGAATCAAGACTATGTGAAATAATCAACAAAATAAGAGCTTGCAGGATAGTAGTTCAAAGCCATGGAAGTGGATGAAGTAAGGAGTCATGCCTATTAACGTGATGGCCACACATTGACTCAGTCAACTACCCACTAGCTAAAACAGACTTTGAGCTGCTAACGTAAGAGATGAATAATTACCAGAATAAAAATAAGGATGCGAACCTAGAAGGGAACGCTTGCAACAATAAGACAAAGGGAAAATATAGTGTTTCAAAAAGGGGAAACGAAAGGGTAGGTACGCCTGCCCTTCCATCTACCCCAACAAGCTCCTAATATTGACTATATCTTCTTGCACAAAAAGTTTGAAGGGTATCATTGTCTTTTATGGTTCTATTTTGCATTTGGTTTTATTTTTGTGTGTTTAAGAATTGTTGTGGGTTTCTCTTTGAATTTTAGCATAGGGACATTGCAAATTCTCTACTCTAATTTCACTAATCAATAATAGATGCCAAATTGTTGTTATTATCTAACAATCTTATGAAGAAATTAAATGCAACAAATAGATCAAAATATATTTTCATTTGAATAAATGAGTAACAAATTCGTGTGCCAAAATAGACTCTCTACCATGCTTGGGTTTTGGTAGCCTCTGATGGATGTTTTTAGTGTTTGGGGAAATGCCCTTCACTCCCATTTCACTCCCCATGTAGTTGAGCACTATTGTATGCTTTCAAAGATCACAAAATCCATTTTTTTTGGTAAGGATTGTACTCACTAAGTTTCAAATAGGTGACCTTATGCAAGGATTTCCTTAACAACACACCCATTCACTATCTATTCTACACCCTGTGGGCCACAAAACCCTTTTTTACACTCACATAAACCTATTTATTTTTCTCACATATAAAAATTCCATTTTTACACTCAGCCATATGATAATTTTTTTTTTGTATTGGTTGATAACATTCCCAAAAATTATCTTCAGCATGGGATGATGGATATCACACTCACAAATGGAAAATCCCTCTTCCTTTTCCTTTGTTGTCGCCATGTTATGATCAAATTCTATAGCAAAGCAATTTTCCCTAACTTAGAGTTGTAGTGCATAACATAATTTTTTTCTATTCAAAATGTCAATTTCAGTTCTGTAGCATGGAATTTAAATCCCCTTAAAGATGAAATTCATAGTAGCTGTAGAAAAACATACACTGAAAAGCTTCAATAGTATTTTCATTCCCAATTTTATATATGGTGAGGCACTTTTATAGTCTCACAGTGATCGCATAAGATAGAGTAATTTCATTCCACATTGATAATCTGTATTGGTAAGTTGTGTGGATTCTTAGTCCCTCAACTATGGATCATAAGGTATCAGGGAAGGTTCCATAGACTTGGAGAAGACCTGCATGGTAAGCACCTGCAACGGGTATCAAAACAAAAAAGAGACTTTGTTTGTAGGCCTACAAAGGAACATAAAACTAATCATGGTTGGAAGTTTTCATGAAGAAAAGGAGTACCCACAATTTAGGTTGGCTCAACTGGAGCAAAGTATTACCACCTTCATAGTGTTGGTCATGATGCAACTTGTAGAAAAGGATAGGGAATCTACCTCAAGAGAGACTAAGGATGAAGAGTACAAGGTGGATTGAAAAGGATATGAAGGAAAGTAGCCCGAAGACTCAGGTAAAATCCATAGTTTTTCTTCATCTTCCAATGTCCCTTTTAAAGTTGAAGCAAAACTATAAATACCCATGTATGATGGACAAGTTAACAATGAAGTATTGAGTAGTTGATTGAAGTAATTAGAAGTTTACTTTGGACTTTATCAAATCCAAGAATCACAATAGATTTATTTTGCTCATTTGAATATGACCATACATGCTCTATTGTAGTAGGAGAGTTATGTGGATGCATTGAGGAAATACAAGAAACCCATGGTTGCGAAATGGGAAGATTTCAAGTTATTTTTGAATTAAAAATTCTATCCATCGAATACGAAGAAGAGAAACTCTTGAAATGGAAATACATTCGACAAGAATGGGGATAAGGAGTGCAAGAGTATGATTCTGAATTCTGAAAGCAAGCCACTAGGATGGGTATTTATTTGGAAGAGTTGAGAGTGGTGGTGAAGTACCTTGGAGGACTATTTATCCATATCTGAAGGCAATTGCAGCTTCTTAATGTGAAAAACATAGATGAGACAAGAAAGAAGACTCTATATATTGAACTGGACTCCAAGAATGGATAACAACACCAAGGCCAAGAAGAAACCATCAAGAGAAAAGTTAAGAAGTTTGCAACCACAGTCGAAAAAAAAGGGATAATTATAGGCATTGTAAACATTGTGATGTGGATGGGCACACAGATGAGAAGTGTTGGAAACTTCATCCAGAATTGTGTCCAATGTGGAAGAAGTCCAAGATGAAGACAAAGGAAAATACTAAGACAAAATACAAAGTGGTAGGAAGAACCTATTATATGGATGAAGCTATAGTTTGTACCACGTTTCAAAAACCAAATGCGAGTGGATAAAAACATGTATTATTCCAAATCAAATTTTAAGTGAATAACCAGAAGGTGAGTGCTCTATTTGATAGTGGTTCTCAATTTAATCTGATTCCTGAAACATTAGTTGATGATATTGGGTAGGAAACTTATTATATAATACAACTAAGTTTTCTAGCATGGTTACAACGGAAATCTGTTATGAGAGTCACTCAAAGATGTAAAATCAAGTTTTCCATTATTGCTAGTTATGTTGATGAGGTAGAATGTCAAGTAGCACCATTAGACGAGTGTGAAGTGATGTTTGGAAACCCATACTTGTGGGATAGGGATGCTACCTTTTATAGCATAGAAAACAAATATCGCTTAGTCAAGGGTGATAAGTCCTACCTCGTCAAATCACATAAAGAGAGAGAGAGAGAGAGAGAGAGAGAGAGAATATCACATCTATCAAAAGAGAGAGAGAGAGAGAGAGAGAGAGAGAGAGAGAGAGAGAGAGAATATCACATCTATCAAAAGAGAGAGAGAGAGAGAGAGAGAGAGAGAGAGAGAGAGAGAGAGAGAGAGAGATAATATCACATCTATCAAAAAAATATGGGAAAAAAAGAAAGCATCAAGCAACCTTCTGCGGAGATGGAGTGGTGGATAAGGAGAAGAAAGTGGAGGCCATGTGCTTCCATCTCCTACATGGTCCAATTTTTTGGGACCAAAATCCTCCCAATGGGGAGGTGTGATCTGAATTAGATTCGCAACAAAAATAAATGGCATGTGACTCAAGTCTATGCAAAATAATAAATAAAAGAAGATGTTGCAGAATAATATTTCAAATATACATAAGTGGATGAATTAAGGAGCCGCGATTGTTAGTGTGATGGCCACATGTTGACTCAGTCAACTACCCACTCACCAAACCAAACTTTGAGCCACTAATGTAAGAGATGAATAATTAACAAAATAAAAATAAAGACGAGATTCTAGAAGGGAATTCTGCCAACAAGAAGACAAAGAGAAAATACAACCTTGTAGAAGGGGAAATGAAAGGCCAGGGATGCCTGGCCTTCCATCTACCCCAACATACTCCCAATGTTGTCTAAAGCTTATTGCACAACAAATTTGAAGGGGTACCTAGGATGAATTTTGTAAGTTTTGGGTTTGTTCTTGTAAGTAAATTGTTAAAGGCCAAGAGAGAGCCATATAATCTATTATGAACCATGATGGTTCATATATAAAACTTCCAATATAAATATGACAACCCACAATAATCCATAAAGGATAATATAATTGAATAATGAATAATTAAATTGATGATTTACAAAGGTAAAATGTGCCCATATATCAATTTACTAAGGCACAAGGTGACTCTTCATAACGAGTCATGTCTTATTTCTACTTATTTTTATTATATGCATTTTTTATTTATTATCTATATTATATATATAGTTAATGCTTATTTATGTTTATAACATGCATTCCTCTTCAAAAATTCTTTTTCCTCAAAGCATATTGATGAAGACAATGTTACGTCTTTTTGTTTTGTAATTGTCGCCGCATCCTTCTATGCTCTGTCGTAGTTGATGATACATGACAATATGAACTTGTAATTATTGAACACAGACTTCTAAATGTAGATGAATCGATCTGACCTAAGTTGATTCTCTGCAGAACGTTATGTTTCCATGGTGAAGTGCCATCATAAGACTTAATTGCACTGGCATTTCTAACTTTTGTTAGTTGTTCTTGACTTTTAGGATATATACTTTTGTGATTTGGATGTCGATAGGGAATTTTTTTAATGTCATTTTCCTTGATCATGTTTGTAGTGTTTTCCTGTCTTAAATTTCGTGTATGTTTTTCTTTGACAGGACAGATATCCTGATCGGTGATTTGAACTAGATTTGTAAGTGTACCTTTTTCCATAACTTGTACTTTTGAAGATTTTGATGTCTCATTATGAAGTTTTTCTAATTTGTCTTCTAACAACTCGTTATTATTCTGAATCTTTTAAAACTTTTCTTCCTGCGACTTTTCATCCTCTTTGAACTTCTTAAGTTGTTCCTTAAGACGTTGACTCTCTTCTTATTTGTCCAGTAGTTTCCCTTCAATATCTTCATTGTCCTGTTCCAATTTTCGCATATTTTTTAAGTTTCTGATTTTTGTAAGTAGAATTTTGCTATGGTTCTTTAGTCGAAATATTTCATCAGTATTCCTTTTTGTTGATCTTAGTGATCTCTAACTTGTGATATTTTTTGTTGTCATCTTTTTGTTGCTGGAGTTCTTTTATTTGTTGTTGATAACTGCAGTTCTTTAATTCTTGATCTTCTAATTTCTTTCGAATTTGCGCAAGTTCCTCATCCTTGTCATTTAGGAGGGAGTTCAAGAATGTAACTTCTTCTTTTAGATCTTCAGTTGTATTTAATGAAGGAACTCTGATGTCGGAGCATCAAGGCCTAGGAAGATTAGGCGAAGTTAATCGACAGAAGGCTGACCAGAGGGAGTGTCGACAACCACTAGTGCAAAAGAAGATTGGTTGTCGAATTCAATAAGTCGAGCAGGAGCCGTCGATATGCGATCGACAAAAGATTTCAAAGGTCGAGATCGACATGTCAGAGGTCGATAGATGATAGGGTTGCAGAAGAAGGCATTGTAGGTCGGCATGTTGCCGAACCATCACTCCGACAGGTTTTAGGAGAAAGCCAAGCGAGGAGGAAGGGGTGAACTGGCGAAGCCTTAAGCATGAAGTGAAGACGAAGGGTAAGTCGAAGGCTGATGGAAGACAAAATGGTCGACGTCGTGACAGGACCGACTATTGTAGCAGTGTTAGAAGGATGTGCAGAAGTCAAGTAGAGTAGTTTGTAGCCATTCGGGGTTGCTAAGGAATTTATGAGCAATTATTGAAGGTGGTTGAGATCATGACAGATGTCACCACAGGAGGATATTGTGCAGCACGGTAGCAGCGCTGACAATTTCAAGTCTGTGGGATCAAGGAATATCAACGGACAGAGGAAGAGTGTTCCGGGAGTTGGAGTTGGCCTCGGGATGCACAGTAGAGAGCAGCAGGGTAGAAGACTTGTGCAAAGGAACAGAGGAAGAGGGTCAATCAGCATAACATCGAGGGAAGAGTTTAGAAGTGATCGGTAGATTGGAGAGAACAGTCACATATCATCTGAACACAGAGAGATTGAAACCATAGCTAAGAGTTATGCAACGAACCAGGAGAGGGTGAACGTCGACACACAGAGAGAGCACACATTTACTTATGCATATTGTAAAATGCTGAGGCCGACTAGTTGTTTCATTTCCTTGCATTTAGAGTTATATATTTGATTCGTTCGAAGTAATAGAAGCCATCTTTTGGTATCTTGTTTACATCTAGTTCTTGTGAATGCATGTGCTATGTGTAATTGTTAAGCAAGAACCCTTGTCGGGTGACCTTGCGTCAAGTGGTATTAGAGTAGGAAGAGAATCCTGTGAGCAGAAAGGTGGTGATATCAACCTGACTAGGTCAAGTGGTATCAGCATTGGAAGTGAAACCAGTGTCGAGTGAGTTTATAGCTCCAACTGCGGTTGGGTAGAGTTGTATAGGACTTGTAAGGTCTGGTTACAATTGGACGAGTGGGAGTTTCAGCTGAGGTTGAAAATGGATCATGGAGGCGTTAATGTCCAAGGAGTTGGATGAAGAGCTCGTAGCACATCAATCATAGTTGATCGTGAGATGTTCGATGAATGCATGCGAACAATGTGAAGTTTGGATCCAGAAGACTTGATCGACTGGTTCAGAGAAATGGCAAAATACTTCGACATAGAGAAGATCGAGGATCCCAGGAGGGTTAAGACTGCATGTCTGAGGTTGAAGGGTCATGCCTCATCGTGGTGGGATAATGTGCAGGCTGACAAAGTCAAGAAAGGAAAGGAGAAAATCAAGTCTTGGGACAGGATGGTCGCCAAGCTAAAAGGGAAGTTCTTGCCAGGTGGATATGTGATTTCCTTGTTCCGAAAGTTACAGAACTTTCGATAAAAAGAGATGACCATGAAGGAATACACGGAAGAGTTCTACAGATTGTCAATAAGGTCGGGACAAACCGACGAAGGAGAAGAAGCTGTCGCAAGATACATGAACAACTTGAAGAATGCCATAAAGGACGAGTTAAGAATGTCAAGATTCACAGCGGTTAATGAAGCCTACCAGTTAGCCCTAAAGGAAGAGGAGAAACTATCGAGAAAATCCACATTGACCGGAGGCAAGATGACTGGTCGAGGTGCGAAGACTATTTCTGCGAAGGGTCCAAGTAGAGGAACCAGGAGAGAATCTGTCGAAGATAACCGATAGATGAAAGGGACATCGACAAGAGAAAAGACACAAGAAAAATGATGCAATGGTCGAGATAACCGCAGTTGAGGTGCGTATGGTCGAATTGGTCCATCCGACAGAAATGGGGCTGACAGACCAACCATAGTCTATTACAAGTGTCGAGGATTCGGACAAAAGGAATATGAATGCCCAAAGAATCTACATGCTGTAGAAGAGTCGAAAACTAGACATTAAAGAGATGAGCAAGCCAACGAGTGGGTAGAGTTGACATCCAACAGCAGTGAAAGTGGGAAAAGAAAGAGTCACTCCATGACAACTAGGAGGACGTTGGTTCAGGACGATCGATGCGAAGAGAAAGAGTTGGCACAGTGAAAGGATATCTTTCGAACCAGAGTGTGGATCAGCGAATGGCATTTCAAGACCATAGTTGATGGTGGAAATACAAAGAATCTTGTGTCAACAGAGGTCATCGAGAAAGCGAGTCTAAAATTTCGGGAACACCCACACCCCTACAAGATCTCATAGTTGCAGAAAGGACACCATATGAAGGTGACCAGACAGTTCCTGATTAAATTCAAGGTCGGGAAGCTTGAAGACAGTGTACTGTGAGACGTAATCCCGATGGATGCATGTCATCTGTTTTTAGGAAGACCATGGCAATAGGATCGGAAGATGATCTATGATGGTCGAGCCAACATAGTCACATTGTCGAAAAATGGTGTGCGAAGGACTCTAAAGCCAAAGCAAGAGGAGAAAGCCGACTGCAAGTGAGGAGAGAGAAACTATTGGGAGAAGCGAGTGATGATGTGTTCAGTGAAATAATTTCTCGTGGAGGAGTAAAAGGAGTTGGGATGTTTCACTATCATTCCGAAAGGGCCATGTGTCGACAGGTTGACAATGGAGAGAATTCCGATTGAAGTCGAAAAGATGCTCGACGAGTTCAGGAGCATAGTAGTCGACGAGACATCGATGGGATTACCACCGATGAGAAGCATAACCCATTAGATCGACTTGATTCTAGGATCGAGTTTTCCAAACAAGGAACCACATAGAATGACTCCGGTAGAGGGTCAGGAACTCAATCAATAGGTCCAGGAGTTGTTGGATAGAGGATTGATTAGAGAAAGTCTAAGTCTGTGCACGGTACCAACGGTAATAGCGCCGAAGAAGGGTAGAGAATGGAGGATGTGTACAGACTCTATAGCCATCAACAGGATCATGATCAAGTATCGGTTTCCATTGCCGAGAATGGATGACTTGATGGATTGCTTGAGTGGAGCGAAGTACTTCACAAAGATCAACCTAAAGAGCGGTTATCACCAGATTCAGGTTAGAGAAGGAGATGAATGGAAAACAACATTCAAGACGAAGGAAGGGTTGTATGAGTGGTTGGTCATGCCATTTGGATTGACTAATGCACCCAATACATTCATGCAAATGATGAACGAGGTACTGAAACAATTCTTGGGAAATTTTGTCGTAGTCTACCTAGATGACATCCTAATTTTCAGTAGAACCAAGATAGAATAGTTGGGGCACATTCGACAGGTATTGTAGAAGTTGCAGGAAGAGAAGCTGATGGTGAACCTGCAAAAGTGTTTCTTCATGAAGGAAGAACTAGTGTACTTTGGATTTGTAATCTCGGGTAAAGGGTTAGTGATGGATCAAGAAAAGGTGAAGGAAATATTGGATTGGCTAGAACCGACAAGTGCGACTGGAGTAAGGAGTTTCCATGGACTTTCCAGTTTCTACAGGAATTTCATCTAGGGATTCAGTCGGATTTGTGCACCTTTGACAGGGTGCATGAAGAAAGGGGAGTTTACGTGTACGAAAGCTTCCCATAGAGCTTTCAACAAGTTGAAGGAAAAGGTCACTGAGAGCCTAGGGTTAGCGCTCCCATATTTTGACAAAGTTTTCCAAGTCGATTGCGACGCAATTGGAATGGAAATTGGAGCGGTGTTGAGCCATGAGGGCTGACCAATTGCATTCTTCAGTTAAAAGTTGGATGATGCGAATCAGAAATATTCGGTCTATGACCAGGATTTCTATGCTATTGTCCAAGCATTGAAGAAGTGGAGGCATTATTTGTTGGCCAAGGAATTTGTGTTGTACATAGATCACCAAGCACTGAGGTATTTGAATACTCAGTCGAAGTTGAGTCAGCGGCACATGAAATGGGTCACGATCCTGCAAGGATATACTTTTATGCTATGACATAAGTCGAGAAAGTCGAACAAGGTTTTCGACACGTTGAGTCGACGAGTTGCATTGCTGAACACAACGAAAGTTCAGGAAACAGGAGTAGAGTCGGTGAAGAAAGAGTATGCGACCAATGAGGATTTTGCGAAAGCATGGGAGGCTTGTCGTGAACTGTGGAGTGTCGACAGAACTCCATAATTGGATTATTTTATCCAAGAGGGATACATGTTCAAGGGACAACAGTTGTGTATTCCCATAGCATCCATAAGGGAGAACCTAATCCGAGATTTGCACAGCGGAGGATAAGCATATCATTTTGGCATCGAAAAGACCAAGCCATTAGTCGAAGAGAAATATTATTAGCCAGGAATGATGACAGATGTCGGTAAGTGGGTATGACAGTGTCGATTTTTCCAATTGGAAAAGGGAAGAAATCAAAATACGGGGTTGTATACACCATTTCCTGTACCGAATACCCCATGGGAGCACCTGAGCATGTATTTTGTGCTAGGATTGCCAAATACGTAGCAAGGAAGCGACTCAATCTTTGTTGTAGTCGACAGATTTTTGAAGATGGCACACTCTATTCCATGTCGGAAGACAAGTGACGCTACAAGCATTGTTGTACTATTCTTCAAGGAGATAGTCAGATTGCATGGGTTGTCGAAAAGCATCACGTCGGACAGAGATACCAGGTTTATGGGGAATTTCTGGAGAACCCTATGGAAGAAACTGGACACAAAGTTGCAGTTCAGCTCGGCATATCATCCGCAGACAGACGAATAGACCAAGGTGGTGAACAAAATTTTGGGAAACCTTCTGAGATGTTTGACGACTGACGGACCCAAGCAGTGGGAGAATGTGTTGGCGCAAGCCGAGTTGGCATATAACAATTATGTGAATCGGTCGACAGGTTTGACCCATTCCATATTGTTCAGGGAAGAATCCCACATGGAGTGTTGGATTTGGTCGAGTTACCGACAGAGATCAAGAAAATCACGGATGCGGAATCATCCGGAGAGCATATGAAAGAACTGCATGAAGATGTGCGAAATTGCATAGAGAATAGTAACATGGCATACAAGTTGAGAGCCGACAGAAAGAAGAGGATACAGTCGTTCAGCGAAGGAGACTTAGTATATGCACATCTACGGAAGGAGAGATTTCCAATAGGAACATATAACAAGCCGAAGTTGAAGAAGATTGGACCATGTAAGATTCTGAAGAATATTTCGGAAAATGCTTATGTGTTGGAGCTAGAGAAGGACTTGAGAATTTCACCAACATTCAATGTCTCAGATATGTATAAGTTTGAAGAAGGCTCAAGCAGCGGAAGCATGAAAGTGTCTAACATCGACTGGACTGTACAGATTCCATATCGACACAAAGAGGAAATCGCAGAAGTAATGGAGGAATGTGAAGTCAGGCGTATGCGCAGTTCGCGAAGGAAAGAATACTTAGTGCAATAGAAAGATGATGAGTTGCAGGAGGCGACGTGGATTTGCGGAGAAGAGTTCAGGATACTGACGGAGCAGTCAAGTTCTTTTTCACCTGGGGAGTCTGATGCAAGAGAATCGGGGCCTAGGAAGATCAGTCGAAGTTGATTGATAGAAGGCCGACCAGAGGGAGTGCCGACAATCACTGGTGCGAAATAATATTGGTTGTCGAAGTCAATAAGTTGAGCAAGAGCTGTCGATATGCGATCGACAGAAGATGCGAAAGGTTGAGAGTCGACATGTCAGAGGTCGACAGACGATAGGGTTGCGGAAGAAGGTGTTGTAGGTCAACATGTTTTTAGACCATAACTCCGGTAGGTTTGAGACGAAATCCAAGCGAGGAGGAAGGGGAATACTGGCGAATCCTTAAGTGCAAAGTGAAGCCGACGAGTAAGTCAAAGGCTGAATGAAGACAAAATGGTCGACATTGTGACAGGACCGACTATTGTAGCAGTGTTAGAAGGACGCACAGAAGTCAAGCAGAGTACTTGGTATCTGTTCGGGGTTGCTAAGGAATTTATGAGCAGTTATTGAAGGTGGTTGGGATCATGACAGATGTCACCATAGGAGGATATTGTGTAGCATGGTAGCAGTGTCGACAACTGCAGGTCTACAGGATCAACGAAGATCGATGGATAGTGGAAGAGTGTTTTGGGAGTCGGAGTATACCTCGAGATGTGCAACAGAGAGTAGCAAGGTAGAAGACTTGTGCGCAAGCATAGAGGAAGAGGGTCGATCAACAAAATATCGAGGGTAGAGTTCGGAAGTGATCGGTAGATTGGAGAGAATAGTCACGTATCATCTGAACGCAAAGAGACTGAAGCGATAGCTCAGAGTTCCGCAATGAACCAAGAGAGGGTGAAGGTCGACACACAGAGAGAGCACACATTTACTTTTGTATATTGTTAAAGGATGAGGCTGACTAGTTGTTTCATTTCCTTGCATTTAGCATTGTAATCTTTGATTCGTTTGAAGTAATAAAAGCCAAATTCTGGCATCCTGTTTACATATAGTTCATGTGAACGCGTGTGTTGTATGTAATCATTAAGCAAGAACCCTTGTTGGGTGACCTTGCGTCAAACTCTCACTGATGAGCCATGCATTGTTATTTTCTTCTTCTCATGGAAGAAGGTCATGACTTTCGTTTATGCATTGAAGGTGAGTGTATCCAATTTTTCCAACTAGTTAGAGCCTAACATTATGTCAATAGTACCATCATTTATATCTGCAATTGTGAATTCTGATATAAGATTATAACTACCGATATGTAAGTCTAGTTGCTTTATTTTCTCTTCATTCCTCTCATTCTTCTCTATATATGCTTCTAGAATGTGTAGTTAATTAGCAAAATCAACATTAATAAAATTTTATCTATTAGTTGGACTTATGGTGATGTCAACAATGCTTTCATAAAATGTGCCAACAACTTTTAGCATCATCATAGGAATTTTCGATGGAACACTGACAAATATTTCTTTCTCATGAGAAAAATTTGCTTCTTCCATCATGGTTTACGACTTTGAATCTTTTCTTCAGCAAGAATTGGAATACCCGATGTAATCCTTTGGAAAGTATTATTTTCTTCGACAATGGGTAGACAGAAAAGGTGTAATAACTCCCAATATGGTTCTTTTTGACCTTTTGGTATTTCTCTTTCTTTTTACCAAAATAATTATTATTTCAAAATAGTAACTATAATAATTATTATTATTATATAGTTTTAATAGTATTTTTTGGGAATTTTTATAATAAATAATAATAATAATAATATAATTTTTTGAAATGATTGAATTTAGGTTTTTTTTATTCATTGTAATAATTATTATTCTTTTTAATAATATTATTATTATAAAAAAATAGGATTGGATTTGAATTAGGGATTTAACCCTAAACGATGGGAAATTGGAGGGGGGAGATGGCGTAGAGGAGTTTGCAGCACTTGGCATCAAGGAGGGAGTGCACGAGGGAGTAAGGTGTGAGGGAACCGTTTGACAAAGAGGATTCAAAGGTGGCTTGGCATGGAGGGATGGGAATGTAGGAGGGTTGCAACAATGTATATGGAGGTTGCGTGGAGGGAGGTGCAACAACGTATGGGGAGGAGTTGTGGAGGGATATGAGTGAAAGGGAAGCTAGAAGGGAACATAGGAGGGGTGTTTCTGGTAGAATGGTGTAAGGGAAGGATGGGTGTGGGATTGGGGAAATAGGGGTGTGAAGGCATTGGAAGGGAGATGGCATGGTGTGAGCGTGAGGGAGAGAGTAAGTGTGCAAAGAGGTGGGATAAATATGAAGGGATGCACAGAAGGAGGGGGATGTGCAAGTGGAAAGGGATAGTTGGGAGTGCAATGGAGGCATGGTTAACGAAGGTGAAGCGGGTATAGTGGAAGAGGGAGAAGTGTGAGAGACTGGGGATGACTGCAAGTAATTGTGGAGCTACGAAGTAGGGGGTGATGAAAGGATGGAAGCGATTTGAAATGGGGGTCATAGTAGCGAAAAGAGAGGTGGGTGCAGGAAGGAAATGGAATTGAGGAAGCATGGGTGAAGTTGGATGAAGAGTGATAGTTGGATGGGGTCGTAGGGATGAGTGGGATGGTAAGTTGAGGAGGAAAAGGGCTAAATGCTCAATTTTTGGTCAAGAAACAAGTGATTCAGAAATTATGAGATGATGGCTAAAAGCTCGACCCAATCAGACTCGAATCTGATACCAATGGTATGAACCAAGATGGTTCATATATGAAAATTCCAATCTAAATACGAAAACCCACAATAATCCATAAAGGATAATAGAAATTGAATAATGAATAATTGAATTAATGGTTTACAAAGGTAAAATGTGCCCATTTATATATTTTCTAAGGCACAAGGTGAGTCTTCATAAGGATTTGTGTCTTATTTCTACTTATTAGTATTATATGCATTTATATTTTATATACAATTAATGCTTATTTATGTTTATAAGATACTATGTAAATGCCTCTATAAATTGTGATTGTAGATTGTTGTCTATTGTGATTGTATTATGCATATGATTTCAATTCTACGTGTTTAAGGATTTTTGTGGATTTCTCCTTGAATGTTAGCATAGGGACAATGCACATTCTTTGCTTTAATTTCACTAACTGGTAATAGATGCCAAATCATTGTTATTATCTAACAATATGCTGAAGAAACTAAAAGAAACCAATAGAGCAAAAGGGATTTCCATTTGAATAAATGAGCATCAAATTTGTGTGCCAATTTCTTTACCATTCTTGGCTTTTGGTAGCCTCTGGTGGATGGTTTTAGTGTTTGGGAAAATTTTCTTCGCTCCGTTTCTCCCCCATGTAGTTGGGCATTGTTATATGCATTTAAGGACCACAAAATCCATTTTTTACACTCACAAAAACCCATTTATTTTTCTCACATACAACAATTCCATTTTTACACTCAACTATATGATAATTTTTTTTTTTGTTGGCTCATGACATTCCCAACAATTATCTTTAGCATGGGATGCTGGCTAACTCACCCCAAAATTGAAAATCCCTCTTCTGTTGCTTTTGTGGTTTCCATGGTATGATTGTAGCAAAGCATTTTTTTTCCCTAACTCAGAGTTGGAGTGCATAACATAATTTTTTTATGTCTAGAATGATAATTTAAGTTTTGTAGCATGGATTTCAAATCCCTTGGAGCTGGAATTCATAGTGGTTGTAACAAAAACATACATTGAAAAGTTTCAACATTATTTTCATACCCAATTTTATATATGGTGAAGCACTTTTCCAGTCTCACAATGATTACATAAGATAGAGTAATTTCATTCCACATTGATAATCCATATGGTTGAGTTGTGTGGACTCTCAGTCCCTCAATTACAAATAATTAGATGAGTAGGAACTTTTGGTTTCATGAGGTGGTGATGAATAATATCTAGGACTCCTGGAATGCCTTGGGTATTTCATGGATCTCTTCTTTGAATATTCTTTTTTATCATGGAATGAGGTTGATCCAATCTACATTTCCTTTGTAACGTATTGAAACTCTGCGTCAATTGAGTATTCAATTGTGTCACGTCCCCTTCCATCTAGTCCGATGCCAGGAAGGAAACATGACCAATTTGCTGGGCTTATTGACACTCTCAGCCCCATACATTACTCATTAATTCATAAAAATTAAAATCTTCTTGTATGCAGGTTTAAACTAAAATACACAGCGGAATTAAAACATATTAATGCACACACACAAGCTGGAATGCATCAGCATACCATTCACAAATAGGTGATGAATTATAATGTGAGGAAGCAATCACATTCTCATGATATACACAGATTACATGTTGGCCATATTAAGATATGCATTCATCATCCAAATAACAGTCATTATTTAACACAATGCAGAACATAGAATGAACATGCAATTTAAACACAGAGACACTTATCTTTGAGATGAAGTTGTCCAAACAACTGGATAAGTGAGAGCAACGTTCCACCCAATCATAGATCTATGTCCAGCTTGTATTCCTTTAGCTGAGAGATCACCCCCGAGCTGGGTTGTGTATCCACTAAGGAGGAACTAGCTGGGCTCACTCACAGCCATGGTTTCACTCAACAACTATGCTAAGCCAACACACAGTTGGCTTTGTCAAGCATATGAAAGACAAGGGAGAGAAATGCTAATCCAGTGAGCTCAACCACAGAACTACAGGCATCTCAAATGAATTCAACAGTCTAGGCACCCACATTAGCTACCACACCCAACACAAGGAAGGTCCCCTTCTCTGCTGCACAGTCCCTCAAGTGACCCTTCCCTCCAGTGCTCTTCAGGGTGGGAATAGAAAGGTCCAACTGCTAATCCTTGAGATTCTAGTCTTTACTGGGTTTATCAAGCAAACCCATCATCTACTCAGTCATTCACAATTGGATTTCTCACAATTCTGTTCATCAAATAACTCAATCCCGTCACTGGTTTTCTGGGCTATAAAAACTGGGTTTTCCAATGGATTTCAGGGTATCTAATCCTCTCAAATTCACCCCAAGGTTCATATGTATGGATCCCCCATTGAATTTCACTGTCCAATACCAAATCTAGGCGTTTTTGGCACTTCAAAACGTGGGTTCTTGCAAAGTTGCGATTTCTGGTTTTTCTCCCTGCTGGCAATTCTTTTTTGGATGGAAAATGATGCTGGTAACTTCCACAATGGAATGGGGATGAGGAAGAAGCAACTCCCATGAGGTAGAGTGCCTTGTGGTACAAGAAAACAGAGCCCATACCTACAAATACGAATTTTTGGGCTGCCCATGCTCCATTGAAGCCATGGACTGAAATCCTCAACCACTTCCTTACAACAGAAATAAATGTTATCAAGGAAAGACAAATGGGTTCTCACAATGACATTTGGCAGCTTATGGCTCAATCCCACAACCCCCTCACCACTCCCTAGTGGATACACATGGCCCCTTCTCATTGGTTGCTTCCATAGCTAGTTTTGGTATTTTATTGCAATATTAATATCTACATCAATTTACAATATTCCATGGCTTAATAGCACATGGGTATCAAAATATCAAATTCATGCTTGTTTAAATAAAATCTGAACATACACTAGTGGGGCCTTGGCTTTGAGCTCCACGCTAAGGAAACATACAATGCATGTATACAATATTTACATTAAAAGCCAATATTTCACAGGGGTCAAAATTGGGGTATTACAAACTGATTTTGTTACTCCTAATCCCTTAGCATTCTTTCATTGTCCACCCTATAGCATTGCACCTCCATCTCCAAGCTCTTCGTTGTTTCTACCATCTCTATGATTCAATGTTGATTATGTTCCCATTGGAATTTGTTTCTTCATTACCCAAATAGATATTCAAACCTCTAGTTTCTTCTTCATGGCTATATGGAATTTCCCCTTCTTCCATTTCCTCTTCATTAATATTCTGGACTCTGATATGCAATTATACCTATGCAACATTGTATCTGCAATGTATTCATAGCAATCGATTTGTTAGATATACTAGTTCCATGATTCAAATAATTTTTTTGTATATATACAAAGAAATTGGGAACTACCCTTTGATAATTTTGTCAAGCAAGGCTACATGCCCCTTTTCTACTCAATTTCAAGAAAATGTGTCTAAAAAATGGTTGATTATGTGATTATTGATCAATATTCTCCTATAGATTAGATTCCCAATTAATGTAACTACACTCAGTTTTGAGCTTACAAGAAGTTTTAGCCCTTCAAATTCACAATTTTGCTCAATTCTGCACTTTTCTTGTATCTGAATTGAATCCCAGGGACCAACTTCGGAGACCTATAAAATAAAATATGGAAATAACCATATTCTTTTGTACCAGATGCTGATAACCCATATGATTGTTAGAAACATTTTGATCCAGTGATTTTGTGTAAATCTGAAATTGCCAACTCTGTCATGTTTGCACTTCTTCCAGGCCTAGAATTTTAGCTAAAATTGATACATGGTTTGGAATATACCTATCAATTGGATTTAAATATGTGAAAATTTTGGTTATTCTCCATAGGTAGATATTAAGGATATTATGGGTTACAATTGTCCACATATCAAACTATAAAACAAAGATGCATGCACACCTCATATCAACATTTTATATTGCTTGCTAGAACCCTTTTCCTCAATTAGTAATAAGAGGTTCATTTCTTTTTGCTATTGTGAACAAAATTCAAAGAATAACCTTCTTTAACAATTTGAGAGAATCTTTATGGTCAAATTCAAAGAATAACCTTCTTTAACAATTTAAGAATTTGGGAGTATCTTTATGGTCAAAATTAATGAATTTGCATGGCAATGTTTGATTTTGTCATTGTATAAATGGATGGTTTGCAATATTAACCTTTTGTTTCTTTGTAGATTAAGATTTACATTTTTTGGTGTAAACATATGGAATGTCTACTACGATAAATACTCCATCAAAATTGTTAAGGTTTTTTTAGGAAACACCATATGAGCAATGAGATAACAACGCAAGTAAGATGTACAAGTGTTTTCTTTGTATAAAAAGTCTTTCTCTGCCATTAGTTTAAGATAAGTTAGATATACAAATAACTTGTGACTTAGCAAGAGTTGAGATGTCTATGGCACACTTGAAGTGGAACCTCTATATGACAATAAGTCAATGTCTCATTGAGGATTTGAACTCCCTGCAGAGAATGTGAAACTTACCTCCTCACCATTCAATCAATTTTCCTTCAATAAAAGATCAAATTGATTATGGTGATACAAAATTAAATACTTGATATCACAATGTTCACAATGTGAATCTTTAATTAATTTAAATTTATAAAGTGAATATTGATCTTATTTAAAGGATAGTTTGACCTTGTCCATGGATTTGTTTTACATTCTGGAGATGCCTATAAACGACCCAAAAAATTTGAAACTAAACCCACGCCGACAACCTACAAGTAGATGGAAGTAAATCCACGCCGACAACCTGCAGTTGTACTAGCCGCACAAAGAATAGCATCGTCTCCTATAAAAGGAAAAGGAGGTTCATGTGCATTATTACTTCGAAATTAAACGTGATCTGCTCACATCGAAACACGATTGGCCGTTCTGTTCTTTTATGATCTGCTCATATATCGAAACAAGATTGGCTGTTCTTTTATTCTTGAAGCCTCAGAAATGGAAGGACAGTACAAGGTTGAGGATGCTGCAACAGTAACGTCGCGTGCAGCGGCTAATGCTATAACTACAATTGATCCTCCTAGTTTCCAAGATGGACGGCACGATGAGAGAGAAACAGAATGTATAGTGCAAGAAGTTGATAACCCTAATGAACTAGGGCTTCTTCACGATGTAATTAGGGTTGAGGATGCTGCAACAGTAACGTCGCGTGCAACTGCTAATGCTATAACTACAACTGATCCTCCTAGTTTCCATGAGAGAGAAATAGTTCATAACGCTGATGATGATCTAGGGCTTCTTCTTCAGGATGTAATGAGTGAGATAGACGAGAGGATAGACCAAAGGATAGAGCAACTCAGAGAACAAGGACACATACTTCCTGATCAACCCAATTACAATTACTTCCACTCTGCCTCGCCATCTCCATCTCCGCCTCCCATTACTTCAACTCCACCATTCCAAAATCCACACGACAATGAATTAATGCGCAGAATCCGTGAGATAGACCAAAGATTAAGAGAAGTTAGAGAACAACGTGGACTGTTACCATCTCGAATATCCCAAATAGCTGCGTACGACGAGGTTCTCACGCCGTTACAGGAAGCAACACCAGCCGTCGACCCAATGGTTGTGCATCGCATAGCCATTTCAGGTGAGCATATCATGGATAACAATAATATCTCTTCATCGTGCCCAGTTTGCCATTTCGATTTTGTATTGGATGAAGAGGCATGTCAACTCAAGTGTGGCCATATCTACCACCATGTTTGCATTTCCCCATGGCTCAGATCTGCAGGTACATGCCCAGTTTGCAGAAAAAAACACTAATCCAAACACATTCAACTTCTTATAATTGCTTTTTCCTAAAACAACGATTACTTATTTGGGATTTTTGGTTACTTTTTTTATGGTAGCTTTTTGGATTTTGCCCAGAATATTGAATATTGTTTTCTGGGAACATTAATCATTTATGAAAAGAGTATTTGCATAACAGGAAAAAGTTGTTAATTGTATTATAAAAAGGCTGTTTTCTATATAAATGATTGTATGATAAAAAGGCTGTTTTCTTTCATGTTCTTGTAAGTTATCAAGTATTTGTAGGTAAAAAGGCCTACCCATCGGAAAGGTTGTTGGTGGTGACCATTGAAGTTGTAATGAATGAATAATGTTTTATACAAACAAGACAAGCATCCTTATGCTTATGAAAATCTGTCAAAATATATTACAATAAGAGGAGACCAAGGGGTACCGTTGTTACAAGGATGAAGATGGCTTCAATCCCTATATGGGTAAATGAGTCTTGGACTATTGGAGATGCTACTGATGTTGAAGAAGCAAAACCAATGATGATCACGAACATAACACTTGGGAGGGGGATTTAAACAATGATGGGGAACTTCATTATGTTAGATGTGTTGTTTCCATGAATCATAAACGTGAACCCTGCTACCATTAGATTGTGCAAATCCACTTGATGTGATAGATTTGTTGGTGTTGAGCATAGGGGAGACCATTGAGTTAAGGAGCATTGATGACTCTCCCTACTTAGTTCGATACAATCCCTTATATTGAAGATAAGGGACCCCAACGTACAATTTTAACTCCTGCAACTCTTAGAATGAGGTGATTTGATGTCGATGAGAGATAAAGTAATGGATAATATGAGGGTCTTATCACCAATGTAGAATCAAATATATTTAACTCCACAATCACAAATATTGCGTTGATTGAATGAATTGTCAAATATATACAATTGGGGAAATAGTTGTGGCAGTTGTTGCAATCAATAGTTTTTCTAATGACCTGGTAGGATTATCAAATTAACATTCCCCCCCTTAAGTTGAAGGGGTGTTTGTAAGTCCAAGCATCATTATGAATTTCCCAAAATTTTCTCTTCCAAGCGCTTTGGTGAAGGTGTATGCTCACTTGTGGAACAATGTCTTAGATAAATAGTCTTGGCATATACATGATGTTGAATCATATTATACTTTGTGTTAACTTGCTTGGTTCGATCATGCAATCTCGGATTCTTGTCCAACTTGATTGCATAAGCATTTTTAAACAAAAGAGGAGTAAAATTCACTTGTTTCTCTTGTAAATATTCAAGTATTTTCTTGAGGCATACAATCTCCTTTGTTGCTTCTACAAGTGCCACATATTCTTAATTTGTTGTGGAATTTTCTAGAATTGATTGTTTGCATCATCTCCAAGAGATACCTTCCGTTTCAAGATTCATAAGATATCATGAAGTTGATATTATGTTTTCTTTATACCCATCAAAATAAGAATCAGAATACACAATCAAGTTAAAAAAATCTACCTTACAATATTAATTTCATAATCATGTGTTCCCTTCAAGTCCTTTAGAGCTCTTTCTACATCTATCTAATGTCCTTGACAAGATTTTTGCATGAACTTAGAAAGGATCCCAACAACAAATGAAATCTCTAGTATAGTGGTGGTAAGGTAGATAATACTTTCCACAAGGTGTCTATATCCAAAATTCATTCCCTGCCTTGGATGTGAATTTCAAATTTTGTTCCATTGGAATAGAGAGATGGTTACATTTAGCCATGTTGAATTTATTCAATAGTTCTAGAATGTACTTCTTTTCAATATGTAATTTGGATCTTGTCTCACTTCAATGCCCAAGTAGAAAATAAGATGTCCTAAATCCGTCATCTCAAATCCTTTATTGAATTCTTTATTAATGGATGCAATATAACCTTTGTTGTTCTGTGTTATCAACATATCAATGTGCCGAGAGGCGCTCTACAACCCAATATGGGAGAGATCTTGTAACGTGATGTAACGTTAGTAACGTTAGTAACATGTCAGCCAAAAATAATAGTGATAGTGAATATTATGGGAGAGATCTTGTAACGTGATGTAATATTAGTAACGTTTGTAACATTAAAGTAAAAAGTAGTAAATAACGTTTGTTACTAACAAAATAATTAAAAAAATTCATGTCGGCTCATAAAATAAAAAATTATGGAAAGTATTTAAAAAAATCCATGTTGGTTCATAAAATAAAATATTATGAAAAGTAATTAAAAAATAGATGTTTGTTTATAAAATAAAAACTTAAAACTTAAACCCAGATCTATCAATCAAGAGAGATCCAATTTTTTGAGTTTAAATTTAAAAAAAGAAATACACCTCAAGAAATTGGATCCCTCTCGGTGCTTGATAGATACGGGTTTAAGATGAATCTATGCTGGTCTACATACACCACAAGATATTCAATAGTTTTTCCAACTTTCTTGACAAAAAGAGTTGCATCCTCAAGATTAAAGTGCTTAAAATCTATCTTCAGAAGATTCTTAGTTGACTTCTTATACCAGGCTCGTGATGCTTATTTAAAGCCATATAAATATTTGATGAGCTTACATACCTTCTGTTATTGTCCCTTCACAACAAAACCTTCAGGTTGATGCATGAAAACATTCTCTTTAATGTATCCATTCAATAAAGCAATATTTACATCCATTTGATGAACTTTCTATCTATTTTGTGCTGCAAAGGCCAATGGAGTACGAACAGTAGCCCATTTTGTTATAGGGGGAAAAAATCACCATAATCGATGCCTTCTTTCTTTGGATAACCTTTTTCCATGAGCCTTTCCTTATGCTTGTTAAGTGAGCCATATGATTTATATTTGTTCTTTTAGACCCACTTGAAACCAATTGGTTTGGTTCCAAATGGAGGATCCACCAACTTCCATCTCCCATTCTTGATGAGAGGATCAAATTATTTCAGCATAGCTTCTTTCCAATTATTATGAGAAATTGATTCTTCAAAGGTAGTTGGTTCATAGTCAACAAATATATTCATTTCATAATCAAATGAAGATTTCATATCATTTGTATTTGCATTAACTACATTACCTCCATCTTCTTGTCTTGTTGAGATCCTAGTTCTCATATTTATAATCTCATCAGGATGAACACTTTCAAGAGTCTTCATGGCCCATTTTGGAATCTTATGTGATGAACCAAGTTGCTCAACTTGATGAGATGGCATAGTCTCTCCAAGACTTAGCATTCTGATTCCTTTAATTGCATCATTAATTTGAAATTCCTCTTCTGATGAGGATGAGGATGAGCATGGAATTTCAAAAGAATATTCCAAAGGTTGATCCAAGATAGGAACCCCCCCTCAATACTTGGAATCTCATTATCAAATTCAGAGTATGTGTTTATATGGGTAAATTTGTCAAGATGATCAAGTTGCTACCCAACAGTCTTGTCACTTTTAGAAATTTCAATAAAAATCATTTCTATAGAAAGAATAAAAATTGTATTTACCTTATCATAAAGACAATATGCCTTCAAGGTATTTGAATACCCTAATAAGATACACTTCTGGCTTCTTGCATCAAATTTGTTTCGTTGTTCTTTCGGAATTAAAACATAATAAGTGGAACCAAAAATCCTGAGATGTCTTACCGAAGGAACATGACCATTCTACATTTCATTAGGTGTCTTATTATCAAGAGCATGTGATGGACTTATATTACACAAATATATTGCACACAGGACTACATCACCCAAAAAAATCAATTTCACATTTTCGAAAAACATCATTGAATGAAACATATTTAAAAGTGTCATGTCCATCCTTTTTACTACACCATATGTTGAGGATTGTATGGAACTGTGGTTTGATGCTTAATTCCATGTTGGTGAAGAAAGTTTTCAAATTCATTAGATGAATATTCACCTCCATTATTAGTATGTAAAATGCTTATACATGATTGGACTTCATTTTGGATCCTTACATGAAAATTTTTAAATGTTTCAAAGGTTTGAGATTTATTTTTCAACAAGTATACCCAACACATTCTAGTGTAGTCATCAATAAAACTCATGATATATTTATTTCCATTAGTATATGGAACATGCATTGGGCCACATAAATTAGAATGTATTAACCTAATTTTTCTAGATGCTCTAAAAGTGGAACATAAAAAGGTTGTTTGTTGTTTTCCAAGGATACATGTATCACATTGCTTCAATTGACTTGGAATAGTAGGCAAACTTGAAACACCCTTCTTTTTAATCAAATGAATACTATCATAGTTAGTGTGCCCAAATCTAGCATGCTATAAGAAACTAGATGATAATGTACCTTCATCATTATGGGATAAGTAGGATTTTTTATTTGCACAAGCAAATGTCCTTTCCACTTCAACAATTGTTCATCTTCCATACATGTCATCAAAACCATGTTGTCAGAAGCCCTCCTTATTTCAACTTTTCCATTAAATATATGAATAGAGTGGCCTTGTTGTCAAATATGCACAAGAGACAACAAGCTCCTTCGTAGCTCAGGTAGATAGAGAACATCATGCATAGTAAAATCTAGGAATCCTAGCAACCTAAGTCTGATGGTGTCAATTCCCAAAGGATTGAGACTTGATTTATCTACAAAATAGAAAATAAAAACTATATTGTCATTGAAATATTCAAAGAATTATCTTTGAAAGGTCATGTTGCATGTTTCACCTGTGTCAAGTAACCAAGCATCTCTCCAAGAAGCTAAAGAAGTGTTAAACAAATCTTCAATTACTCCAATATTGCAATGAGCAACAATAAAATGAGTGGATTCAGGTGCTTTATTATTTGTTAACTTAGATTATTTACCTTTTTCTTCTTTCTGTTCATGTTTGTCTTTGATATTCTCCCATGGAGCCCAACAATTTTGTGCATTATGTCCATTCTTTCCACAACAAACATAGTGTCTTTTGAATATCTCACCTTAATTATGTCTAGCCCCCTTCCTCTAAAAGTCTTCTTTCCACATCCTCTTATATTGCATTCTCTTTTAGAAGAATCCGATGATTGTTTCTTTTGAGCAAGACACATAGTCTCTCAAGTAGGTTGTGTTGTTTTCTTTCCAAATGCTTTCTCACGTTCCACAACCTTCTCCACCAAAGAGTCGAATGCAATGGACTTCATTTGGCCACTAGCTTGTAAGGATTCAAGGTAATGTGAATATGCAGGGTGGAGAGATTTAATAAAATCTATGAGAGGAATATCAATCTCCACTCCAGTAGCATTAATGTCATGTTTGATGGATTCAATCTCAAAATATAAATCCACGAGATCATTATTCTTCAACTCTAGGTTGAAGAACTTCACCAACAATTGTATGAGTTCCAATTCTAAATGTGAATCATAAAAAAAGTTTCGATTTTATTAAAATATCGTAAGAGTCTTTAATAGTTAATATATGATTATTTAACTCTTCACTAAAAGTAGCAAGGGTTAATGCATAGGATTTCTTATCTTTTTTCTTCCATATAGCAAGTTTTTTGTTTGTTGTAGGCTTGGTAGGGGCAACATTATTCTCTCCTTCACAAATGCCTTCCCAAATGTCATTAAAAATTAAAGTGTGTAGATAGTTTTCTTTACTGGTAAATACCATGCCAACAATAGATACTAGTGAATGCATATTAAGACATATTTGTTCTCCAAATCTTATCAATAACCTGTAAATACTGCTCCTCTTTTTGCTTGCACAATATTAAGTTTGAATTTGTTTTTCAATTCCTTGATTAAAAAATTATTTAAACTAAAATAATAAATGATTAATGCATAAAACCAAAATGCATTCACCAATATTTAACTTTGTAGGATCTATCTGAATCATGTTTGATAGCAGCCGTGTATGTAGTCACGATAAAAAAAATATGATATCAAAATCATACTACAATAATATTTGTAATGTTGCAAAAACTATTGAGTGTAATTTTAAAATCTAACTGATTGAAAAATACGCCATACAAATTTGTTGCAATTAATTACACCTTCATCAAACTAGATATTGTTTCTCTTTCATGTATCATGATTTCGAGGTTTGTTTCTATCAAATGAAGATACAACTGTATCATGATTTCGAGGTTTGTTTCTAGAATGAGTAACAACTATATCATATGGAGATACAACTATGAGATCTGCATCCACTCATATATGTGGTTTTTATCTCAACATCCAAACCAAAATGTCTTCAATTGCCTCGTCCAGGTACCAATACCACAAATTCAAATACTTAATTGCTTCTAGCAAGATTTATATCAACATTCACTAGTTAATTCTAGCATATTACATTCTACTTAGTATAATAAATAAAGAAGGGTCAACTGAAATCTAAGAGAGATACAACGTCACGAGCAAAGAGATAAACCCGGGTGATAAATATACAAGCAAGAATATGATAGGGCAATGTTAGTTACCCATAACGTTTCCATGTAGTATGAATGAATATGTACATGATCTCTCTTCTATTTTTTGATGACATGAATCAACCAATATTTATTTTTTATTAATATTTATTTAACGAATGATTGATATTATTTATTTTTTATTAATATTTATTTAACGAATGATTGATATCAAGTTTTGGCAGAAATAATCCAAAATAACATGAATCAACCAATATTTATTTTTTATTAATATTTATTTAACGAATGATTGATATCAAGTTTTGGCAGAAATAATCCTTTTGAACGAAATTGTGATGTTCCTTTTGGACAACAATTCCAGAGTCTAATCATCTCAAAAATTTATCAAATTATTTGAAAAGGGTATGAACCTCCTAGAGTATTGTAATGATATTGGATGCTTCAACCAACACATATTGCTGGCCTAAAAAACATGGATTTAACCTCATGGATCTAATATCACTGTAGGATCAAATATATTTAACTCCACAATCACAAATATGTCATTAATTGAATGAATGGTAAAATATATACAATTGGAGAAATAGTTGTGCTAGTTAAACTCCATCAACTGTTTTTGTAATAACCTTGTAGGATTATTTAATTAACAACCATAACCAAGATCATTTTGTAACCAATTAGTACACTGATAGACCTAACATAAGATTAGTCAATAAGCATGGGGATCATGACTTCTCTTGATCAATGTAAAATGGGTGAGTGGATAATGACATCATTATTCAAATGGTGATATAGGGTGTAATGGAGGGAAACAAACTATAGATGAAGGTTTTTATCATAGGCACAATGATGATGGGGTAAGGTATCTAAATGAAGATAATGACAACACTAGGGTCATTTGGACTCAAGCACATCCATCAAGGGTGACGAGGGGGTGTTTCCAAAATAATTTGGGGTTCCCATGGTTTTGAGTGAATTGGGAAACCATTTGTACAAAAATAATATGGATGAGTTTCCCATGGTTTTGAGTGGGTTGGGAAACCAATGAATAATATGGATGGGATTCCCATAGTTTTGAGTGAGTTGGGGAATCATTTTTACGATGATCATGTAGTAGTTTTGTATAGAAGAGAAGATGGGTGTCCTATAAATAAATGCCATGCAGAAAATTATTACAGGAATGGTTGAATTGGATTAGTGTCTTCATATGGTGGGGTCCCACTGTGGTTTTCTCATGGTTTGATGATACAAAGAAGAATGCACATGGTATATTGCTCATGGAGGGATGAGAGGTTATCCGTGAATCATAATTGTAACATGTGTCGAGGAATCTCAGGGATGAAGTGGGAATATTGCAAGATGATGATATGTGGATTCCACTTGACAAAATTGGCGAGTTAACATATTCCTTAGAATTGGGAGGGATTGAAATCATGGGTGCCAAAGTATGAATGTGTTGTAATGGTGCACACATCTATGGAGGAACATGCTATTCCTGGTGACAACATTACGGTGTGTCATCACCAAGAATTTGGACAATATGGTTCTCAACAGGATTACTAGATAGATGCAATATAAGCAAAGGGAATATTTTGACTATATGCAAGGTCCAGATGATATACCTACTAGCCTAGATCCAAATCCTAGGCTCTATGAAGCGCCGAGAGGGATCAAATATCCCGAGGTGCAAACCTCGGCTCAGGTATTGCACTCAAGGAGCTATTCAAAGAGAGCTAGTAAAAATAAATTACTATAGCCGACATAAGAAATAGAAATTACATGATCTCCCTCATATTTACTTTTTACTTTGTATTATTTTTTTTTATGGCCGACATAATATTTATTACTTTTTACTTTGTATTATTCTTTTTTGTTTACTTTGTATTATTTTGTTACTTGACAAACACTCGACAAACGTTACAAGATCTCCGTCATATTTACTTTTTAGTTTGTATTATTCTTTTTTGTTTACTTTGTATTATTTTGTTACTTGACAAACACTCGACAAACGTTACAAGATCTCCTTCATATTTACTTTTTACTTTGTATTATTGTTTTTTGTTTATGGCCGACATAATATTTATTACTTTTTACTTTGTATTATTCTTTTTTGTTTACTCTGTATTATTTTGTTACTCGAAAAACACTCGACAAACTCGAGAAACACTTGACACATGTTACAAGATCTCCCTCATATTGGGTTGTAGAGCGCCTCTTGGCACAATGATTGGGGTACATGCACTGTTGTTGTACAATGGATGGACTACTTCTTGATGATAATCCTTCATTCATGATGCCAATACCCAAGCATATTAATAATGATCATGATCAGAATGTTGATAATACAGAAATAATTGATAAGAAACATAGTGTACCTAGAGAAATGTAGAGGGTGAACATGGGTCTCACCCATTGTATGGTGTTTTGGTACTAGAGACCACTGGTGTTGGAAATGGGCACAACATATCTAGTTGATAGAATGTTTTCATACCCATGCAGTGTACCAATTTCAACTCATGGGGAGGATTTCATTGGATGAAACCCATTAGTAGGGTTGTTTAAAGGATATCCTCTAGGGTCACCCAACACATGACAGTGGTCTCATGATGTCTAGCGAGTGTATATTGGATCCTAGATGTCTACAATGACAAAGGTTTATGTCGGTAATGAACTGTGATATTCCTATGATGATGAAGCTGATGTGTCATCACTAGTAGACAATATTGATAGTGATGACATATTGATGATATCAATGTGATCAGTGGTATTGTGTGGTGGGGGAAATATCTCCTCTTGAGGAAACAAATGTTGGGTTTTCCAAGGGGGGAGGAGGATTGTCTTGTTGCCGCATTTGTTCCAAGTCAATAACTCATTCTGCATGCAAGACATGGCACTGAAATGAGTAATGGGTCAACAATTCACATGATTGACATGGTCAAGTGGCACACACATGGTTGAGTCTATGGATCAGTCTTGGTGGCCTCGAGGATTGGTTAGGTGGGAGCATGCCTACAGTGTATGGAATCATATAGGTATGGTGCCGACATGACGAACACCCACCATGATATTCCTTTGTTGGTTTTGATGTAGTGAAAACGTTGATGGGAGAAATTTCTTGGGAAATTAGTTAAGGTATTTTAATCATAAGATGTGTGAGGAAAATGGTCTACAATGCATCTTGAAATCAAGGGGGTTTAGGACAGTGATGTGTGTAACGACCAAATTAAGAACATATTTTGCACACATGATTGGTGTGAAATGTCTTGGGTTTGGTTTTGGTCGCAAAGGCTTGTGTGCTCCTTTCTAATGTACTAGTGGCATGAATTGCACTAACATGAGTGTTGTGCAAATTCTTGAGCTCTAGAAATGTGGGGCATAGGTTTGTTTCATGTCCCAAATATCCAAACAATAACATGGTTGGTGCAAGGTAGTATTAAGTACCATGGGGATTTCAACTTTGGTTATTTGATGCTCCCAGTATTGGGTTTGGTAAAGACTAGTGGTGCTTTTGTCATTGGGAGTACCAGAACTGTGGGTGGTACTGATGGTATGCATGTGGGTGCTATTGGAATGAAATTATAGTGAGGTATTGGTTTTTGTGACATATCAAGATAAGGTGGTGTAAAGTACTACACTGGTAATCACAAATTAATCCCAACTAATGTGAGTTGGGACATCACTGAAGTTCCTTATACTCCTATGGGAGGAACAAGAAAGGTATATAAAACACTGGTGGCACCGACGAATTTATGAATTTCTCTATGCCATGACTAGTTTTAGGACTTGATGTTAGTGTGGAAGGGGATTGTGACTTGCCTTCATAGCTGAAGATAGTGCACATAAGATCATCTGTGGGATGTAGAGATAACTGGTGGGGGGCCATAGTATGTCACTAGAAATCCATAATATTTGTAAATGCCCATACCTATATCAACATATAATGAGGGAGTGGCTAATCCTATGGTGGGTAGGATGTTTTCAGGGTTTAAGTTGGGGTGAGAGTCATAGTAATTTAGTTGGTCAAGGGTGATGATTTTCCCATTGTGAGGAAACACCATGCTGTAGAAATATGATGAAGCTACTACCTTCATGGCATACATGTAACTATGTCCCAACATAATACTATAGTCGAGTTGAGTGTCAACCACTTCGACATCCAAGAGTACCATTTCCCCCCCAGCTCGATGGGGAATTTCTAGTAAAACCCAATGGTTTTTTATGGTCTCCAATCATAAGCACGGAGGAATATAGATGAGGGGACTAAATATGGTGAGCCTAGATGCTTCCAAATGTGGGTAGACATCACACAAGTAGATTCTCCTTCATCAACTATGCATCAATAGATGATTGTGTTCTTGATGGTGACTAGGATATGGAGATCGTTTGATGAGGGTTATATTCTTATATATCCTTTGTCGAGGTCGAAGGTTATTAAGTGCGAATTGGAAGGGTCGATTTCTCCCAATGTACTAAGCAATGCATTACTTTGAGAAGGGCATGATTGTAGGACTTCTAATGTTGACATGGCGGTGGGGGACTGGGCCAAAATCATCCGCAAAGTTGTTATGTGAAACTTTCATATGGGGTTTTCGGGAATTTCATCGAAGCAACGTATTATGGATCCAAGGGACTTGATCATTGCTTGGAATGGGTGTCCGTAGAGGAAAACTAGAAGTAGCGGGAAAATACACCCTTTGTGGATGGTCAGGAGTTCCATAACCCTTATTGTGGGTCTAAATATTGATATCAACCATGTTAATGTAGAAGTTTTGGAAGGTTCCATTGCCTGATGGTAAAGGTTCTTGTTGTTGGGAAACCACCCCTTGGTTGGAAAAGGATTGTTGTAACACAACCTGCTAAAGTTGTGGGGCATTTGGTGGTTGAGGAGGATTTTTGTATCCTTTTTCCTTGATTCAATCAATTGTTGACAATTCTGGTATCAATGGACAATGATGAGTGTAATGCCCATATTCTCTGCACATAGAGCAAGGAAAGTTTGTATGAAGGTTGGATTTATTTCCTTTTTTGGAGGGATTGTTAGTCCCCTCATTTGGGTGACCCAGGTTCTGGTTCTATTAGGGAGGGAGATTTACCCCCTTCCCTTGTTGGTAGTGTTACACCTCAAATTGTCACTTTGTACACCATTCATAGATTTCATGCCATACCACCATGAAGAATGTTATCACTCAAGATTTTCCTGGGTTGTGGTAGTGTTGAAGCCTTGGGTATGTAGGTTGCTGGAATGGGTTCCAAGGCTAGCAACAGAGGGTGAAAACGCAATCTGAAAGGCTTCAAACTACTCTGTGCAAGAGCAATTCTATCCCTAGACTGTTCGGTATGGTTAACTCCCACATATATAAAGGTCTCCGTTGGCACTTGTGTGGGTTGATCCTGAAAGGATTTGTCTTCCTGTAATGGAAGATCAAGGGTTTTCTATCTCTAGAAGTAAGTTTTCTTTAAAGGAAATATAATATAAGCTAGATATAAATTAAAGAAGTGTTCTTTGGTGTGCAAGATAACCTGATCTGTAAATTAACAAGTATCTTCACCAATTGACAAAAATGTGAAATGGATCTTTACTTATTATCTTAAGACAGAGTCAAAAAATGAAAATTAAACGATTGTAACTTAAGGGTTGAAGCACATGCACTATTATCCTGTTATATCATGCTAATTGAAAAATTAACATTAATTAATAATATATGTTAATCATTTGCAGAAATAGATAAATGTTATAAATAAATAAATTCATTTAAAGCATAAGACACACAGATTATAAGTTAAGACAAATCCAACCATAGATGAATGTATTGATTATAATTGCAAAATCAAACAGTGTTCATTCAAATGATTAAGGTGAAAAAATCGGATATCATCAAAGAAATTTTACAAAAGACAAAGAAGATGCCAAAAGAAACTAACTTTGATTCATCAAGTTTGCAATAAATTACAAGATCTTAGGTGAAACAACGTTTATCCAGTCCTTCTCTGGCAATTTGCTCCGCTCTCCCCTATGAGATCTTTATCCCTTAAATAATAATTACAATAAAGATATAAAGGATAGAATTCCCATAAAACAGGGATTACAAAATCAATATAATCTAAGAATGGCCAAGGGCATCTTTCCACTTGGCCCAAATTTCTAACAATTCATCTACATCAGGGTATTTTTCCAACTCGAGTCCTAAATGGGAATCACACGTGAGAGATTCAATCTCATTTTTCCTCAATCTGTGCCAAGTACGCAGAAAGATGTGGATCTTAGCCTCGAGACTGACAGGTTGCTTGATGAATTTGTCAACTTCAGAAATATGGATGTGCTCGAGTTGCTGGACCTGTTCATTGACCTTCAAACACCTGTTGTCCACTTGCTCAATCATCAAATTTGGTGGGCATGATTTCTCAATAAGGTCCATTGTGGGAAACTGTAACATGACCATGATGTTGTCTGCAACATACCACCTCCTGCTACAAGTTGCTTGTGCCTTCTTAATTGCTTCTTCAACCATGTCAGAAGTATTTAGCCAGGCATTCAAAGATGTTCTTATTCTCTTGAACTTGAAGCTATCTAAGATAGGGATATCCTCAGGTTTTTCCTTGATATACATTTTCCAATCAGAAATATCCTCAATGGCCTTGGAAGCTTGCTACCTTTTATCGACTTGCTGCTCAAGAGTAACAGATAGTTTCTCAAAAGCATTATAAGTTTCCTGAATATCATTCAGGGAACTAAATCACTCAGCCAGGAGTTTGTGGTAATCATCATTAACCTCAGGGGAGAAATCCTTGAACTCTTTCTTAGAGAATCTTGGAAATGAAGTGGCTTCATTGGCAAGTGAATCCTTTAGCTACTGTTCCAGTATTACTATCTTCTCAACATTTACAGTATTTAGGACTTGTGCATATTGCAGTTCATCTTGGAGAGAAGTATTTTGTTCTTGCAGGTCCTTGAGCTGACTTTGATCCTCATTCCTTAATTCATGAAGCTGAGCTTCATGTTCTTCATTAATTTTAACCTGTTGCTCCTGGAGCTTCTTCAATTCTTCTTATGTCAATCTCCTTATTCAGTGAAGTTACTGAATCAAAATTGGCTTTGGCTCCAACAAATGCACCCATAGCTATAGCGGTATCTATAGTTTCCATGAGAGAGAAATAGTTCATCAGCTTCTTCAAGATGTAATGAGTGCCATCATAATCAAATCAAATCCCTCATCATAATCAAATCCCTCTACCTGTGAAAACGCCCATGCCACAAACGAGCCTTGAGCTTCTCCACACTTCCATCTGCCGCATGCTTTACTTTGTAAAGCCACTTGGAAGTCACAACTGACTTCCCCTCTGGTATCGGTACAATCTCCCATGCATCATTCTTCATGATGGAATGGTACTCTTCCATCATGGAATCTCTCCACACCTGATGCTGAGAGGCCTCCTCAGAAGTAGAAGGCTCAGACTCACAAAGACTAGCAACCAATGCTGAACGCAATTTGTCAGGCATCACAACTATCTGAATGGGCTCCTGGGGCCTACCAAATGCCTCTCCTTCCTCCAAGGTATCACGAAGCCATTTAGGCATCCTCTTCCTTGAAGAATCCTCCCAAATTGGTCTCTCCTCATTTGAAGAAATACCATAAGAAGATGGCCTAACACCTGATGGGCCAACACCTGTTGAACCAGTAGTAGAAGAAATAACCACTGGTGAACTCTGTGATCTGATAGCTGCAACTAGTGAACCTGTAACATGAGATCTAGAACCTATCCCCGAAGTACCTATGGGCTGAACCACTGAAACTGAAGAACCTGTGCCTGTAACCTGTGGACCAGTAACTCTGGAAACCTGTGAACCTGTAATTTGCACTGAATATCCCTGTATCACCTGAGGTGTAGAAGCCGGTGGATCCCCATGCTCCAGCTCTCTACACTTCCTAAAGGCTCTCTTCTCCTCAAACCTCACTTCCCGCCTAACAACAACCTTCTTCTGGCCAGGAAGATAAAAGTGGTAAGCCTTCTAAGTCTCATCATATCCCACAAAGATGCCTCTCTCTACAGTGGGATCCAGCTTTGTCCTCTTCTCAGAAGGAACATGAGAGTAAGTCAAACAACCAAATATGTGAAAATGGCCAACCTCAGGCTTCTTTCCTGTGAACATCTCCTTAGGAGTCTTCCTCCCCAAGGCACAGTGGGGACTCCTGTTCTGCAGGTAAACTGTAGTAATTCATGCCTCTTCCTAGAGAAAGAAAGGGAGACTCTGATCATGAAGCATAGCTCTCGCTGCTCCCACAATAGCTATGTTCTTTCTCTCTACCACTGCATTCCGCTCATGAGTATATGGAACTATCAACTGTCTCTGTATGCCCTCTTGTCTGCAAAACTCATCGAACTCATTGGAGGTATACTCACCCCCATTGTCCGATCTCAAGATCTGAATCCTCCTCCCTGACTGCTTCTCCATAAGAGCTTTGAACTCTTGGAATATTCTCAAGACTAAAGGTGACTTCTTGCTCCTCAAGAAGTAGATCCATGTCTTCCTGGAATAGTCATCAATGAAGGACAAATAATACTCAAATCTAGTCAATGAAACATATGACATAGGACCACATATATCTGTATGGATCAAATCAAGTACCCCTGCTGACCTGCTTCCATTGCTTGGAAAAATAGTCTTGGTGTACTTTCCCAAAGCACACCCCCTGCACACATCACTCTACTCTGTGTTGAACTCTAGTAAACCTATAACCATAATCCTAAACAATCTCAGAGATGGGTGATGCAACTGGGCCATCCTCTGATTCCATAGCTCACAAAGCTCACTGCTGCTGCTATGTGTCAAACATGTTGATGCAGAAACAAGAGCTTGTATAGTTTTCCACATCTAACCCCAATGTCCATGGAGGTGGATAATCCTATTGTCTTGGGGAATACCTGCACTCTCCCATCCAACAAACAAACCCTAAGACCCCTATCCTCAATGGTGGAAACTGATACTAAGTCCTTCTTCAACCCAGGGACAAATAACACATCCCTTAGTATCATAGGACTCATAGACTCCCTCTGAAAGGTAATGGTCCCATGAGCAACTGCTCTGACAATGGTGTCATCTCCCAGTACAGCCTCTGCATATACACCTGTCTATGAAAGATCAGAGAACATCTCTTGAGCACCTGTCATGTGACTCAAAGCTTTGCTGTTAATATACCAAGTGCTAGTGGTGGATGCACTCATCTAATGGCCAGTCAACAAAGAATACTCCATCTCCATATCCAAATAAGTGATGGTAACAATAGAGGCGCTCTCTCTCTCAATCTATCCAGCACAAAGAGAAAACTCTCTTTGAAATCTATCTCTGAAATCATCAACTTCAGCTGAGGTTGCTATCTGCTTCTTCTTCTTCTTCTTTGGACACTGAGAAGCATAGTGCCCAAATGTATGACAACCATAGCCCTTGATTTTACTCAAGTCTTTTTTCTTCCCACCCTGATGTTGTTTCTTGGCACCACCCTGCTTGGGACCCTTCTTCTTCTTCTTTCCTTTAGTTGTCAATGCCACATCCTCCTCATCCTCCCTACCCTGTTAAGAACTACCTTGTACAAGACCTCTCTTGGTCTCCTCCTGAACAAAATCATCCCACATTCTATCCCAAGAAGGTAAGTTCTTTTTTCCCATTATAGCCTGCACAAAAGATGCCCAGGGCTTGGAAGCCTCATTCACTGCTGTTCGCACAAGATCTGTAGGTGTAACTACCTCCCCAACTATTGCTATCTCATCTCTAACCTGAGATATCCTGGTAAGGTAAGATGTCACTGCCTCTCCATTGTTCATCTTAATACCCTTCAGTTTCTCTCTCAAAACCATCTTTCGGTTCTCATTGGTTCTTTGGTATAAACTAGTCAAGGCTTCCCACATTTTAAATGCATATCCTTTGCCTGAAATGTGGGGAATGATGTGGTCTTTAACTGCATCTAGGATAATTCTCCTAGCCTTACAGTCCTTCTTGTTGAAGGTTGATAATGTTGCTGCATTAGTAGAAGCTGGAACTACTACAGGGTTTGTTGTTGTACTGTTTACCACTTCATCCCATAATTCATTCTCTTTTAAAATCAACATTATCCTAGCTTTCCAAGGGACAAAGTTTCCTATCCCATCTAGCCTATCCTCCAACCTAAGTGTTGTAGCCATCTCACTGCCTACTCAACAAGGTGCTGCCACTAACAGAAGAAATCACTGAATGTCTGAAATCACTTTAGTTTTCTACCCCCAAGTTTTGATACCATGAAAGTTTTCTGATATTTTCAACCAACCGGTTTTAAGTCATGTTTTCATAGTTTAATGCCCAACCCAGAATTTTGTTTAAGGCAGGAAATTACACAAAAAATTCAGAAATGTAAAACACTATTGAAAATCAAATTTACCAGTAGAAAATTAAATATTCATGCATGCCATAAAATATTTCAGACTCGGAAAATTTAGCCAGTGGCCCTGGAAAAACCCCCACGGGGAAAACTAGTCAGAGAGAGAGAATTTATTATTTCTTTAGTAAACTTCAGTACATAAATTTTTACAGCAAAAATGTACTTATCTCCACCATAAAATATCACCCAGAAGATGCCTCGATTTCTGTGTCAAGCTGCTACCTCGATTTCTATGTCAAATCCCAACACCTCAATTTCTATGCTCAACCTTGAAATATGTGCAAAAAATGCAGTCTTGTTTTCTGTGCCAAAGGTACAGTCCGTACAGATTGTATGGACCTCAAAAAATGTGCCCAAAATTTCCAAAAAACTGTGCTTCACAGTACAAAAATTAATGTTGAGTATGGTGCCTCAAAATTTGTGCCAATCTTCTATTGTACGATGCCTCAAAAACTGTGCCAATCTCCTGTTGTACGGTGCCTTGGTTTCTGTGCTGAAAACATCAATTTGACATTCTGGAAAAATAGCATGGAGGTTACCATATTCAAGAGATTTATGTTCATTAATTTTGCCACACCTTTTCGTTGAGGATTGTATGGAACTGTAGTTTGATTCATAATCCCATGTTGACAAGATAGTTTTCAAAATCATTAGAAGTACATTATTTTCCATCATTGGTATGAGGTGTAATAATGTGATATTGCACTTTATTTTCAATCCATACATGTATTTTTTGAATGTTTCATATGCTTTAGCTATTTTCATTAATAAATAGACTCAATAGATATTGGTGTAATAATTAATAAAGTTCATGAGATATTTATTACCTTTTGTAGAATGAATGGGCATGGGGCCACACAGGTCAGGCTATATCAGCTCTAACTTTCTAGATTCTATGGAATTTGACTCGTGAAATGTCTACTTTCTAAATTTTCCAAGAATACAACAATTGCACTATTTGAGATTCTCTTGAATGACGAGGAAACCAAAAATACCATTCTTTTTGTACAATCAGAGACTATTATAATTTATGTGTCCATATCTAGCATTCCATAAAGTACTGGAAGACAATGTACATTCTTCATGTTGAGAGAGGCATGCAAAATTATGAGCTCTTTCAGATGTTCCTTTCAACCTTAACAACTTCCCATATTCACATCGAATCATGATAACTTGGTTTTCATAGGACACTCATATATCTACTATCCCATTGAATATGTGTATGGAATGGACTTGTTGTCAAATTATGTGTACCTATTGGAAATAATGTAACTTCAGAAGTTATTCTTATCTTTATTGTACCTCCTTTGGTAGAAATTATTAATGTAATTGATCATGTAAAATATCATCAAAGAATCAATGTAAACATTGGGTTGGAATTACCCAAAGAAAGTATTTATTAAATGTAATTTTTGTATCCCCTAAGACAAGTTGGCCCAGTGGGTAAATTGCCCCAAAACAGTGGGTATTCTGCCCCAAACAATGGGCAGAAATTCCCTAGTCAAGTCGTCCTAGTTCAATAAACACAAGTTGGCCCAATAAGGGAAAAAGTCACCTTTTATGTGTATAAATAAAGAGGTCAAACCTCTCATTTGGTCATTCTCTCAATACAAGTCGCTCTAGCCAAGGAAGGTTCACTACTACAGCTAGGAGTCTGATTGTTTTGGGGTTCTCCACTTTAGATAAGTTTATCTCTTGTTTTCTTGGGGATTGTGTGACTACTATCTCAATGTACATCGTTCTCTATTAGAAGGTGTGAGCTCGGGGGAGACAAATAGCTTTGTCTATGGTTCGAAGATGATTGTTCTTATCATCGTGGTTCAATGAGCTCCACACTCATTTTGATTATGTGATTTGCCATTCTTTTAGTGATCCTGGTTATGCTGCTATAAAATTCTAACATGGCATTAGAGCAGTGATAAAAGAATCCATTGCCGGAAATTAGGGTTTCACATTTTGGGGCCTTTCCTCATCAGTTTGGATTGAAAAGAGCACTGAAAACTTTTCCCTAGGGAAGGAACATCTTTTGGTGAAGGAAAAATCCAGTTCTGAGAAGTTTCATTTTGACCTAATTCTGCAGCTCCTACAGTTATTGTAGAAATTAAGGTTTCAATTTTTTTGTTGTTCGGACCATAGTTTTGGCTCGATCTTACCTTATCTCAACTCTTCTTGATAGGAAACATCTATCTATGGTGTTAGTTTTGCAAGAGTCCAAAATTCATTTTGAACTAGCTCCTGCTAACGTTTTTAGTCCAGATATGCACTCAAGATGATTGGAATGAAGGTTGAAGATCAACTTGATGGGGATTCCAACTTCAAATCCTGGAAATCTAGGGTTCTTCTTATATTAGAATAAAATGATCTCTTGAAGTTAGTTAATGAGAAGATACCAGAACCAGAGCACGAAGAATCTTGGTGGATTCAGTAAAATATCATTTGGTTCCTCTGATCTCACAAAAGAAGAGATCTAGGAAGATGTTCAAAACCCTAAAGAAGTTATTTGAACTCAATAGAATCAATGTTACTCTCACATTGAGGAATCAACTATCAAATCTGAAGATGTCAAAGTCATAATCGATTGCTAACTACTTTATGAGGATCTCAGAACTAAGGGACAAACTAAGTTCTAGTGGAGAATCCCTTGATGACAAGGAGCTTGTCATAACCACCTTAAATGGTCTCCCACCCTATTGGGAATCATTTAGAGAAAGCATAAGTGGACGAACCAAGTTTCCCAAATTTGATAGGTTATGGGTAGATTTCACTCATGGAGAGATGAGGATTGTAGGAAGGCATAAACTTCATGGCCCTCAATCTAAAAAAAAATCAAGCATTTATGTCTCATTCTAAGAAAGGAAGAGGAAAAGGAAGAAAGTTTTATAGCCATAAGAACCAAGAGAGGAGATCAAGCCTGTCTCCGGATCAAAAGAAGAAGAAAAAGGACCTCTCGCATATACAATGCTTCAAGTGCAAGAAATATGGCCATTACACCAGTAATTGTTGAAGTTCAAACAAAAGGAAGCATGAATCCTCAACTACTGATGTCGATGAGGACACTCCTCACAAGAAGTCAAGGAATGATGATTCTGAGGTAGAAGCAGAAGACCGCCGAAAGGATTTCCTCTTCTAGTAATCCCCATGATTGAGATGATGTGACTATCATAAAGATCCAAATTGTGATGGGATTCCAAAAAGAAGATGAATATTAGAGGACTCTCACGACTCATACAAGTATACAGTGGGAGACCACCCACAAAACAATAAAATATAAGTATTTGGATTGATTTCTCTTATAGATTAGATCCATTGGCTTTGAATATGTTTCCATAAAAATTTACATGCAGATCTATAGGATGTAGAGCAATGTGATCTATTTCCTTTATTGATGAACATTAGGCTCATATAGTATTTGTATATGATTGTTTAAATAGAAGTAATGCTGCACAACTTTTATGAACCCATCTTGGATGATATATCCTTCTAACATGCTTATAGTAGTACACACTCTTGACAGTATGTTCTAATGGAGATAGAAGACATCCAGGTAGTTATCATATATATGTTTTGCTGAAGAATTAGCTAATATTCCTACATACCTATATAAACTATTTTCATTGCATTGAAATAAAAATTGGTTAAATTTGATTATGCAATGTCGCGAATCATCTAACGAGATTTGACTTGTAGGTAAAAGACCATATGATATGGCCTACAAGAGAAGGATGATGAGACTTGTTCCAATGAACAAGAGATGGACATGTGAATCCCGTTGATGTTCAGATTAATCAAAGGAAGGAATATTTCAGGAGCATGACTCTCAGCCTAGAAGGATGACTCCTAGACAAAGCAATTAGAAGGAAGTCATGACTATACAACAACAGACAGACGAGGATCTAATACATCCAACTATATTTGATACATGACCCACAGACCCAGAGGATCTCATATAGAGATTGGTGTTTAGGAGAAGAAGGCTCCAACAGACATTGTTCAATGATTATGGAAAGCAATTGGTTTCCAGTTAGAGTCATGACAGAAGGATTAGAGTATGACGATAGTTGCTCAGTTGATTTTTGACGAGGTTCACATCTGTTTAGTTAAGAATTGTGCCTCAAGATTTAGAACATATTGCTGGTGATGATCCCTTGTTTTTGATTTTGTATAATGATGATCTATTCCTCACCAAGACAAAGGGAGTTAGCCCTTGAGATGAGGATCTTGTCCTATTGGTGGTGTGGTATAAACCTGATGAGATATTCCTAGGTTAAGGAATAAAATAGTTGAGATCCTAAGCATATCCAACATGATGACTATGAGTCCCTGAATACAATGGTGGCATTGCTGGTTGATTCAGATAGTCAATTGAGAGGATCCTTGATGTACCCGGTTGTCACCAGGATGGATACTTACATCTTAGTAAGGAACTATGCATGTTTTCTCTATGAAAGCTAGTGCTCACATTAACACCCAAAGTAATAGGCTAATGGACCTACCTGTGGATAACTCTAGAGAGGGAGAAGGACGATCAGATGCAGAGGGAGAAGGATGGTCCAACACAGAGGGAGATGTGATGAACATGATTGCAATATCGAGCAAGTATTAGCCATGTGTCTTGGCTAAGGGTGAGTGGTATGATGGTAGTACCCCATCTTCTCGTAGACACCCTATGATGGGGTGGGTAGACTAGTTCCTTGTGTTAAATTTATATGCTACAATATCTTAGATTCCTACTTCATTAGGATTTAATAAATTTTCACAATAACATCATAAAGAGGATCTCTGAAAGATACACAATCACAAGGTAAACAACAATTTATCTTGGGAAACCCTAAAGGGTAAGAAAACCCAACAAAAAATTCCTCAATATAGATTACCAAAGTACAATTCCCAAAGAACAAGTCTCATAAGAAAGAGAGACCAAACCATAACACAAGAGCCAATAACAATCCTCCTCCTCCTTCGTTATCCTTCCTCTTCCTCTCTTGCGCAATGCTTGAGTGAGTGAATGATTAGAATGAGGGAGGCACCTCACATATTTATACTCAAATTTTAACTTGACCTTTTAACGTAACTGGGATGACCTATCAAATTGACAGGTCCGACCTACCTAGGAAGACTCAAAATAATATTTATATTAAACTCTTTTGGGTACTATTGACCCGACTTACAATGGAGGATTTACCTCATGAATTTTGCATGACCTTTTACATTAATGAAATATCCCAACGGAGGAATAATAATAATATAAAGTATAAGCAAAATATTCTTCAAAGTTACATTATTTCAACACGTTGATAGTCTCACATATAGGCACATGAATTCTATCATGTGATTTGTTTCATTTGTTGACATTTCATGTCTAGAATAGGGAAGGACGAAAATGGATGCCCCAATATATTTGATGCCTCTCTTAGTTGAGATGTGTGCAAGTCTATAGGTTCTCATCAGATTCTACGAGACCAGATTATCACATGTATGATACAGAATGTGATTGTACTTTTATCCCAAACACCTTGTGATGGGGTGGGGAGATTGTCCTGTTATCACATATATAGTAGCCGGGCTACCATACATTATTTTTCAGATTCCAGAGCACTCTTCAGCCAGTTTCTTTACTTTGAGATGTTGAGATGAGAAGCTATCTATGGATCACTATCAGATTTTGGACAACATATGTAGTCCTCATGCCATGACTGAGTCTCAGGACACTCAGAGAGATGACCGATGTAGCCATTATACCATTTATGCAGAGCAGTCAGTAGTGCCCAGAGTTACAGTAGCAGTTTCAGAGGACAGATGATGGTTCAGAGGATGAGCATTTAGGTATATGACTCAGCAGGTATACCATGGTGTTATGGTTATATTGCTTTTATATTCATTCTTATGGCATGTCTTAGCACTTAGTGTCATGATCTGGCGATCATATAGATATGTGGACCTGGTTGATATTATTATATATATATTCTACTGTCCTTACTCAGACTTAGAAGTTCACTACTCATACTCATTGGTTTCACCCTCCCTAGGGAGAATAGAGGTGATCATTCCACCATACCTTGGCTTGCTAGTATTGGCTCCATTACTCATTGTCTTCATCCATCCATTACCTACCTTTTAGTTTATCACCCTGACTTGCTACTTGACTAGTGGCATGGAGGATCTTTTCCCCATTGTAGCCTTTGTATTGGATGAGCTTCCCTGTTTATTGTGTCTCGGCTCTGAGTTGGTGACAAAACTTACCTCTGGTGAGTTGGATTGTAGGCCTAAATCATTCTGGTCGGTTGTCTCGATGTTTGGCATTGGCTCGAACTCCACCTAGTCACTTGAGATGTTGTTGGCTAAAACTGAAAGCTCATGTACTACTTATAGAAACTTCTAAATTTGCCCATGGAAACTAAAAAGGGAAAGAGCGATGAACTGCTAAAAATACTCCTTGAAGAGTATAAAAGAAAGGTCCAAAAAGCAATGATTCTTAAAAGATATATCTAAACAATTGCTGACCTTATGTATGTATAAAAAACATGCCCTGGATGCAAGCTGCAACTAGTTGTGCTTATCAACACACCTGAGATCTGAAGGGTTATGTAGGCCAAAAAGGCCATGAAATGAAATTGAATGATCCTAATGAACTTGGATCAACTTGATGTAGACATGATGCCTAAGTTGAATAAACACTCTCTAAACAACTTATCCATTTGTGAGACACCGCCATTCCCTGTGTTGTTGCTCATTCAGTATATACTACGGTGTGTATTCCCTTTCCCATATCCAAAGTGTCACAATGTTAAGTCAGTCATTCACCCTTTAGCCTAGCCATTTTATTTTAGCCTTCACCCTTCACTAGCAAATTGATCACAACTATGAAGTGAGTATGGTCCTAAAGTCTAGTCTAAGTCATATAAATAATTAATGACAATATATATTTGGATTTAGATCGCCAATAATGATTACTTTGTGTTATAATTGCTATTTGAATGAGTTGTAGAGCATGCATTAACCTTTGACACTTTGCAGCAGCTTCAGATGGTAGTCTGAGTTATATTTGGTCAATATTGACCTGGTCAAACCTAGTTTGACCAAGGTCAATCACAGGACATGAGATTATTGGACCTTATGATGACACAAGTAGATGATATATGGTCTATGTACATGTACATGATGGTTCTATGCATCAGATATAGGTTTATGATGATGATCTATGGTTTTCAACATTATTTAATCATTTATAGATTATTATTATTTCACCTGTTCCAGTATATTGGATATATTATATGATCATGCAGAGATCTATATGGTGTATGAGTACACATCTTGGATAGTTTTGGACCTTCTGAGTCCAATGAGACAGTTTATTTTCAGTTCCGGGCAGTTACAGTGATGATTTAGCCTCAGTAGGTTGTCCTAGTGCAGTTTTGGTCTATCGGAGACCCTGTCAGAGAAGAGATGATGTTTATTTGGTTCACCTAGGGCGCTGATGATGGAGGGGGTGGTCCAGCCACTTGTTTTTACCATATTACCCCCCTCTCGAACACATTGGTGCCCTCACCTTGACAGTGCAGGCACTCTAGGAGGCAGTTTGGGGCAGGTACACGCTTCTTGAGGCAATTTTGGATTGGTAGAAATGGCTACAAAGGAATTCGATTTGGGATACTGAGGCAAATTTTTGGCATGGGATGATCAGTGATGATGAGTGGGATGTCTTCCGCACCTTCTCCAGCATTTTCAGCTTCATTGGGGCCCACATCCATCACTTATGGCACTTTCTGATGATTTCTGAGGTCTTTTGAGGCCTACGATTTGTCCATAGAGGCATGATTTGGTATATTGATGGCTATTTTATTATTATTATGCTATGGGGATTGACCAAGGGTGGCTAAAATTACCCCTTGGACCCACCATAAGCTTATTGTTATATTTTGTCATCATGATTTGGTGGGATCCCCTCTCCTAGGGCGATTTTATCCACTTATTGTTATATTTTATGGTTGATCCATGTATTTTATTGTTGAGCTCATCTCAACCATTGATTAGATCTTTTGATCTTTTAATCTTAGCCACTCATGTAAAAAGTGGTTAGGATTTTGCTCTCTCCCCATCCTATTTAAGGAGGAAGCCTCTCATTGTAAAATCATCTAGAGATTTTTGGCTCTTGGCTCTTGGAATAAAATTTCTATCTTTTGGAGTACATGCTTGGGTTGGAGTGGATGTTGGTTGTTTTGATTGTAAATGCTTTTGTCCATTGCACTGGAGGATCTATTCTAGCTATCTTGCATATTTGCCATATCTTTTTACAGGTGGAGAAGACTTCTTCAACAAGTGCAAATTGGTGGGGAGGCTTGCCCTTCAAGCTTGGAGGAGGACGTTTTGGGTTAAATAGGGAGTGGTTTTGTCTTTGCAACAACTATTCTTTGCTTATCTCTCTCTTGCTTGTATCTAACTTGAACATGTTAAACTGATTGATGCTTTGCTCCTTGGTTTTGACAGGTTAGAGGGACACATAATTGGCTTGGAAAAATCGATTTGGCAAGAGGGCTTCAAAACTTCTCCATTTGATCTTTGGAAAAAGTAATCCTCATCTCAACTAGCATTCATCTCTTCATCCAGGTACACTCCAAAGGTATGATCTTCTTCTTCTTTGAATCATCCATAATTTCTAGATCATAAAAACCCTAATCAATCAAAACCCTAATTTTGGTTTTTCTTATATCTACTTAGATCTAGCCTTGCTTTTGAAGAGATATTAAAAACCCATCTCTATAGCATCCACCCCTAGTTGGATCTATAGTTTGGTGGTGATTGGGTTAAAATTGACACACTTTTCAAGGCAATAAAGCCCTCTTGAACCAAATCGCACTTCCTTGGAGAGGTTTGTTTGGTTAGATCTAGCACATGGGTAGTTGAGATCCCACTTGATTTGCAATATACACACTTGATAACCTACCCCTAGACTTTTACTTGGGTGATTTCTACCTTGTGGGCATCATTCCACATTTTAAGGGATTAAAACCCCCTTTTTGAACTACTTGGCATCTTAAAATTCAGATCTAGTAAGATCTAACCCTTGGATTGACTTAATTTTCTAGATCCACATAGATCAGTGCCTAAGCTACTTGGATCTACAATTTGGTGGCCATTGGACTTGATTTGACACAGCTTATCCACCTTTTAGCCCTCCTTGAGCAAGGCCGCACTCCCTTGGGTGACTGAGTTTGCCCACTTCTAGGACCTGGGTAGTTGATATTTCAGTGGATTTGGAACGGGCATACCTTGAAACCTATATCTAGAGTATCATTTTGTGATGATCTGCCTTGGGGGTAGCATTCCTTGTTTTAAGGGATTGTGGTCCACTTGGGTCATTTCATGAAACCCTAGATCTAGCTAGATCCAACCACTTTACCTCAATTAGCCCACTTGTCTTGACCTCTAGGTGTCCCGATCTACACTTTGACATATCTTTTGACTCCATTAACCCATCCAACAAGGCACTAGTCCTCCTTAAGCAAGTTGCACTCCTTGGGAATTGTGTCAAACCTTAGATCCGGTACATGGTATTCCTAATTTCAACTTAGATCCATAGATCTATTCATTACATATCCTCTAGTACCAATTGCATCCCTTAATCTCACCTTGTGGCACTACTACATTTTGACCCAAAATCCGACGGAAAAATCCGACGGCGCGTGGATTTATCTTTATAAACTTACCAAAAAACACAAGTGTACAATTTTTTTTTTTAAATGTGGCAACAAGCGTCGGCTATGCGACGGCGCGTTTAGTAAACATCGGTTACACAACGTCTCTTTTAGTACACGTCGGTTAAGCAACAGTGAAGAGAGCATGTTTAATAGGGGAGATATATGAAATATGTATAGCCGTCGCATAGCCGACGTGTATTAAAAGAGACGCCGTTTAACTCCACGCGTCCTAAACGAGCCGTTGCATATTCGACGCTTGTGGCCATTATTTGCAAACATTCATATAAATAGAGATGTAGGCCTAGGTTCATAATCTCACACACTCACTCTCGCACAAATCTCTTGGACAAGAAAAGCGAAATTCCTAAGGAGTATTAGGGTTTGGTTTTTGGCCTTGTGCTTTTGTGGGGATCTTCCCACTTGGTCCCGGAATTTGGTCTTGCTCTTTTGTGACTTCTCTCTTGAAGTATCTCTTGGTTAATTTCTTGGTTTAGGGTTTGGTTTTTGGCCTTGTGCCTTTGTGGGGATCTTCCCACTTGGTCTTGGAATTTGGTCTTGCTCTTTTTTTGACTTCTCTCTTGAAGTATCTCTTGGTTAACTTCTTTGTTTAGGGTTTGGTTTTTGGCCTTGTGCCTTTGTGGGGATCTTCCCACTTGGTCTCGAATTTTGGTCTTGCTCTTTGGTGACTTCTCTCTTGAAGTATCTCTTGGTTAATTTCTAATTGGTTTATCATTGGTAAATCTTTGTTGGAGAAAGTTTGTCCTCTTGTGTTAGGGTTTACCCTCACTAGTTAGGGTTTTCTCTTGTGGATTTGGCTTTGACTCTTGTGGAAAAGAAGATTCATCATATACTTGGTTTTGTTTTGAGTTAGGGTTTACCCTCACTTAGGGTTTGCTCTTGTGGATTTGGCTTTGACTATTGTGGAAAAGAAGATTCATCACATACTTGGTCTTGTCTTGAGTACTTAGGGTTTACTCGTGTGGATTTGGTTTTAACCATTGTGGAAAAGAGGACTCATCATATACTTGGTCTTGTCTTGAGTTAGGGTTTACTCATGTGGATTTGGTTTTAACCATTGTGGAAAAGAAGACTCATTATATACTTGGTCTTGTCTTGAGTTAGGGTTGACTCATATATTATGGATTTGGTTCTAACCCTTGTGGAAAAGAAGACTCATCATATACTTGGGTTTGCTCGTACTTTGTTCTTAGGGTTTGAGTAATAAAATGCCACGTAACAATAATGTTACAGGTCATCAAGATCATCTTGAACAAAATCGAGAATTGCTTGCTAGGTTGTGGGATGGAGTGGAAAAAAGGGGTGATGGAAAATGTTATTGTCCTTGCAATCGATGTAGGGGCTTTAATAAGAGAAGGTTACTGATCTCAACAGCTAAAAAACATTGTAGGGAACATGGACATGTTGAGGGGGGGCATGAATATCATCCATTGGTAAGTCATAATTCATTATATATAATGCGGTCTGTTTGTGCCAGAAATTGTTTCCAGGCCACAAAGAAACAAGCCAACACAATCTCAAAAATACAATAAAGTAAAAGTAGGTTTTAGGCTAAGTTGCCAGGGTACTTGGGTACTGGGACGGGTACGGGTACACCACTTTTTGAAATAAGGTACTTGGGTACGTCGGGGTACTGTAGACATATATATATATATATATATATATAATTTTATAAGTAATAATTATATTAATATATTTATAATTAAATATAAATATAATTAATAAGACTGAAAATTAAGCTAAATTAAAATTAATAATTATTAATACGAAAAAATTTAAAATTGAAAAACTTTAAAATTATTGCAGGAACATTTTCTTTTATGATAATCTGTCTGTATCCATATCAAGGAACTCGGCCACTAGTTGTTGTTTACCTTTTGATTTATACCCATCCATGTTTGATTCCATTCAAATGCTTTTTTCCTTTTTGTTAGTGCGCTCCATTTTATGAAATCTATAAAAGCCTACTTATCCTTTTGAAATGTCTCATGCAGACGTGTTTTAACTATTAGTATGAGGTTGCAAAAGGTCATCATGCTAAAAACCTTAGGTTTATTTTCCGAAACATTAAAATCGCCTTGATTTGTAGTTGGCAATGTGGCATCCTTGATAATTGGATTTTTAAGGACCCTAATTCGTTTTACCATTTTGTGAAAAAGCCAAGTTAATCCTATTTTCTATTGCTAGGTTTGACAAACTGGAAAGCAAGTTGACTGTCTTATTATAATTAGCATTTATGCTAATCCTACCAAAGCTACAAACAGGCCTTGAATAAAAGCTGCAGTTTATCTTGCTTGGTTGGTTAACTGTGGTTGGAAAGCATGCTGATTTGACCAAGCTAAAGTCATATAAAAACTTGTTATTCTGAAACCTTAAGTGAAATTGGCCATTCCAACCTAGAACTCGATCTCCTTTTCATGTGGGGTAGGATTCCTGAAATTTTCAATGTTACTCCATGAGTGGATTTCATAACTGACAAGATGTGTTGACCTTGGAACTTTATTCTCGGGGGAAATTGCTAAAGTGATTAGATTACAACATGACTGAATATATGACAGTGAGATGGCAGTTTGTCAAATATTGTTATCTTGGAAACAATACTAAGCCTGGTGTGCTGATTAGACATAGCATAACCTTGGAAAAAGTGTGATGTGATGATACTTGTAAACATATTAGTTATTATACTGAAAGACAGCTAAATGAATGAGGTAAAAGCACTCTAATAGGCAGTTCTCATGCATGTTCTCTAATTACAGCCATGCAAACAACAGAAATTATGAGACAGATCCGTTGTAGTAGTTGTTTTTCTGAGTACTCATGTCCATTCATTAACACCATGTATAATGGGCCAGCCTTTGACATGAGCTACCTGAATCTTTAGTTTGGCAAGCATGCTAATGGGTGTATAACTTTTAAGTTGTATAATCTAAAGTCAGATATATGTATAGCCATTTGAAAAACTGGAAAGCAAGTTGACTGTCTTATTATAATTAGCATTTATGCTAATCCTACCAAAGCTACAAACAGGCCTTGAATAAAAGTTGCAGTTTATCTTGCTTGGTTGGTTAACTGTGGTTGGAAAGCATGCTGATTTGACCAAGCTTAAGTCATAAAAAAACTTGCTATTCTGAAACCTTAAGTGAAATTAGCCATTCAAACCTAGAACTCGATCTCCTTTTCATGTGGGGTAGGATTCCTGAAATTGTCAATGTTACTCCATGAGTGGATTTCATAACTGACAAGCTGTGTTGACCTTGGAACTTTATTCTCGGGGGAAATTGTTAAAGTGATTAGATTACAGCATGACTGAATATATGACTGTGAGATGGCATTTTGTCAAATATTGCTATCCTGGAAACAATACTAAGCCTGGTGTGCTGATTAGACATAGCATAACCTTGGAAAAAGTGTGATGTGATGATACTTGTAAACATATTAGTTATTATACTGAAAGACAGCTAAATGAATGAGGTAAAAGCACTCTAATAGGCAGTTCTCATGCATGTTCTCTAATTATAGCCATGCAAACAGCAGAAATTATGAGACAGAGCCGTTGTAGTAGTTGTTTTTCTGAGTCATGTCCATTCATTAACACCATGTATATTGGGCCAGCCTTTGACATGAGCAACCTGAATCTTTAGTTTGGCAAGCATGCTAATGGGTGTATAACTTTTAAGTTGTATAATCTAAGGTTTTAAATTTACAGTATTACATTACTGTATAGTGTTTGAAGTTCATTCATTAAAGACAAGCACTACCAGCATACAAACCATAAAGCAGCAATGAATTTATCAATTATGTAACTAAACAAGTTAAAAATGAAGCCAAAACACAGACTGAAGGGTAAAAAGGATCATATATATTTCATAATTCTGTTCAGCAAATACACATGAGAGTTACAGTACTTAGGCTCTCATAAACAAGTCACAGACCTCCTTAAGCCAGCCAAAAATTGAACTCTGTTTCTGTCTTTCTTCTCACTCTAAATACTATTTTTTACAAAATTCGTTAGGGTCTAAACCCTAACTGCTTTCAACCAAATCCTCGATGGGTTAAAGTGAAATAAAGTCTTTCCTCTAGAACATAACTAAAAAACTAACTAATTAAAGCATTTATTAAAAGCTCCATAAGTAACTGACTAACTGCCAACTCAAAGGTCTTCGACAGCTTCGACTAGTAAGGCTATTCCATCCGAGATTTGAGCCTTTTTTCTAGCTCTCTTCTGCTCATCTTCTATCTCTGCTAACTTCCTTCTAAGCTTTTCATTCTTCTGCTGCAAGTCTTTGACATTCTGCTTCAATTATGCATAATGCAAATATGTGCTTCTCTTTCTCTTCAAGGCTTCTTTAGACACTGTTATTAGCTCTTGATAATTTTCATTCACTTCCAGTAAGTCTTCTCTTAGCCTTCTATTTGCTAAGACTAGGGCATCATTAGTCTCTTGCATGCATGCCATTTGATGCCTATATTGTTTGATGGTTCTTTGCAGGTTCTCCATGTCTGAGTCAAAAACCTTCCCTGTTATGGTATTTTTCATCTCACTGGGCAGCCAAGGGACATTCAGTCTTCTGAAAATATCCTCATCTTCCTGTAACAGCTCTGAAGATACACCATGAAAAATAGTGTTCTCCTGACTTGTTGTTTCAATGGGTGTAGTTTCATCTATCAAGTTCTGATTTTCAGAATAAGAAACCTCAATTTCCTTCTTTTGTTGTTTCTTTATTATTTCATCTTTTAATTCCAGAAACACAGCAGATAATTTTGTTTGAGTGAGACTGGAATCTTCTGCTGACTTCAATGACCTTTTTTCTTTTGTATGCTCAGAAACTGGACTGTTTATAACTGCTTCCTTCTTGATCTTGAGTTCTTCATCTGAAGATTCATCATCAATTACATTTATCTCTTCTGTCTTCATTCTAGGGTTTAGCAACTTTTTCATATTTAGCCTTAACTTGTTTTTAGATCTGGTTTTTGGTCTCCATTCTGAAACAAGTTCTTTTACCATCTTCAAATTTTTTACTTGATGCTTAATTGTGGCTAGCTCTATACCTTCGATTTTGGTTTTCTCTTTCTTTGGTTTCTTTGTTTTATCTTCTTGACTGTACTTTTCTGTGTATTCCATCCCAGCTTTAGTTTCGAGAGTGAATTCATCCTCTTCTAGTAAATATCTCTCATCCTCAGATAGGACAGTGATGGGGCTTCTTAGTTGAACCTTAATGTCCTCTTTTTCTAGAGCACCCTTTTCTGTGACAACAATTTTCTCTTCACTGAGAGTTTCTGCTGGCGCCATGTGTTTCTCAGGCTGATCTTCTTGTTGTGGAAACAATGAATATTTACCTTTACTGTCAACTACAACCCTTTGAGGTTCATTGTTACCCTTCAAAGGTTCTGGTTCTTCTTCAAATTTAATTTCTTTTTTGTCTTCAGACTTGCTCTCCTAACCTAGTTTTCTGACTAGAGATTGACCTTTGTCTACACGCTTTTTAGCTTGCTGCTCTTTTTGCTTGGTCTGAAAACCAGACCAAAACAAGAAATGCTCCCATGTCTTCCCTTCTTGTTGTAGAATTGTGCTGATAATAAGCTTAATCAGACCATGATGGAAGATGGATTGTGTAGTATGATCATGATGCCCCTTAATCCTGCTTGACATCTTTTGCAGACTTCTGAATAAGAAGAAAGGAAGGTTCATTTTGGATTCACCAATCAGATGCTGTAGAAATTTAAAATGGTATTTGAAAACATAAGCATATCTGCCTTCACAAGTGATATAGCTTTGTAGAATTTTAATGGGCTGCACCCATTCATCCGTGACCTCCTGGATTAACACCCCTTTGCGACAGTCTGGAGTAATACCAGGTAAAAGGTACCTTTGATCGTCAAAAGTGAAAGGCAGTTTTTTGAACCACATTTCACCTTCATTCTTGACTGCTGTAGCTTCAGCAACTAAATCCACAGTCAGTTTAAACTTTAAAGTATCAAATACTATCATGTCCTCCTTAGAGCTTTGGGCAAATTTATAAGAAACCTCAGTGTTATAGCCATTGATTTTCCTGAAGAAATCCAACCAACCAGCATTTTGAAAAAGCTTTGCACAATCTAGAAATTTGTCAATCCAATTTAGCTCAGTGGGTTCGATTCTATTTGTTTTGCCACTTTTACCCATCTGCTTTCAACTATTGAAACCTATGTACTTTTGGAGTTCTATTGATGAGCTAACATGCTGCTTTCAGATTTTGAAGAAGTAGTGGCTTAATGTATCGCTAAATTTCAAATTTCCACTTGTCACAGCATCTCAAAGAACTCTTAAACTGATCTATTTTTGACAGGAGCTTTGTTTAGAACCTATATTCATGTTTTCCCTAATGAATTTTAAGAAAACAAGCTTTTCTGAGAAAAAACCCCAATTTAGCAGCCGCTATCGGTTTAATGCGGAATACCCTATTCTCGCTTTGCTGTGGATGTTTAAATCAATTTTTTAGGTACCTGGTTGTTCAATTCCTCTGTGCAAGTGTCTTCAGGTCTTTAATTCACTACCAGCTGGCAGAACGAGCAAGCCGCAATTTCTCTGTAACTGCAACTTCTGGCTTTCAGGCACCTGTCCTCTCTCCACCTATTTTCCAGCTTCATGATGTATCTGTGAAATAACTCCTTTCACGTCAAATTCGTCTAACACCTCCTCCTGTCATGATATGCACTGTTCCAGCTAATAATCTCCACGATCTCTTCCACGATCCAGCAGCACCTATTTTCATAATTACTATTGGAGCAACACGTATCAATAGCCTTCATTCATGTGATTAGTCACTTAGCAATGAAACCATGCAAAAATTTAGCTTAAAAAATAATGATTTCGGCTGGAACGATATTCTTGTAGCACCACTGTATTAACTTTTCATGATTGCGCTACAAGAATAATCTGCATTCAAATTTTGGCCCAATTTCAACTTTTTTTCTAGTTTAAATGATAAACCACACTCTTTGAGTATGTTTGTGACATCCTTACTTAATATAAATCCTATTTATCCCTTCAAATCCTAAAAGAAAATAATAAGAAATCTAAAAGCAAGCAAAAAATTAAAAATTTCATTTGAAAATCAAAAAATTCCTAAAGGAAGCAAAATGAGAAAAATTTAGCAAACGAGCAAAATTAAAATCAAAATCACAATCAAAATATAAAATCGAAGGAAACAAGTTCATGACTTAACACGGTCTTTATATTAAGAGTTTTTGTAATTGTATATTGTATCATTTTTATTTTTGTTACTTATTAATCGATCACATGACTAACGTTCTTTGTTTGATGTTTTAATTGTAATTATAAAGCAAGGGCCTCCTAGGGTTGTTCCGAACATGGAGAATGTGGTAATTGCGGAACAACTAGCGCAGGAAGAACAATATGCAGGTCCTTCGAATACTGATCATGATCAAGTTAATGATGATCATATGGAATTAAACGATGATCATGATGACGATAACATAATTGAGGATGATGGTGCAAATACATTAATCAATGATGCATTTAATGTTAGAATGGACGATGATCAACATCATGCACCGCCAATTGATGACTTTGAAGATATTAATGATTTACCTACACTTCAGAAGGCGACGGAACCGCTTTTTGAAGGCTCCCCCATAAGTGTTCTCTCTGCTGTGTTGCTGATAATGAACTTGAAGGTTATGAATGGTTTTTCAAACACATCCATCACGCTGGTGTTAAGGTACGCATGTGATTATATGTGATCCGTCGGATCTCAACTTTAGTGCATATACTCCAAAACTATGTCACACCTTTCAATCAAAACCACTTTGATCTTATAATATACTCCAAAAAATAAGGATGTATTTGTTGTCGTTAATATCATGCTCTTCAAATATTTATATTAACCATTTTTTTTAAATTTGTTGTAACAGCTTGATAGGTGAATATTTTTCACCGGCATCAAATAAATTACCTTGCACATATCAAGATTTAACTTCCATCATGAAATATGTTGGAATGGAGTATCAAGCAATTGATGCATGTCCTAATGATCATATTTTATATTATAATCAGTATGAGCTTGCAACAGAATGCCCTATATGTCATAGCAATAGATACCGAACAGATCAAGTAACCAAAAAGGTGTCTCGTAAGGTTCTTCGTTATATTCCCATTATTCCACGCTTGCAACGACTGTTTAGGTGCAAAAACATAGCACAATTTATGGATTACCACGCACGGAATAGAAGTGGAGATGATATTCTGTGAATGCCTGCAGATGGTTCTGCATTTACAGACATGGAGGAAAAATGGCCACACTTTAAAGAAGAACCTCGTAATGCTAGACTTTCTTTGGCAGCGGATGGTGTCAATCCACATGCAGAGATGAGATCTACTAACTCGGTCTGGCCTGTTTTTGTTATCAACAATAACATTCCTCCATGGATGTCAATAAAGAGGGAGCATATAATGTTGGCAATGATTGTTCCAGGTATAATTTGTACTTTAGAACAGTGTTTTTTTAATGCATATTTAGTATTTAATTTGTCATGAAGATCAATATTGTTGCATATTCATGTCATATATATTTTTCATTTACTTATATGTATTGTATTTGTTGTTTTCTTTTAGGTAAGTTCCAAGTTAAAGATATGAATGTATATATCGAGCCTCTTGTTGATGAACTACTTAAGCTATGGAATGGTGTCACTATGTATGATGTCTCTAGACTAGTAGGGCAAAGGGAATTTCAATTCCATGCAATGCTTGCCTGGACAATTCACGATGCTCCAGGGCTAACACATTTTTGTGGTCTTCAAACAAAAGGAAAATTTGCATGTCCATTTTGTGGTCCCAAGATGAAATCTCGTCATTCAAAGAGTTTGTGTAAGGTAGTGTTTGATGAGTATAGGCACTTCCTCTCTAAGAATCATAGGTATCGAACTACCAAAAAACATCTTTTTAATGGGAAAGAGGAGACTGCATTAAAACCACAGAGAATGACACCTCACATATGGAAGTTGCAATATAATAGAAATCGTCAAGGTATGATTCAATTTGTCTATCTTATATATTCGTATTGATCATCTCGTATATGTTTTTAATGTTTTATTTTGGATTGTATTAATTTTTTTTACTGTAATATACTACATTTTAATCTCTTAAACTTATATATTGATTACTGATGGTCTGCATGAACATCATGAAGGTGTAAATGGGCTTCCACGAGGAATGAAAAGTTATCCGAAACAATTTAGTAGGCTGCCTTACTATGAGCACTTACTAGTTGTTCATTTGTTTGATACAATGCATATCGGAAAGAATGTAACTGAAACACTATGGCGAATATTAGATGGAAGGAGTGACAAAGAAAAAATTGTCAAAATTTGCAGTGACATTCATGAATCCAATCATGCAATGAAAGATATCATTGAACATTTAAACAACGATGGAGACCAAATTAATATAAGGTCACTTCCATGGTTATTGACTGAGCAACAAAGCAATGCAGTAAAAGAAGTGATACAAAAAATGAAATTTCCCACAGGATTTTGTTCGAACATAAAGAATATCTTAACAAGGAAAGGTGATTTTGGCAGGGTAAAAACGCATGATTGGAATATCTTCATTAAGGTAATTATATTTTTGGTATATATATTGGTATATTACAATACTGCATGTTTTTTGTTAACTTTTTTTCTTAATTTTGAAAAATATATTGATGAGACGTGTTCATTGTTACAGTATGTTCTACCTGTATCTCTCCCAGACAACTTTGACAATAATGTCAAACAGGTCATATATGATCTTGGAAAATACATGTGGTAATTAGAAACAATATTTTTCACGCATCATCATGTAATTTGTTTAATTCGTTGCATAACTTATATGAATTGACATTTGTTTTAGTCAATCATGTAGATTTGACGTACTACAATCTTAAATTTTCGTCGTTAAATGATATCATTATTTTCTTGCTTTACATGTAGATGGTTGTCATCGAAATAAATCCACAAAGAAGATATAAAGTATTGGAAGAGAGAAATTCCTCGTTTAATGTGTCAAATGCAAAGATTTCTACCTTCGGCATTTTTCAATGCACAAGAACACTACCTCATACACCAAGTTGAGGAGATTGAATTGTGTGGACCTATACATGCAAGGTCCATGTGGATGGTTGAGAGGCACTTGAAATTTATGAAGGCTTTAGTTAGACAAAGAGCACGTCCAGAGGGTTCTATGATGGAGGGATATATGGTATTTCAGGCCATGGTGTATATTGTTGAATATCTTCCAGGGTTGGGGTCTATTAAGACCGAATTAGATCGATGCATTGGTGATCCAAATTCCACTAAGAAATTAGAAGGAGAGTACCTGATGGGGAAAGGTAAATCGAGGAAGGTCAAAGGTAATTATTAAATGGTGTTATAGAATAATAATGTTAATACATTTTAATAGTATCGTACATAATTATTTCAATTTTAATATTCATTAATGATATGCATCATTAATATTTATAATGTTACACTGCGTTAAGTAATTATAAATTTTTGAGTTGATTTATGTAATTTTATTTTCATGCAGTTGGTCGCGAGTGGGATGCACTACATTTGTACGTCGCAAACAATCTTGATTGGATGAAGGTATGGATTGAACGATGTAATCAATCTGGTAGAGGACTATCATGGGAAGGTGTGGCTTCATTGGTTAAAGAAGCACATCGCAATGGAGATGTCAATCTAACAGAAAGGGAAATCGATTTAGCATATGGTTTAAAAGATAAACAGGTAAGCATGATATTATAAATATATAAGCCATAATATTTCAATTACGTCGATATTCATGTTCATCTTGATTAATTTCATTTTATTTGCATACTTTAAGAACATAAAATACTTACTAGTTCATTATCAATTGCAGTTAAAACACCACAAGGCTATGTGGTGCAACGGTCGTAAATATCGCATTAAAAAGTTGGATGACACAAGGAAAACATGTGATTCTGGGATAAGTGCAGTCTTTGAGGTCACTAATGTTTCATCTAGAAGCGACAGACGTCCAGAATTGTCAGAAAATCGATATTATGGATATTTGGAAGATATCATTGACTGTGACTTTAAATCATTCAAAATAATTCTTTTTGTTGTGAAATGGTACAGGCTACGATTGAATCGATTTGATCCCGATAGAACTGTTATTGAACATGCTAATGGATTTACCATGGTCAATACAAGGTCGCTTGAGTCACGAACATCAGAGCCCTATGTTCTTCCAAGTCAATGTGAACAGGTATTTTACTCAGAAGTTCCTGGTAGACAGGGTTGGTTGTTTGTTATTAGACATGATCCAAGAGGAAGGCCGGTAAAGTATAATATTGTAGAGGAAGCCGAAGAGGGTGTTGAAGAGGAAGGTGATCATGTAGAGGATCAACATGAGTTGGATGTTGATGATCATAATGTTACGCAGGAAGATGTTGAAGAGTTAGTTGAAGAAGATGATGTTAGAGACAATGTTCATGATGAAGATGATATTGACGATCATGATCAATTTATTGAAACTAATTACAGCGACGACTATGATGATATAGTTGCCTCTAATCCTTATAATGTTGAATCTGGATCAGATGATACAGATGCAGACTTGGATGGAGAAGATGATCATGAAGTGCATTGAACATCATTCCAAGTGATGTGAGGGGGGGGGGGGGGGGGGGCAGATGAGCTTCCACCTTCACGTGGTTGTCCCTGTTGAGTAGAGAATATTAAGATATTCGTGAAACAAAGAGAAGCTCATTAAGGTATTTTACTCAAAAGTTCCTGGTAGACAGGGTTGGTCGTTTGTTATTAGACATGATCTAAGAGCTGGAAGGCAGGTAAAGTATAATATTGTAGAGTAATGCTTTTACTAGTTTGGCTAGATACTCAAAAAACATTGCTACCTAGGCCAAGCATAGATAAAATATGAGGTGGTCTATTTAAGATGGCTATAGGGTTGTCCTAGCCCTGGCTTTTACTTATAAGATAATTAATGACTCAACTTTCAAACAGCTAAGGAGCTAATTATATCTCCTAAATTTTAATATAAAGTGTTATTCTATATCCTTTGCATACTCTATTTAGTTTTAGTTATTCTATATCCTTTAGTTATCTAGTTATAAAGTACTAGTTAATGAGTAAAGGAAAGGGCATTAATGAGTAGTTGTTGTCATGTTGTATGGGTTCCTCTTTTGGTGTTTATCTCGGGATGTTAGGAGCTAGGGTGTGTAAATATAGAATATGTATCATGCGGATAAGACTTAGTGGGAGGATAGGTCACGGGTTCGACTCGTCCGCCTTATTCATTTTGGCATAACAAATGTTGTTTTTAAATTATGGTTACAACCATATGCTACCCGCCAAAATTCTACTCTTTTACATATTTTAAAACATAAAAATTTTTAAACCCTCTCCAATAGTAGCAGAGCTATAGGGTTTAAACAGTCCCGTGTGAACAGTAGCAGAGATATAGGTTTTAAACCCACGCAGCATTCGTTCCTTTTCCTCCCTTGTTTATGCATAAGCAGTACCAGATGCGATGCAATATGTTGAGCTTTAATAGGTAGAATAGAGGTGGCTAGAGCTTGGGTAGGGGTTTAAGAAGCAAAGTAGGTAGCAGGAGCAGTCTGCCATTTCGATTTGGAGCAGTCCGCCATTTCGTCGATTTGGAGCAGTCCACTATTTTGATTTGGAGAAGATTCAGTCCGCCATTTCGATTTGAAGCTCAGTCCATTCAACCCCGCCATTTCGATTTGAAGCTCAGTCCACCATTTCGATTTGAAGCTCAGTCGATTCAGCCATTTCGATTTGAAGCTCAGTCCATTCAACCATCTTGAATTGGAGCTACCATTCCATTCCAAATGTCTTTAGTAAGTGACATTCTCATCCATAGCTTCTTTTCCCTGATATGCACACTGTGTGGGACATTACATCTATAAATGTTCATTCTATAGTCGGTCCAATTCCTCCAACTAGAAACTTGGCTTATTGATGCAGGCACCACCTGCAATACCTAAGCAGACCCTTGATTCCCAAAATTTCTGTAGTGGAATCTTCACTTAATACAGTCCTTTACCATTCTTCTCTTAGTTTTTCTTAGTTTCCAATTAACTCTGTGACAGAACTAAAAATAGATAACTGTCACTATACTTGGCAATTCTATCAAAATTCAGCAAGACTTCTCTATTAGCGAATTAAACACTTTACCTTTTGCTTAGCCCTCAACGGAATTTCTAGTAGTGGTTAGTTCCACTGCAATATTGTGTTAGTGTGAGAATGAACAAATTTAGGATTCGAGGAAGCCATATGATAATGTTCAGAATGCTATTTCTTCTGGCAGCGCCTGTAATCATGCAGTCAACTTGGAACGAGAGCGAGACGGGCTTCTTCCCGCCGTGCTGCTCAATGTATTGTCCTTCTTTATGACCTACAGTAGAGGAAGAGGAGGAGAGCTTATATCAAATTAATGATGATGAGGAGGAAGAAGGACTGGTTCCGCCCAAAGGCCCTGAGAAAAATAACTTATCTGGATTACTTGTCTTTTCTCACATGGTATCAGAGCACATGAGAAAAATAACTTATTTTTTATATGGCTCTTCTTGGCATTGGTGTTGCGAGCTGATTCACCTGAGTTGATCGTGGTGAGAGCTGTCGAGTGGAGGAATTATGGAATAATTCTTGAATGTTCCCTTCCAGTTGTTTTTTGTCTTTGGCTATCATTTCGCAGCTATACTGTTCTAAGTTATTGCACTAATGAGGTGCATTTTACAGTTCGCAGCTATACTGTTCTAAGTTAAACGCCACATGACCATTCGTCATGAACTAAGCCCCAACAAAAAATCACTTATCGTACCAATGTGATGTACCTGCAATAATTAATTAATGCAAATACACGAGATATCAGAAATAATAGAACATAATCGCTTTTATATTGATCACGGGCCACTTCGAGGGGGCAACCTCCTTTGAGCAAGCTCAATACAATTAACTTCACGGTGCCTTCAATGACCTCAACACACACTTATATACTAATTCTATGCCCAATACTATGAGTCAAAACCATGGGACATATAATACTACGGGACGACTTACAAAACATATGCGTCCAATACTATGGGTCAATACTATGGGCTAATATAAACTACGGATCAACAAATACTATGGGACGACTTACAAAGCATATGCGTCCAACAACAATATACTAACATAGTAAAGAGAAGGGTTGACATAGGTTCCTAACAACCAATTGTACCTTCTTTTCATTTTTCGCTTCCACCCAATGCACGACACGTATCTCTCAGCGGAAAACTCCACTTTGCCTCGAGCTTTGAACTGTCACTTTCCGCTGTGATCGTGATCGTTGATTTCTGACTTCACAACTCCGCTCTCATCCTGATCGTTAATCTCCTATGTGATCAGAACCATCCATTACTTAGCTCATCAATCTCCGCTCTGTTCTCAATCGTTGATCCCCAAATGTTATACATATCAGCGCCACTTATAGACTGTACATGTGAGCTAGGGATTCTACACTGTGACAATTATGATGACTCACAAACCATTACAATATTCCATGGAATCGATGTTTCCCTTAACGAATCAGATGTATACTCGAAATAGAAGGCTAATCAAATCCCACACGGCTGAACAAAATGTTAACATATATATAGACTGTATTTTACCCTAGGATATACACTGTAACGTTTCCAATAATTCACACTTCATTTCACTATTCCTTAAACTCGATGCTTTCAGATGAAATTTGTTGAATCATATGTATCCAACCAATGATAACAGAAATATCACAACATATACAGATGAGATGAATCATATATACTGAGATTTTACACAGTAGAGAGGAAATTTAATGATTCTCCATCATTTTATTACATTTCACTGTATGTAATCAATCACACTCTACACCCTGCTCTCTCTTCTCGAGCTCTGTGAGCTAACCTTCATCTAGGCTAAGCTACCTATTCAAAATACTAAAGACTGCATTTATTTACAATGGATTTCTGTTTCTAGATCCTGTTTCTGTTCTTGATGAAGGGTTTAAAATGTCACTATATTGAATAGAGAGCTCATAATCCTTATCCTAAGTAGAGTCATGTATCATCTTTACCTTGACAGCTTTTCAAACCACATGCAAAATGACCCAAAGCTGCTTGAAAGCACCAAAACAGTGTTAATGATATTCTTGTAGTGCTGGGGCTGAAAATCACCAAAGGCGCGCTACAAGAATATCGCGATTCCAAATTCTTCTGATTTTTCAGTAAATTTTGGCACGCTTGAGCTAATGAATGACTGATTATATGTTTTAGAGGATTCATGATGTGTTGATGCAGAAAACATCATGATTTCAAATGCTTGCACGTCGTGTAGAAATCGTGCTCATCATCAGCATAGGTGTAATTCATTTTGACAGATATCCACATGGTTTGAGTTAATGTGGCATGAATTTGTTATCTACAAGCATATTCAAACACGGAGGACTTAATAAGGTAACCATAACCACTAGAAAAAATTGAGCATTGTCGCCAGCTGAACAAGCAAGAGGTGTTGAGGGCTTCATGGGAAATTAGGGCTTCCTAATTCCGTTGCTAATAGCTAAATTGAAGGTTGGAGGACATCTGTACAACCAATGTGACTCAGCTGTTAGTTTGGGTCGTGATTTCAAACAAAAACAGTGAAGCAATTTACAGGTATTCCTAAAAAACCAATATAACGGTAAATTTGGGGCTTTTTCGCCGGAGCTTACTCTGTTCAAATTGATCAAAGGATAGATTAAATTGTGCTTTTAAATGCAATTTTAACCAGAGAAATAGCTATTTGTTGATGATCTGCGATGCCAGGCTGAATGAGGGTTGAAGAGAACAGTTTTGTTTTTTATGAAATTTAACCCTGTCAGTGCTGTGAACAACCTGTACATTCAATAGTGTTTTTAACTTCCAAAATTAATCTCCTGTTCACAAACAATACAAGAGGATACATTGAATTTGCAGTGATTGAAGAATAATGGGCAGGAGTGGTAAAATAAACAGAGCTGAACCAACAGATGTAGAATGGGTTGAAAAACTGCCTGAGTGTGTGGAGCTGTTCAAACAAGCTGGTTGGATGGATGTTTTCAGAAAGATTGATGGATATAATGCAAAGGTGTCCTGCAAGCTTTCCTAGGGTTTCAAGAATGACATGGTGATTTTTGATACTTTGAAATTCAAGATGACAGTTAAATTAATTTCAGAAGCCACAGGGATTAAGGATGAGGGCGAACAATGGTTTAAGAAATTGCCCTTTGACTTTGATCCACAGAAATTTCTTTTACCAAATGTCACACCTGATTGGAATAAAGGTGTCCTTATCCAAAATCTCAGAAAGGAGTGGGTTGAACCAATCAAGATATTACAAAGCTATATTACTTGTGAGGGCAGGTATGCTTTTGTATACAAATATCATTTTAGATTCCTTCAGCACATGGTGGGGGTGTCCAAGATGAACCTGCCATTCTTCTTTTTGAAGAGTTTACAGAAAATGTCCAACAAGGTGAAAGGGCCTAAAGATCATTCCTCTCAGTCCATCTTTCACCATGGATTAATCAAGTTGATTATTAGTACTGTCTTGCAGCATGAAGGAAAGACCTGGGACTTCTTCATCTTTTGGTCTGGTTTTGAAGATCAAAAGTCTAAGAGACAAACAGATAAGGGTAAGGTCTTGTTGAGAAAGTTAGGCCATAAGTCAAAGCTGGAAGATAAGGAAAAGATCAAAATTGAGGAAGCAGCAGAGCCTATGGAGGAAGACAATGAACAAAAGACATTCTCAGCTAGCTCTAAAGGCAAATATACATTGTTTGAAGATAAGAAGGAACAGCCTGAACAAAATTTGGCGCCTGTAGCAGATCCTCAGGAAGAGAAAAAGGTTGATATAAAAGTGGTTGCTGTACCTAAAGAGGAAATTCACACTCAGCCGAGAAGCCCTATCACCATTCTCTCAGATGATGAGGGATATCTATTGGAAGAAAAACAGCCTATCTCCAAAATAGAAGTCAAAGCTGAAATAGAAGAAATTCATACTTCAGATAGCAAAATAATAAGACCTAATAAGAAAAGGAACAAGCTGGAAGTAGTAGAATTGGCTGCTATTCAGCACCAAGGGAAAGAATTGAAGATGATGGGAGAAGCAACATCCTTTTGGAGACCTAAAACTAGGTCAAAGAACAAGTTGAGATTAAACATGAAGAAATTGTTGAATCCCAAATTGAATACAAACGAAGTGACTGTCTTAGATGAAGTGTCCATGGATGATGATAAACCAGAACTAGATAAATTGCAACCATGTTTAAAAAGAGAAACTCATTCAGTCGAAGCAGCAAGTACAGAAAATCAGAATCCTAGTATTGAAGACACAGAATTGTTGATTGAAGAGACAGAAATCTTCAAGAAGCTTGACATTCCTTGGAGACCTGATGAAGAACAAGATTCTACAATGGATAAATTAGCTAACTCTGACAGGGAAAATTTGTAGAAAACTATCAAGCAATACAAACACCAGATGAATTATATGCAAGAGGTCAATGATGGACTAATGATGGCCAACAGAAGGTTAAGAGAAGATCTCCAAGATGTAAATGACAATTTTCAGGAACTAGTAGCTGATGCAAAAGAAGCACTTAAAAGAAAAAGAGCTGCTGACATTCATTGCACACAGTTCGAGAAGACAGTCCAGGACCTGCAGCAGAAAAACAAAGAGCTAATCAAAAGGATAAGTGACATGGAGTAGGAGCAAAAGAAGGCTAAGAAGAAAGACCAAGCATCAGATGGTATCGCTCTGCTGGCTGAGGTGGCAAAAGACCTATAAGACAGTTGTACATGCTGTTAGTTGTCATTAGTTAGCAAACAAATTTGTTAATGATATGCTATTTTTAGCATCCTTTGTAACTTTTTAAAGATTCTGCAATTACTTGACCTCATCGAATAGGTGGAAGGTAGTTAGGGTTAGAGGCCTAACTGATTTTGTAAAAGGATAGTATTTAGAGATGTTAGGAAGTCATTGAGAGGGTTCGATTTTTGGGAGCTTCAGGAGGTCTCCAGATTATTTTGTTCTGCAGACTTGTTCAGAGCTAAGTACTATGACTCTTGTATGCATTTGATGACAGAGTATGAAATATATGATACTTATTACCCTTTAGCATATGTTTTAGCTTTATTTTGAGTTTGTTTAACTACTGGGCTGATATATTCGTTGCTGGTTCATGATTTCTTTACTTGTGATGCTTGTCAGCCCTGAATGAACTTTAAGATTATATGTTGATTGTTATTTGTGGATTATATGATGTATCTTTGTCTTTACTTGTTTATGATTTAGTTTCTTGCTTAGCTGGTGAATGTAATCCCTGATTGACTACCAAATTTATAACCAAGAAAACATTCCAAAAAACCTAAAACCTAGTTTACTTTGTTGAGTTTTATTTGAGATTGTGTTGGCTTGTTTCTTTAGCCTTAGAAACAATTTCTGGCACAAACACAAGGTATATCAAGTTTTTTGAAGATTTCAGCCTCTTCAATTAACAGGTCTGCAGGGGTGTCTAAAGCATGTAATTAGTCATTTATCATTCCAAACGTGCCAAAATTTGCTAAAAAATCGGAGGAATTTTGGAAGTCGCGATATTCTTGTAGCGCACCTTTGGTGATTTTGAGCTCCAGCGCTACAAGAATAATTTTAACACTATTTTGGTGCTTTTTCACAGCCTTTTGTCATTTTGCATAGAGTTCTAAAGCTGTCAGAGTGATGATTATACATGACTATACTTAGAGTATGGTTTATGAACCCATTATTTGATATGGTGACTTTTAAACCCTTTAACAAAAACAAACCTAAAGTTTAAAACTTGAAAATTTCACAAGCAAGCCCAAAATTTCATATAAAAACTAAAGAAAATTTCCTAAAAGAGGGAGAAATCAAAACAGTGCAAATAAATAACTTAAAATAAAATGCAAATCAAACAAAATTTGAAGGAACAAATTACTGACTTAACACCATAAACACATATAAAGACTTCAAGAGAGTGTGCAATAGATAGGATGCCCTTGGGCTGATGAATAATTCAATTGAATGAGATGATTACAATCCACAACCACCCACAAGTCCACCCATTAAGGGCCTCAATTACCCACCTAGTGGTTTGGCACATGGCCACAAGTGAATATTAGCCAAGATATCTCAACACCCCCTGCCCCTGATTTTCCTCGTGTATTGGTTTCAGTGCGAAATTAATGTTTTTAATTACTTTGTTGCAGTCAGCTGATCGGTGCAAGTCCCCAGTGGAGCCTGGGAGGCCGACACCCCCCTACAGGCAACAGGTATATATACCACATTTTTACTTACCTGCTTCTTTAGAAAGTACATTTGTTTAATTATGATATCAACGTGGCCAATATTTTGTTTGTAGGCTGAGGGTCGAGGTAAGAGCCCCATGACAGATGATATGTCGACAGATGCTAGCATGCCACGCTCATCGGGTCATGAGCAGGTATATAGCACATTGTGAATTTCAGAAATTGTATTTATACATATTTATGTTATCTAATTATATGAATGATTTCAAATTGATATTAATGTTTTCTATTTTTATGTCGGATGATACATATCTATAGATGGATCCAAAGGATATGGATTTGGGGCACATTCTTGATGATGTTGACCTCAAGAATTCAAAGAATATCCGGGATGCAGTTCAAAAAGAAAAAACAACATTAAATCAGGAGGTCGTCAATCTGCTTATATCGAATACGCAAATGACGCAAGATGAGACTCAAGAAAAGATAGATCGTGCGTTGCTTAAAGTAAAGTGCTTGGATGTAAGCTGCAAACTCTTTCATTATAAGTCTATTCCAAATGCAATTTTTTTTCCTATTCGTATATGAGTAACTAAAATATTATTTGTTTCTATAGGAATATTTTTTCCCCGGTGAGAGGCATGCTGGTACCATTGAGCCTGACACCCCCTTAGCCACTGATCATGTATCGTTGTCATCTGGCCAGTCAGAAACACAAAATGAGACACCCCAGATGGAACACGCGAGTGCCGATGAGGATTAGGGGCCAGTACATGGAGAAGAGCATGACTTTGATGCTGTTGTCCCAGCATTTCCTGGATCTTTCCGTGTCACTAGCACGGGAACATTTGAGACTACTTTTTTGGTGGACGAAGATCTCATTCCCTACAAGATGGAGAAGATTCCAGGTACTATTTACAAAATGTTTTAACTATATATTATAATTTTATTGGAATGTAATTATGCATCATTCTTTTTACACTAATTAACACATACTCATTTTTGTAGGAAATGATGTCTTTTATAAACATCTTAATGATTGGTCTTTAGAACTGTTTGGGCCCACTATCTGCACATGGTGGAACCGACAGAGTAAAGTTTTGAAAGATGAGCTTATTGCTCGCTTGGTTGGGTTTTTTGGTGCCGAAACCTTCAACCAAAAAAAGGTTCTCGAAAAAGCTGGCCAACATTTACATTATGTACGGGAGCAATATTGGAACAACTTAGAAAATAATCCAAAGTATGAGCGCCCTCCGATGATTCCAACAACGGAGTGGAAAGGCTTGCTGGATGATGCAAGGGAGAAAGCTGCGAAAATAGCGGACAAGCCAGTACCCGAGTCAGCTAGAAGGTATGCAATACTTTCAGCAATGCAATTATATGTTTATTACACTTTATTTTCCATTTTTTTGCAATGTCTAATGTATTTAAAAATACTTTTATAGGCTACCAGATATGTCGAAGGCCACCCAGGCAAGAATAGAAAAACATGGGCAACACAAGCTTGGCCCTGGTGGATATTCCAACCTGCAAGCACGAATCGTAAGTATGATCAATAATTATTTTATTGTATAGAAATTATAGATTGCATTTAAAATTGTTTTCATGATGATATAACAACAACAATGATGATCTAATTGAAAATTACAGGCTCAAAGATTCCACGATTTGCCAACGGAGGAAGACATGAGGATCGGCTACCAATGCGGGTTTTCAGGTGTTGTTGAACATCGAACAAGCAGCCATGGTAGCCAAGCAAATTCTTCCAATGATCCATCCTGCCAACAGGTAACTACAATAAACAAATTCTATTTAAGATTGATTCATTGTGTTCTATATTCATTAATAAACTAGTACATAAAATATTGAGTCTCTTTGTGTTAAGCCGCACAACGAAAGTAGAGAAAATGCAGAGGATGGAGGAGAAAGAGATATTGAAGTTCATGTTGATCGAAATCCAGGTAATAAATATGCTAGTGTTAAAAAAAAACTAGCATGGATTAAAGTCTCAAATATTAAATTGCAAATACTATATTGTTGTAAGTGTTGATGTTTTAATGTAGAGGGTCTTCATGTGCAACTTGAGGCAGCAGCAGAAGATCAAACGCAGGAAATTCATGTCACCCATGAGTTGCCAGGTACAAAGCACCACTCTAATGTTTTTTTCTTAATGAAGGACTTACAATGATTATAATAGTAAAAACACGTCAAGCAATTAATATTTATTCATTTTTCCAGTACATCCTGGCACCTTACAGCAGCCGCATACACGTCGTGAGCACACGACCCGTCGACAAACACGATCACAGGCAGCTACAGAGGGCATAGGAAACAAAAAACAATTGGTAGAAGAGGATGTCACACTTAGAGAATTTGTGGAGAGAAAAAAGTGTCAAAAAAAGTAGTGATTGTAATAAGTACACTATTACATTATTTTTTTATGCATTGTCCTCGGATATTATTTTTTATATTATGGAGTAATGTCTTCAACTATGTATTTTTTTCTATGTACGAATGAATGAATGAATGAGTTAATTAATGAATGCTATAAACTAATTAATGATCAAATGCACGTAATTCCTTTAAGACAAGAAACTCACGATGTTCGCACAAAAGATCATTTATTTCCAAGCACGTGCATTGGGTATGGGGAATTGAGAGTGATGTGAGGGGGGGGAGGGGCCATATGAGCTTCCACCTTCACGTGGTTGGACCTGTTTAGTAGAGAATATTAAACTATTCTCGAAACAGAGAGGATCTCAATAAGGTAAAATGCATGCATTATTACAATGTTTCTTTCTGATACTTCACATTATTACAATGTTTCTTTCTTCTAGCTAACTATAGACATGCATTTTTTTTAAACTGCAGAGTGAGAATATTGATGGGCTGGAGATTTCTGGTTTGGAAGATCTTCAAAGTCTCAGGATGAGGATCGTTGGAATCCATTATGTGCATCAATACCTCAACATATTTTGCAAACTCTACATCCGGCTCCAAATCCACAAATATGAAGAGGTACCCATCCTTCAATTTAATTTAGGTTTTCTATTGATTTTTCAATGTGAAGTAGAAAAGAAGGGTTCAGTAAATCATTCCCAAGAAATAGATGAAAGCCAGTGGATGAACAGCAGGCCTGTAGCAGAGGTATTGAGGTTTTATATAGTCTTAGTGTGTTGCAACTAACGAAGTTCCTAAGGTAAATTTCATGGTAGTTCTCACCATTGATAATCTGGAATTGGTTTGCTAATATGATTAGTGGGTTGTCATTAGACGTTCATAAGGGGGAGCTTGCAAATCTAAATAATGGTGATTTGTCATTCTTTAAACCATTTCATCTGTCCCAGGGTATAGAAGACCCTAGATTCTCCTGTTAACCAGCACAAGGTCATGTTGTCAACAAACCCAGTGAGGACTTGTGATGATCGAGAAATACAATACGGTAAGTATTGTATTTTTGTCCTATTTTTAAATTAATAATTTAATATATGTGGTGGCTTTGATTGAAATTGCCCATAACACTGACTTATGCATAGCTGAGACCTACTTTTGAATATTCTGTCATATGTACTTATGTATGTAAGGGCTTGGTATGAATGGATGACATGTGTACTATATGTGTAGTATGCTTCCTCTTGCAATTGCTATGCGTGTAGAACTCTGTTGTTCCTGACCTCTGTTGTTGATATTCTCCTAGTTATAGCTGTAACAAAAGTGTATTTTCAAGGTATTTGAGGGAAGTTCCAACAGCTTCTCATGTTTGCAATTGGGATTATACCATCTGGACATCCAATTGGAATGGGATCAAAGTAAGAATTTATTATTCTTCATGTTTGTTTGAACATCATTCTTCATTTGTCCCACAAAGTTTAAAGGGATTGAAATGAGATGCCCCCCCCTTCCTCTTCTCGAATTCATGGGTGTTGTTATCACTCCGTAATTTCTTGAGGATGTGTTCAAGAAACCCAAAGGTAACCTACAACCAATCTTTAGGATGACTATCTGACTCAGCCAACCAGAGAGGGCTCTCTCTTTGTCACTGTATGATAAATGTATCAAGGAATAGGAAAAACAAGGCCAGATTCTCAAGGTAACAAGTGTTTTCAATGGTCATCAGGGTGTTGGGAAAGTTCAAGAGTAAAGAACATTGGGCAATGGAGTCAAGGATTGAGGCTTAAATCAAATGAAAGAGTAAATCAGGTCACAGAGGTTTAAGGCCTTTTGCATGCATTTTGCACAGATCATTAAACTTTAAAGGTGATAGCAGAAGGTAGAGAATTGATTGTTTATTTTCAGGAGCATGTGACTATGAATTCCTTAAATAAACATGAAAGACTTATGAAAGACAGGGAAAAGTAAATTATAATAGAGCACCGGAACACCAACGATGAATTCTATTACAGTTTATATTTCAATGGTATTTACTGTAAATACTGTGGAGCATGGAAACATGAATTCCAAAGATTTAAATTAACAGTAAAGAAGACGAAATAACACAGATGAATGAATTTCACATAGAAGACATTCTGCAACAAAACTTGGAAGAAATCTTAAACATGAGAAAACCTGTATGTCTGTTCTTTCATTGAAGTTCACAAAATCCCAGATACACGAGTCTTTTCTTCTTTACAATATGAATTTCTTCGACCAAAGACCAACCCTCTCCCTATCGAAGTAGGGTCTATTTGTAGTTAATCTATTCAAAGGAGAGATGCAAAAAACTAGGAAATAGTTACATACGTGGGATCATGTCCTAGCAAAATAGCTTAAATCCTATCTTCTAAAACAGATGGCAGAGTGACCATTTATTACATAACCAACTCTACAAAAAGAAATGACAGCTGTATGAATATTTATGAGGTCAATAATCCTTTTAGGATCAACAATATCCTATTCATTTCGAGGATGGAAAGAGATATCATTGATGTTTTCTGATAATTTTAGCCTTCAAAGGCGTATACTGTCTGAACAGGCTCGCTTGATTAACTTGTCATCTTCCTCTAAATATTTCCAAAACAACTGTAAATAAAGTATCTGTGTGATTGTTGCTTACTGTAGTAACTGTAGACGGCAAGCTAGCATCATGGACTCCCTAAAACTTCTTCTGCAGGATCTAAACTTTATAGTTCTTAGCAACAATATCAAATATATGACAACCTTGACTTACTTATGCTTCACGGACATCTAACTGGCACTTCCTAGACCTGAACTTGGTATAAGAACTCGTGCTCCCACCCTGAATACTTCATTCCAAGCATCATCCTTTGGAACAGAAGCATCAGATAATTCTTCCATCAGCACATCAAGCTCTATTAAAAGACCTTCTGTAAAGACAGACAATTTAGATTTAACCTCCCTGAAAAGTAATGGAAGTTCAAAGTCCTGCCTCATTTCGCTTACTACCACCATGCCTTTAAGTCCTTTTACCATATCATTAAATTTTCTATGGTCTGATCTGGCTTTAATAAACATTTCTTTATATTCAGGCCATGCTATTGGCATATTCTCATCATCCCAAAAGGATGGTAAACCATAACCAATCAATGGTAAAAAGGCTTGCTTGAACTCCTGCACTTGCTTTTTAATGTGGGACATCTTTCCTCTGACTGAATTCAATAGATTATATTTCTGCAACACCCTCCTGGCATCTACTAACAGAACAGTTCTGTTACTCACCTTTAAAACCTGTAACTCAGAAGCATGAGCTTTACTGAGGAAAATAATTGCGTTTTGAGCTACCTCTTGAGTTCTGTTAATTAACTTTTCCTCAGCTAATTTACATTTGTTGGATGCCACTACCAATGCCTTCTCATGCTCCTCTACAATGATCAATTGAGGCCAGAAAGCATTGATATCTGCTATCAATTCATCCCAAAGCAAATGCTTTGCACCTTCCAGTGGCAGAACTCCCTTGGTTTTCTCTTTCAACTTATAAATCTTATCTTTCGGTTTATCATTTTCTTCTTTGAGCTTGATGATTTCCTGCTCTCTAGGATCCTGAGCTTTAATCTCTTCAATCTGCAGTTTAAGTTCAGAAATTGCGTCCTGTAAGTCTGAAAACTTCTCCTTGAAATTCTCAATTTCAGCTTCATGTATAGACATATCTGCAATGTCATGTATGATCTGGTCAATTGGTGACAAAGGACTAGTTCCCTTGTTTGATTTCAATTGTTCAATTTCTTGAAGCAATTTACCTTTCTCTTTCTCCAATGCCTCTTTCTGCTCCTGAAGGACTAGAATTTTGGCATTATCTTCCACAGCCTTTCCATTCAAACCCGCTATCTCTTCATGCAACTTAACCAAATTAGGTGAAGGTGTAGTATCAAAATTAACATTTACCCCTTTAGTTCTCCTTCTAACTGTCTTAACAGTTTTGACTTTGACTGTTGGCTGGGTTTCTACCCCTTGTGCAGGTGGAAACTCTTTATATGAAGCCAGCTCAGTTTGTAAATAAGCCACCTGTGTAGACCATGCTTTGTTTGCAGCTTTCTCCTGCTTCAGGTGAGCTTCCAATTTTTTTATTTTCTGCACTGCATTCTTATGTGCCAAGGTCTCCCTAGTCAAGTCAGCGTAAAGGACTTCACTGGCTTGTTTGTGGAACCAAATCTTGTCAGGAGTTGGTAATTGATCCATTTCTAAATGAATCTCAGAATCATTTTCATCATCAGTGATGGCCAAACTTAAAGATCCAGTTGCTGAATCCCTCACTGTCATCAATGTTGTCTTCATATCAGATTTTTCTTTGAGTTGATTCAATTTTTTTTGTTCTTGCATCACAGACTCATTTCTCTGATCAATGTAATGTTTGAGGAGACTCTACTTGTTTTGAAATTGACCTTCAGCAGCTGCAGCATAGCTATATTTCTTGTATTGCACGACTGGTATAAGGGGTGGTTTACTGCTTTCTTTAGGTTTTGCAGTAGTATTTTCAACTCTGGTCTGTGGTACTTCTTCTTGAATAATAGTAGGGGTGATAACTAGATCCCTTATCAACTCATCATCAATGATCTCTGTACCCATGGCAGTTTTCAGCTTTTTAGATGTCTCAGGTTCCTTTGTATCCATCTCTATGGCCTCTAGTTCTGACCGTTTCTTGGTAGATATCTGCTCCACTTTTCCCTATGCAGTATTTGACTGTGAAAAATCTATATGATCTCTAGCCTCTACAATCTCCTTTAAAGGATCACTGATCCAAATCTGATCATATATAAGAGAATTGGCCTCTCCCATCCAAGTTTCAGCCTGACTGTGCTGAAATATACCTCTGCCATACTCCTGTCTCCTTTGTGAAATAACATGTTTAGGGTCATATTTTACAGGTGGTACTTGAGGGAAATCAAGCTGCTTCAGAACTTCTTCAATAATGGGCAATGTTGCTTCCTTCTTTAAAATGAAATTTCCCACAGTCATAGGATATTTTATCCATGAACTCCTTTTCAATGATGGGGCAGTGAAATGTTCTTTATCTGCAGAGATCCTTTGCCTCATTACCTCTAAAGCAAATACACTGGTAGTTAAAAATATAGGCAACACATATGGTGATCCAGTGAATCCAAAGACTCTGACAAGGGAGAATTTTTTTGCCAGGAACCAATCTCCAATCAAATCAGGGTTTAGGATTTCTTTCAAGTCATTTGAAATTCTGCTGATCTCTGGATTAAACACTCTGAACAGATTAAGTACGATCAAATCCATGAATTTGGCATAAGACCAGGCATGGTAAAATGGTGAAGAAGGAGGCCATTCCTTGAAGGTTTCTGAGTCTGTAATGGCTAGTGCTCCTAACTTAGCATGAATTATCAAAGCATATAAGTATGCCTGATACCTGAAATGATAGATTTTGGAGAAATTGGACAACTGAAAACACATTTCTTTGGCAAAATATTCATCAAACCTAAGGGGTGTTGTTCTAGGTCTATCTAGGTATAGGAAAATTCCTAACATTGCTTCAGTTACCTTTGAACTAGTGTCTGACCCTAAAATTTGACTTAATAGGGTTACAACGGCAGCAATAACTGGTAAACAAAGTTTAGATGAAAAAGGAACAGACAGGTTCTCCACTGGTTTCAACAAAACCTTCTGATACATTCGTTCTTTATCCTCACTAGAAACTTTCTTGTAAATCTGGGATATTTCTGCTTCATTAAAAGAGATAGAAGTTGAAACGAAATCAGCAGAATATTTTAGGGTTTCCCTAAGGGTTTGAGGGTCTACTTTGCAAACAATTTGGTCACCCTGGTAATTCATAATTACTCCCTCTGAGGTTGAAAAATTTTCAGCACATAAGGATACAAATTCCGGGCAACTAGGTAAAGGATACAATGACGTAGAAGGGATCAAAGTAATGTACAATTTGGTATGGAACTCAGAATTGACAAGGGAAGCAGTACTGAGGTCATTGTGACTAGTAATGATATCAATGGGTTTTGAAATTGGGTCATATACATCCCAGAAACGGTCAGAAATCAGGTCTTTGGAGGAATCTAAGGTTTTTACAGTGGTAAACATGGTGAAATCAGGTAAGTCAACAGAGGAATACTCAGAAATTGTGTACCTGAGGGTAAGGGCTGACTGTAGTTACTCACAGTTCAAATGTTGATAGAATATCTGGTATCTGTAGCAACCGAACCAATCGAACCTTGATCTCTGAGCAGAAATGGCGGAAACAGTCTTTCAGCGGTCTTTGATGGTAACATGTACGGTGGAGCCTCCTTAGTTAGTGCCTAGACCTGCGAGTTAGCAGAAATGGCGGAAACAGTCTTTCAGCGGTCTTAAAAAATTAATACCCTAGACCGCTAATACCTGCGAGTTATCATGTTAATCTAGACCGCAGCGGAAAATAGGATATCGTACATTTCTGTACGGGTATCCATTTTCCGCTTCCACTCAGCAACAGCCACGTAGCACCCGTCACATCTCAGCGGAAAATGGATACCCGTACAGAATTGTACGATATCCTATTTTTCACTCCGCTATTTTTTTAAAAAAACGTTTACAGCCTGTCGCTTAACCGACACCTAGCATATTGTCGGTTAACCGACACCTAGAACATCTATTGCATGTCGGTTAACCGACCCCTAGAACATCTAGCGACTGTCGGTTAATTGACACCTATAACATCCAAGAACTAACGGTTAACCGACACCTACAACATCTATGGATTGTTGGTTAACCGACACCTATAACATCTACATGCCATCGGTTAACCGACGCCGTGGAGCATTTGATCGACAACAACAAGCTGTCGGTTTGTTTTTTTAAATTGTTCTAGGCGTCGCTTGATTTGCGTCGGTTAACCGACACCTCGCCTAGGCGTCGGTTAACCGACGGGATTATTAACCGTCGCTGAAACGACGGCTTGGAGGGCTGTCGGATAACCGACGACAATCCAGCGACGCCTAAAAAAAATCATAGTGTCGTACATGTGATAGGGAAATGTCGAAAATCCGACAATACAGCCGTCGGATTTTGGGTCAAAATGTTGTAGTGTGGGTCCCATTTGAACTATTCACATATCCCAAGAAAGTAGGCCCCACTTGTGTAACACATGGTACCATATCTTATTATTATAACTAATCATGTGGCCTAAATCATACCTTGGTTGAAACACTAATCATTTCTCAAACCACCTTCAACCATACTTTAATTTCTAGGTCCACTTTAGCTTGCATTGGTTTCTGCAACTTACCATTTACTCATCCCTAGGAACCTTTGTTTGGGTCCAATCATCTTTGATTGGTTATAGGGTCTCCCCCTTGGTCTTGATTCACTTTGACCTAAAGTGAAGAGTGCCTCGGTTGACGTGACTCCCACCTTTCATTGGGAACCCTGGCATCTCTTGGGTCACCTCTTTAGTTGTCCATCTCCTCTACCATCCCAGATGGGATACCACTAGGGACAACTACAAGTTGTGTGATAACATGTCCCATGATGAGTACTGATGATGCATCGAGCAGGTGTTCCCCCAGTATTACCCATGTTATTTGGCTAGGGGTGAATGGATTAGGGGAGGACAATGCCTTCTCCCAGTCATCCTGAGATGGGATGGGGATATTGATTCCTAGTTTCACACACTATCCTCCTAGAGGTTGAGCATCATGCATTCCTTTAGTATTGGCCTTTGTAACTTGGCTAGAAGTGACTGAACCAAGGTGGGACAGTGCCTTCTCCCAGTCATCCTGAGATAGTATGGAGAGATTAGTCCCTATTTTCTCACTCATTAGAATGGGGTAGTGCCCTCATGTCCCAACCATCCTGTGAAGGGATGATGGATATTGGTCCCATGATTGACTCCCTTGGTAAGAAGAAAGGTTGAATTTGCTCCTAGAAACTCTGATAAGGCGTGGGAATATCAGATTCATGATTATACTCCCTTGGTAAGAGGGAAGGATGATGATACAGAGGCCATTTCATTATTCATATCACTCTGGGATAGAGTAGGGAGATATCTTGGAAATCCTGGTTGGATGGAGAGGCCACTGCATTCTCCAAATCACTATGGGATAGAGTGAGGAGATATCTCAAACATCCTAGTCTGATGGATAGGCCACTGCATTCTTTAGATCACTCTGGGATAGAGTGAGGAGATCTCTCGAACATTCTGATAGGATGGAGAGGCCAATGCACACTCTTGGACACTCTATAGAGTGGGGAGATCTCTTGGAAATCATGGGACTTGATGAATAGATTTAGTGCATTCTCTAGATCACTCTGAAAATACTGTGAAGATCTCTTAGACATCCTGAGACGAGATGGAGAGGCTAGAACACTGGTGCAAACTAGTACTCTTGGACTCACCAAAGGATTGGTTGAGTTGGTGCATGTTGCCCAATGGAATGAGTTGAGCTGAGGCACATTGTCCTTATATATGTTCCCCAATGGACTCGGTTGAGCTGAGACACATTATATTGTTCCCCGATGGACTGGGTCGAATAGATCCACACTGGTACTCTTGTATGGAATCGCCGATGGACTGGTTGAGTTAGTGAATGTTCCCCAATGGGATGGGTTGATGCATGATGGAAGCTCCAATGGAATGTGCAGATTTTTTGGGCTGATGCATTCAATGGAATATCCGATGGACTATGCAGAGTTGTTGAGCTAAGGCATGAGTGACTCCCCTATGGATAGGGTAGAGTCATGGATCTAGTGCATGTTCTCCAATGGAATGGATTGAGATGGTTTATTTGTTGACACTTCTTGACAAACTAAGATTGTGTTAGAATACCTTCCTTATGATATAGAGAGGTTAAAGATAACTGTGATGTACATATGATATCCATATGTGTTCCAGTATGGTAATACTGATGATGCCTCCTTGGCTAAGAGGGAGTGCTAGAGTAGTAGCTGCGTGAGGCATCACCTCATAGGTCGACCCAAGAAAGAATAAAATTAGAATATTGTATCTTAATAATACCTTCCTTTTAAATGGGAGTGTTGAAAATAATGTAACTTCGGAATTTATTATGATATTTATTGTACATCCTTCGGGAGAAATTATTAATGTAATTAATCATGTAAAATATCATGAAAGAATCAATGTAAACATTGGGTTGGAATAATCCAAAGAAAACATTTATTAAATGTAATTTTTGTATTTCCCAAGACAAGTCAGCCTTGTGGGTAAACTACCCCAAAATAGTGGGCATTTTGCCCCAAAAAATGGGAAGAATTTCCCCAGTCAAGTTGACCCAGTTAAGAAAAGACAGGTCGGCCCAGTAAGGGAAAACATCACTTTTTAAGTGTATAAATAGAGAGGCCGAACCTCGCATTTGGTCATTCACTCAAGACAATTTTTCTCTAGCGAAGGAAGGTTCGCTACTGCAACTAGGAGTCTGATTTTTGTAGGTTCTCCACTTTAGAGAAGTTTCTCTCTTGTTTTCTTAGGTTTTGTGCTACTACTATCTGGATGTACATCATTCTCTATTGGAAGGTGTGAGCTCGAGGGAGACAAATAGATATGTCTATGGTTGGGAGATGATTGTTCTTATCATCGTGGTTAAACGATCTCCACACTCATTTTGTTTCCATGCTGTGTCATTATTTTAGTGATCCTAGTTATGCTTCTATAAAATTCTAATAGTATTGTTATCACCTAAACTGTAGTTACCCCTATGGATGTATCCACTCATGGATGGCAATAGGGAAAGGAAACTCAAAAGGTGCAGCCACAATCACCTCGACCTCCAATAGATGGTTGTCACGCCAGTCGAGGCAACCTTCGCTTTATGTTATCTAGCCCAGACAACAAAGGGGGAGACCCGATCTACTCCCGACAGGAGAGATCAAAACCAAGACACCAAATCAAGTTGATTCTAAATGAAGGTGTATGGTTTATCCTAGAACTTAGGATGAAGTCACAAGACAAGTGAGGGGTTCAAAGAATATAGCTTTGGTTCATTGTTGATGTGAGGGTGACTTATAATATTTGAAATGAGATCCAGGATTAAAGTACTAGTTCAATGTGAGAAAATCCACTGCCTTGGGAACCGTGTCCAATGCAGGGTAGTTTAGAGGTTGAATTGGGGCTAACTAGTATAAGTGACAAGCTTGATCATGATACATGATGGCATCAAGGGTTTAGTTCACCACACTAAGGTCAAACCATAAGTTAATCCAAAAATCTAGAAAAGTCGAATTGACTTGGAGAGAAACCAGTGCCTTAGGAATTGGATAATGGAGTCAAAGTAGGGTTAACTTGTGGTTAAGGACTCCTATTACATGAGATAGGTGGACAATTAAAGTCTTGATGGATGAATAGGTTTAGATCTGGGTTTGACTAAAGTGGACCACAATTCCTTAAAACAAGGAATGATATCCCCAAGGCAAGATTTGACAAGGTGACCTACTAGACCTAGGTTTTGAATTATTCCAGTTCCAAATCCCTAAAAATCTCAAGTACCCACGTCCTAGAAGTGAATCAACTCACTTCTCCAAGGTGGTGCGACTTTACCCAAGGAGGCCTAAAAGTGGGGTAAGTGGGGTCAAGACAAGTCCGATCACATCCAAACTTTAGATCCAGGTAGGTTAGTCAAGTAGGAGTGTGGATCTATAATTTCACGGCAATCTGACGGCTAGATCTTACTAGATCTGAGTTTGAATATGCCAAGTGGTCCAAAATGGGGATTAAATCCCTTAAAATGTGGAATAGGGCCCACAAGGTGTAAATCAGAAAAGGGACAATCTAGGGGTAAGTTATTTGATGTGTAGATCACGGATCAAGTGGAATCTCAACTACCCACATACTAGATCTAGGTCAACCAACCCAAACTAGGAAGTGTGCCCTTGCTTGGAGAAGGCTAAATGCCTTGGGAAGAGGGTCAAATGAAGGCCAATACTCACCAAACTATAGATCCGGGATGCCTTGGATACTATAGAGGTGGGTTTTAAATATCTTACCCAAAAAGACACTAGATCTTAGTAGATCTGAAAAAATGTAAAAATGGGGGTTTTGATTAATTAGGGTTTTAATTGTTTTAGACAATTGGATAGATCATGGAGATTGAAATTACCTTGAGATCATACCTGAGTGATGTGAATGAGATGTCTTGATGTTGAGGAAGATTTCCACAGAGATCAAATGAGAAATTGTTGATTTTGCTTGCTGAAGTGATGCCCTAGCCCACAAGTGCGACCTCCTCTACCTGTCAAACCAAGGAATAGCGATTCAATTAGTAAGATCAAGTATGGAGGGAATACAAGAGAAATGCAATAGTACATGAAATAGAAGGTCCTGGGATAGTAATACTCCCTGTTACCAACGAAGAGATCCAAAGAAGAAGTAGGGAGAGTCTTCCCCTACCAATACTTCTTCCTCAAAGCAAATCGGCGTCCACCTGTAGATGCAAAAATGTGGTACAAAATATATGGAAAACAAGATCTCCAATAACTCAGTGCAAAGGAAGAACCAACGAACGAACGCCAAAAACATTCACCACAACATTGGAGATAGATGCAATAATAATTTTCTATCCCAATAATCCAGAGCCAAAAGTCCCCTTTACAATGAGAGGCTCTCTCCTTTAAATAGGAAGGAGAGGCACCAAAATCCTAACCACCTTTTGAATGAGTGGCTAAGATTAAAAGATATGAATGTCTAATCAATGGTTTAGATGAGCTCAACAATAAAATGCATGGATCAATAATAAAATATTATGTGAGTGGACAAAATCGCCCTAGAAGAGGGGAATCCCACCAAATCATGATAACAAAATATAATAAGAGGATTATGGTGGGTCCAAGGGGTAGTTTTATCCCTCCTTGGTCAATCCCCATAGCACAATAATCATAAAATAATGCTAAATGTACCAAATTGTGCCTCCATTGTCAAATCGTAAGCCTAAAAAAGACCTCAGAAATCCTCAGAAAGTGCCATAAGTGATGGATGCGGGCCCCGATGGAGCTGGAACTGCTGGAGGAGGTGTGGAAGACCCCGATCTATCATCACTGATCATCTAATGCCATAACATTGCCTCAGTATCCCAAATCGATTTCCTCAATAGCCATTTCTACCAATCCTGAAATGCCTCGGGAAGCGTGAAACTGCCCCAAACTCCCTCCTGGAGTACCAGCGCTGTCAAGGTGAGGGCACCAGTGTGTCCGAGAGGGGGGTAATATGGTAAAAACAAGTGGCTGTACCACCCCATCCAAGCACAGCGACCTAGGTCAACCGGATAAAAATCACATCTGCTCTGACAGGGCCTCCGATAGACCAAAACTGCACTGGGATAGCCTACTAAGGCTCAATCATCACTGTAAGTGCCCACAACTGAAAAAAAACTGTCTCATTGGACTCATAAGGTCCAAATCCATCCAAGATGTGTACTCATACACCATATGAGTCTCTGCATGATCAAAATATATATCCAATATACCGGAACAGGGCCAATAATAATAATCTGTAAATGATCAAATACTGTTGTAAACCAAGAATCCTCATCATAACCCTGTAGCTGCTGCATAGAATCATCATGTATGTATACATAGACCATATATCATCTGTCCATATCATCATAAGGTCCAACCATCTCATGTCCTATGTTTGACCTTGGTCAGACTAGGCCTAACCAAGTCAACATGACCAAATATAACTCAGATCATCATCAGAAGCTGTTGCAAAGTGTCAAAGGTTAATGCATGCTCTACAACTTATTCAAATAACAATTATAACACAAATTAATCATTACTGGCGATCTAAATCCAAATATATAGTGTCATTAATTATTATTATTACTCAGACCAGACATTCAAGTTCATACTCACTTCATAGCTGTGATCAATTTGCTAGTGAAGGGTGAAGGCTAAAATAACTGGCTAGGCTAAGGGATGACTTGACTGACTTAACTTTGTGACACTTTGGCAAAGGGAAAGGGAATACACACCATAGTATATACTGAATGAGCAACAACACAGGGAATGGCGGTGTCTCACAAATGGATGAGTTGTTCAAAGAGGGTTTATTCACCTTTAACAGATGCGCACAATCCATAATACAAATACGGCCAACAATTGTTTTGATATAGCATTTAAGTTCCATTGCTTTTTGGGCCTGAAGTTTCCATAGCCTTGGTCTATGTGTGTTTATAAACACATTGCATAGATTTACATTTATTTTAGGCTTTCCGCTGCAGGTGTGTTTTTAAGGCACTTGTTTACCTGAGCACTTCTAGGTGTGTCATGGACAACTTGTTTACCTAGGTATTTATTTTTCCAAAAGATATAACATTTTATTTTCATGGCCATTTTCATTTGGCATGCCTTTCATTCATGTCTGTTTAGAAACACATTACATGAATGGGCTTTTCATACAAGATATAGCATTTCATTTTCCAGATTTTGCATTCATGGCAGCACTAAAAGTTTTAGGTTTAGCCAACACAACTTTAGTGACTAGGGGGAATGCCAAGGAACTCCAACTCACCATAGGCAAGTTTTGTCACCAACTCAGAGCCGAGACACAATAAACAGGGAAGCTCATCCAATACAGAGGCTACAGTGTGGAAAAGATCCTCCATGTCACTAGTCAAGTAGTAAGTCAGGGTGATAAACTAAAAGGTAGGCAATGGATGGATGAAGACAATGAATAATGGAGCCGACACTAGCAATCCAAGGTATGGTGGAATGATCACCTCTATTCTCCCTAAGGAGGGTAATACCAATAAGTATGAATAGTGAACTTCTAAGTCTGAGTAGGGACAATGTAATATATATAATAATATCAACCAGGTCCACATATCTCTATGATCGCCAGATCATGACACTAAGTGCTAAGACATGCTATAAGAATAAGTATAAAAGCAATATAACCATAACACAATGATATACCTGCTGAGTCATATACCTGAATACTCATCAACCTGTACCATCATATGTCCTCTGAAACTGCCGTTGTAACTCTGGGCACTACTGACTGCTCTGTACCAATGGTATAATGGCTACATCGGTCATCTCTCTGAGTGTCCTGAGACTCAGTCATGGCATGGGGAATATATACCGCTGTCCACAATCTGATAGTGATCCAATATAGATGCTCATCTCAGCATCTCAAATGTAAGGGAACTGGTTGAATAGTGTACTGGAATAAGAAAAACAATGTATGGTAGCTCGGCTACTATATATGTGATAACATCTGGCTCCGGCTGGGACAAGTGCTCTGCTGAAATGAGTGCTTGAGAACCTCAGAATCTCTGGTCCTCGAACTCTGCTACTCGAATCCACAATCCATCACTCTACCATTTTATTTTTGCGACCTATTTCTGCATTCACAAACATCAAAAATACCTCATGCCGCATGTGTGGGAAAAATATAAAACCAACTGAAATAAAATCTATTCTATGACAGAAATATAAATGCAGAAAGTACATTAAAATACTAACGTAATTTGCAAAATTTGAAATTTATTGTGCAGGAAAAAGAAAAGTGACAGGTACTCAATTAAACTAGGAGCTTACAAAGGAGCTTAGAGATAAACAAGGTGCCAGACTCAATGGCTGAAAAGACTAACTACTGCCCAAGTAGGCTTATTTGGTTTCCTACCTACTCTAATCTAACCAGTCATCACAAATGTTAGGTAAAATCATAAATCCAGTGCAACCATTCATCAAATAGGTTAATGATTCTTATTTGATTTTTGATAATAGAACAAGTCAAGATTGGGCTAAAGATCCACAAATTTAAGGGAACAGTCTTCTTGATTTGTTCATAAATTGAAGAATGGTTTGAATGATGCAATATGAAATTATGCCAAGGAAAAGACTGACTAGTGCAAACATCCTCCATCAAAGAACTGATAGGATCATAAAATTTATGCAATTTAAACTCAGAGATGGATAGAGGAAGGACATAAGGCATGTGATTCGATTCATTTTCACACAAATTAACTTTTTCATTTACTTCTCTCACATACTCAATTTGATTCTCCTTGGGACTGATGATCAAAAATTCAAGTGGGGATAAATTAAAGCTTAAAAGACAGAAAATCAAAGTCAGACACACTTGATGCTAAAAAATGGAGAAAATATGGAATTGATCTTTAAACACCTTTTCTAGCCACCAAGAATGATTGATAACTTGACAACATACATTATGGTTCCAAAGTGACTGAAAAAGGACACGAAGTGCTTTTTCTCCAAACATGTAATCATGCTTATACTTCTTTTTGAAAAATTCCAAGGCCAAAGATTGACTAGAACACCAACCCAAAGATGATTGAAAGAGTTGGGAAGGGAGGGTGGATTGCAAATATGAAAATTCTCCCAAATGGATAAACAAGTTCGACCTTAGATTTTGATAATAGAAAACATTGTTTACTCTAGGAATTATTTCAAGCTTTTGATCAAGTTTAATATTTACAATCTGAGGACAAGATTGACCATAGCTATCTAACTCTAAACTATCTTGACTAAGGATAAAAAAAGGAAAATTTAAAGATTTATTATAAGAAGTGGAGCACAAATTAGAATATCTAGTATGATTCACTAATTCATCCTCGCTTTGAGATTGACTTATTGATTCATCATTAAATTCGTACGCGGATAAATGATCATTTTTATTCAATTTGTCAGGGATAAAATTAACAGGCTCATCTAAAACATCCTGATTATTTGCACAATGATCATGTGAAAGCACTACTAAATGATCTTGGTTAATGTCTCCACTTTCTTCTTCTTCAGTAAGTTGACAAGGAACTGAATGATCAGTAAAGCTAGAATGGAAAATGAGTTCTTTCGAAGGAAGAACTTCAATGGACTTGTTGACTAAAGGCTCATCCTTAGAAATTTCCTCAGGATTAGGACCAGGGCTACCTAAAAAGCAATTTGAAAACTTATGGTTTGTACAATGATTAAAGATTTGACTTTCAATTGACTCAAAAGTAGAATACTTATCATCAGAAGAAATTGGGAAGGAAAGGTCATCTCTGGATGTTGACAAATCACTTGATATTTGATTGTTAAATGATTCCACAATAGGATTAGAAAGGGGAATATTTTGATCTTGGATTTGATTTGAAAGATACATATCATCGAATTCACTTCCCCATTCTTCTAGGAATTTATCTTCAAACATGTCATAACCAGAAATGCTATTGGGTTTCAAACTCGAAAGCCAGAGTCCAGCTCTTTCTTTGAAAGATGAAGCCAATATTCTCATACACACATCCTCATGGGTTATGGATAACTCTTTAATAATTTCCCTAAAAAGTTCAAGGTGTCTTTTAGCAGAGATTTCATAACTTCCATCGAAAATAGGCAACCTTGCACATGCTTGATGAGGAATATGATGAGGATACCCAACAATTTTTGAAAAGTCAAAAACTTTTAAACGACCGAAAGTTCTAGGTCGCTCAGAAGCAGCCATGGATAATAATTTTTTTATTTTTTATATTTTTTATTTTTTTAATATTTTAATATTTATTTTTTAAAATCAAGAGCTTGAAAACAAAATGATGCACCCCATGGATTCTAGATAATGATAAAATCTGTCTTAATTCTAGTGTTATAGGGATGTAAATGAGCTCGCTCCTCAGTGGAGTCACGGTTGGGAGTCACCGGGTAGATTTAAACTCTTCTACCGAGATATGTGTCGATGTATATGCAAGAGAGAGTGAGTAATGACTACTATAGTTTGTCCAAGGTAAGCCCTATGCCTTTCAATACCAAAATGTTAGGCACAGAGAATGGGAGGGCTTTAAGAAAGGTAATATATCGAACCAGGGTAAGCCTATGCCTTCCCTGGCAATGGCGCCAAAATGTTGGCAAAGAGAACGGGAGGAGAGCTTTTTTTTTTTAAATAATATATCGAACCAGGGTAAGCCTATGCCTTCCCCGACAACGGCGCCAAAATTTTATCACCTAAACTGTAGTTACCTCTATGGATGTATCCACTCATGGATGGCAATAGGGAAGGGCAACTCAAAAGGCGCAACCACGATCACCTCGACCTCCAATAGATGGTTGTAACGCCAGTTGAGGCAACCTTTGCTTTATGTTATCTAGCCCAGACAACAAAGGGGGAGACCCGATCTACTCTCGACAGGAGAGATCAAAACCAAGACACCAAATCAAGTTGATTCTAAATGAAGTAAGGTGTATGGTTTATCCTAGACCTTAGGATGAAGTCACAAGACAAGTGAGGGGTTCAAAGAATATAGCTTTGGTTCATTGTTGATGTGAGGGTGACTTATAATATTTGAAATGAGATCCAGGATTAAAGTACTAGTTCAATGTGAGAAAATCCACTGCCTTGGGAACCGTGTCCAATGTAGGGTAGTTTAGAGGTTGAATTGGGGCTAACTAGTACAAGTGACAAGCTTGATCATGATACATGATGGCATCAAGGGTTTATTTCACCACACTAAGGTCAAACCATAAGTTAATCCAACAATCTAGGAAAGTCAAATTGACTTGGAGAGAAACCAGTGCCTTGGGAATTGGGATAATGGAGTCAAAGTAGGGTTAACTTGTGGTTAAGGACTCCTATTACATGAGATAGGTGGACAATTAAAGTCTTGATGGATGAATAGGTTTAGATCTAGGTTTGACCAAAGTGGACCACAATTCCTTAAAACAAGGAATGCTATCCCCAAGGCAAGATTTAACAAGGTGACCTACTAGACCTAGGTTTTGAATTATTCCCATTCCAAATCCCTAAAAATCTCAAGTACCCATGTCCTAGAAGTGAATCAACTCACTTCTCCAAGGTGGTGCGACTTTCCCAAGGAGGCCTAAAAGTGGGGTAAGTGGGGTCAAGACAAGTCCGATGACATCCAAACTTTAGATCCGAGTGGTTAGTCAAGTAGGAGTGTGGATCTATAATTTCACGGCAATCTGACGGCTAGATCTTACTAGATCTAAGTTTGAATATGCCAAGTGGTCCAAAATGGGGATTAAATCCCTTAAAATGTGGAATAGGGCCCACAAGGTGTAAATCAGAAAAGTGACAATCTGGGGGTAGGTTATTTGATGTGTATATCACGGATCAATTGGAATCTCAACTACCCACATACTAGATCTAGGTCAACCAACCCAAACTAGGAAGTGCACCCTTGCTTGGAGAAGGCTAAATGCCTTGGGAAGAGGGTCAAATGAAGGCCAATCCTCACCAAACTATAGATCCGGGATGCCTTGGATACTATAGAGGTGGGTTTTAAATATCTTACCCAAAAAGCCACTAGATCTTAGTAGATCTGAAAAAATGTAAAAATGGGGGTTTTGATTAATTAGGGTTTTAATTGTTTTAGACAATTGGATAGATCATGGAGATAAAAATTACCTTGAGATCATACCTGAGTGATGTGAATGAGATGTCTTGATGTTGAGGAATATTCCCGCAGAGATCAAATGAGAAATTGTTGATTTTGGTTGCCGAAATGATGCCCTAGCCCACAAGTGCGACCTCCTCTACCTGTCAAACCAAGGAATAGCGATTCAATCAGTAAGATCAAGTATGGAGGGAATACAAGAGAGATGCAATAGTACATGAAATAGAAGGTCCTGGGACAGTAATACTCCCTGTTACCAATGAAGAGATCCAAAGAAGAAGTAGGGAGAGTCTTCCCCTACCAATACTTCTTCCTCAAAGCAAATCGGCCTCCACCTGTAGATGCAAAAACGTGGTACAAAATATATGGAAAACAAGATCTCCAATAACTCAGTGCAAAGGAAGAACCAACGAACGAACACCAAAAACATTCACCACAACACTGGAGATAGATGCAATAATAATTTTCTATTCCAATAATCCAGAGCCAAAAGTCCCCTTTACAATGAGAGGCTCTCTCCTTTAAATAGGAAGGAGAGGCACCAAAACCCTAACCACTTTTTGAATGAGTGGCTAAGATTAAAAGATACGAATGTCTAATCAATGGTTGAGATGAGCTCAACAATAAAATACATGGATCACTAATAAAATATTATGTGAGTGGACAAAATCGCCCTAGAAGAGGGGAATCCCACCAAATCATGATAACAAAATATAATAAGAGGCTTATGGTGGGTCCAAGGGGTAGTTTTATCCCTCCTTGGTCAATCCCCATAGCACAATAATCATAAAATAATGCTAAATGTACCAAATCGTGCCTCCATGGTCAAATCGTAAGCCTAAAAAAGACCTCAGAAATCCTCAGAAAGTGCCATAAGTGATGGATGCGGGCCCCAATGGAGCTGAAACTGCTGGAGGAGGTGTGGAAGACCCCGATCTATCATCACTGATCATCCCATGCCATAAAATTGCCTCAGTAGCCCAAATTGATTTCCTCAATAGCCATTTCTACCAATCTTGAAATGCCTAGGGAAGCGTGAAACTACCCCAAACTGCCTCCTGGAGTGCCAGCGCTGTTAAGGTGAGGGTACCAGTGTGTCCGGGAGGGGGGTAATATGGTAAAAACAAATGGATGGACCACCCCCTCCAAGCACAACGCCCTAGGTCAACTGGATAAAAATCACATCTACTTTGACAGGGCCTCCGATAGACCAAAACTGCATTGGGATAGCCTACTGAGGCTCAATCATCATTGTAAGTGCCCGCAACTGAAAACAAACTATCTCATTGTACTCAGAAGGTCCAAATCCATCCAAGATGTGTACTCATACACCATATGAGTCTCTGCATGATCAAAATATATATCCAATATACCGGAACAGGGCCAATAATAATAATCTGTAAATGATCAAATACTGTTGTAAACCAAGAATCCTCATCATAACCCTGTAGCTGCTGCATAGAATCATCATGTATGTATACATAGACCATATATCATCTTTCCATATCATCATAAGGTCCAACCATCTCATGTCCTATGTTTGACCTTGGTCAGACTAGGCCTAACCAAGTCAACATGACCAAATATAACTCAGATCATCATCAGAAGCTGCTGCAAAGTGTCAAAGGTTAATGCATGCTCTACAACTTATTCAAATAACAATTATAACACAAATTAATCATTACTGGCGATCTAAATCCAAATATATAGTGTCATTAATTATTATTATTACTCAGACCAGACTTTCAAGATCATACTCACTTCATAGCTGTGATCAATTTGCTAGTGAAGGGTGAAGGCTAAAATAACTGGCTAGGCTAAGGGATGACTTGACTGACTTAACTTTGTGACACTTTGGAAAAGGGAAATGGAATACACACCATAGTATATACTGAATGAGCAACAACACGGGGAATGGAGGTGTCTCACAAATGGACGAGTTGTTCAAAGAGGGTTTATTCACCTTTAACAGATGCACACAATCCATAATACAAATAAGGCCAGCAATTGTTTTGATATAGCATTTAAGTTCCATTTCTTTTTGGGCCTGAAGTTTCCATAGCCTTGGTCTATGTGTGTTTATAAACACATTGCATAGATTTACATTTATTTTAGGCTTTCTGCCGCAGGTGTGTTTTTAAGGCACTTGTTTACCTGAGCACTTCTAGGCGTGTCATGGACAACTTGTTTACCTAGGTATTTATTTTTCCAAAAGATATAACATTTTATTTTCATGGCCATTTTCATTTGGCATGCCTTTCATTCATGTGTGTTTAGAAACACATTGCATGAATGGGCTTTTCATACAAGATATAGCATTTCATTTTCCAGATTTTGCATTCATGGCAGCACTAAAAGTTTCAGGTTTAGCCAACACAACTTTAGTGACTAGGGGGAATTCCAAGGAACTCCAACTCACCATAGGAAAGTTTTGTCACCAAATCAGAGCCGAGACACAATAAACAGGGAAGCTCATCCAATACAGAGGCTACAGTGGGGAAAAGATCCTCCATGTCACTAGTCAAGTAGTAAGTCAGGGTGATAAACTAAAAGGTAGGCAATGGATGGATGAAGACAATGAATAATGGAGACGACACTAGCAAGCCAAGGTATGGTGGAATGATCACCTCTATTCTCCCTAAGGAGGGTAATACCAATGAGTATGAATAGTGAACTTCTAAGTCTGAGTAGGGACAATGTAATATATATAATAAGATCAACCAGGTCCAGATATCTATATGATCGCCAGATCATGACACTAAGTGCTAAGACATGCTATAAGAATAAGTATAAAAGCAATATAACCATAACACAATGATATACCTGCTGAGTCATATACCTGAATACTCATCAACCTGTACCATCATATGTCCTCTGAAACTGCCGCTGTAACTCTGGGCACTACTGACTGCTCTGTACCAATGGTATAATGGCTACATCGGTCATCTCTTTGAGTGTCCTGAGACTCAGTCATGGCATGGGGAATATATATCGCTGTCCACAATCTGATAGTGATCCAATATAGATGCTCATATCAGCATCTCAAATGTAAGGGAACTGGCTGAATAGTGTACTGGAATAAGAAAAATAATGTATGGTAGCCCGTCTACTAGATATGTGATAACAAGTACCAAGGACAACAAGCTTCTTTACAACTCTCGAAGATAGAGAACATTATGTAACAATAAATCAAGGAACCTAAGTAGTTTGAGCTCGATGGAACCAATTCCCTTGGGATTGAGGCTATAATTTTCTACAAAATACACTACTCGATCTAAATTTTCATTTATTTCTTCAAAAATATATTTTCTAAAGGTCATGTGGGAGGTTGCACTGATGGAGAAAAATACCTTCTCCATAGCATAATTCTTCTACCTAATAACCCAGACCTTGAATTGATGACTCTAATGGGAAAAACCTCACTCATATTGACCACATGATTCAACTTAGAGCCTAATTCTAATATTTAAAGGTCCCAAAACACCTTATCTACCACATAAAGAAAACCTTAATGACCAATTTTTGCTGACCTAGGCACATTCCTAGATTTGGGGGCACCTCCCTTGATTTGGGGAATTTTTCCCTAATTTTAGGAATGCTATAGTTCAACCTCAGTTAGTGACTACGATAGATCCCATAATTTATCTCTTAACTAACCATTCATGTCAAAATTTATCCATTAGAACCACTATTGTCCTAGTTAGTTTTTTGCATGCTCATAATAATCAGTGCATGAGTAGTCTTAAGTTAGAACTGGTGGTCGTGAAGTCATGCGTAAGTGTAACTAAGATAAGGAGAGTAAGCATGAATAATTAAGAGTCCTTGGATATAGTTAATATTAACTATATCCTCTTACAATGGATGAGCAATTCAAGTTTCCTCTTGACCTAATTCGAATTTCCTCTTGACCTAATTCGAATTTCCTCCCTTTAAATGTTTTCCACCTACATTTATTCAAGTCAATGATATACACCATTCTTGTCTTCCTATATCCTCCTAGTTTTTTTGTAGTGATCTATGATAAATAATTTGTTACATGATTAGTTGTTTGATGATTTTATTTTCACTATATATCTCTTTATCTTATGTACTTATATCTATATGTTCAAATATCATATGGTATGAGAGTTGCAGGGTTACTAAACTAGATAGTGTTCTAGTGATTTTTTGTCAGGCATCAAGCTTTTGTAGGTTAAAGAAGGGATTTTGAAGCCATAAAATAGATCATATTCAGCCATCAAAGAGATCATTTGAAGTCATTAGAGGGCTCATTTTCATCCATGGATCTCCTATCTCCCCATCTTAGTTGCTACATAGTTGCTATGCTAGATACAATCTTGTTGAGGTTGCAACCTCACTTTTGAAGACATCAAATAACTCATTTGCGGCCATTATAGAGCTCAGTTGCATGACTATAAAAGAGATCATTTATATCCATTATGGAGATCATTTATATCCATTATGGAGATCATTTGCAACCATGTATCCCCTATCTCCCCAACTCAGTTGCTACATAGTTGGTATGCTAGATCCAGTCTTGTTGAAGGAGGCCCCATAATATTCACAACACATGTCCTATGAGGACATATTCACATACATTGAGAGTATGAAAGAGGCCCCAAAACCTTCAAAACAATGGACTATGAGGACATATTCACATCCATGATCCACCACTTAGATAAAGAAGACTCTTTTATAGGCCCAGAAGAAGAGGTTATGCACAAATTTCTTCTATCCATTGGAGAACTTGTACCAAATCAAGTTCAAATTGAAGAATCCATTGGAGTAATTTTCCCAAATCAAGTATTTTTTGAAGAATACCTCCACAATGTCTTCTCATTCTTTGGATCTACAACCTTTTATCCTATATTTCACCAATTTCTGCACAAAATGTTTAAGGGATTTCCTACATTCGAAGCAAGAAGTGTTCAAGAACCACCATTCAAGCACTTCAAAGTGTTTAGATCACGTGAATGGGATCACATGAACTTTAAAAGGATTTCACAAAGGTTTGCATGGATCTGTGACAAATCCCTTCATTGAGAAGCAGTTCACCCAGTTGAGAGATATTTTGTGAGTGAAGGCATATTTTGAGCAGGCTTCTTAAAACATTCTCTTCACATCCTCTTTTATGAGGGGGGGGGGGTTCTCATGTTTTTTTCCCTCTTTCCCAACTTGTAGAGAATATTGTGTGCATGGGTACTTAATATGGTTGCAAGTTGTTGGGACACATTTTTCATTATTTATTTATTTCACCTAGTCAAGCTTATAGGGGGTGTTGGAGAAAAATATATTCTCCATAGCATAATTTTCCTACCTAGTAACCTAGACCTTGAATTCATGACTCTAGTGGGAAAAACCTTACTCATGTTGGCCACTCGAGTCACCCTATATCCTAATTCGAATTTCTAAGGGTCACAAACCACCTTATTTGGCACTGAAAGTAAACCCTAATGACTAATTTTGGCTAACCTAGGCGCATTCCTAGATTTGGGAGCACCTACCTTGATTGGGGATTTCTTTCTTAATTTTAGGAATGTTGGAGTTTATTAATGCTTAAATTTTGCTTACATGTGACATTTCAGCTAATCTTGCACAAAGGCATCATCAACATACAAAATGCATCTCACTGAAGACATCCTCATCAGGTCCAAACCACAAACTGAGCCCTAAAATTCCAAATTCAATCGGTACAAACAATCCAACTACTTAATACACTAGACATGTGCTATTAAGCGTGAATCAACTATTTAGATACATGTGATTACCCACGTGATATTTCCTTCAAATCCCTCATGACTATCAAAAAAGAGGGACCGCTTACTTTCACGATGCATTGAAGGCTCAAAATGGCTCTCTTGGTTCCAAAACTCAATTGAGACTCCTCACATGCTTGGGAGCATTGAATAACCCCTCTCATGTACTTGTGAAACCAATTCAAAGGAAGGATCACATTTGGATCATTTCTCTTGGCCTCCATTTGACCTATAAAAGGAAACCATGGGCACACATTCCATAAGATAAAACCAGAGAAATGTTATGCTGCAAGAACTGTGTTGAGATATCACCTTTCAATCCACTTCTTACCTCACATTGGCATGCCCAAGCTCGCTTGATTTCTTCCTCTAAGAAGCAAGTGTTTCTCCATTGTTGCCTCCTTCCTCAAGGAGAAACATTTTCTCTTTGCTCTTTTATCTTAGTTTAGTTTTGTTGAAGTTGATTTAGCTTGTGCGTTCCTAGTGTACCTAACCCACAACTAACATTGTTTCCTTGTCTGCAAGCTACAAATATAGCAGGGAATATTGCTCACCCTTGTGACATTTTACCCTTAATAGTGTTTATGGTGACTCTCTTATTTTTGTTCATTCTATGTTAGATAGGTTGTCTTTTGCTACATAGCTTATTTTGGGTGTTGTGCAGGTGCAGGAGCTTACTGTCCAACCTCTTAGAAACCACAATTCGGACACCTTCATCCCGACCTAAAAATTTTCTCAATAGCGTGAATCTCGGTATCCCATATATGCTGCATAGCGTAAAATCTCCTTGACAGATGCGCAAGTCATATAGTTGAATTGCTTTGTAAATCATGCGATAGATTCGTGTAAACTTTGCTTCACTGTAATTGTGTTATTCCTGCGAATGTGGGTCCAATACCCATGTGAATATGTATTTTATTTATTTTTACCTATGTTTTCAGAATCATTACAGTTTTAATGACTCCATAATGGGCCTCTTAGAACTCACTAGTGACTAAATGATTATGCTTGCCACCTCATTGGAATTGTTAGTCTAGGAAATTATATTTGACTACCTTTAGTTATAAGTCTTTTGCTTCTTACTTATTCCTTTGTTTTATGCAAGATATTTTAGTTCACTTTCCCACACATTCAAAATAACTAAAGACCTATTTGTAAGCAATCTTAGATACTTAGAGTTTAAATTAAAGTGGATGCCCATATATCTTTTACTTTATTCTCTTTAATTAGTCTCAATTTCAATTTCATTTTTCTTTCCAAAAATAAGTGTGGTTTCTACTTAATCACACACCAAGAGACCTAAAGAATATTTCTTGTCTAGTATGCTCTCCATTTTGTACTCTTAGTGATATGGATGGATCAGAATGATTCAAAAGTTTGAAATACCTCTCTTGCACACCTTAATAAATTTTGGACCATTTCAAAATCAACATTACACTTGTAATTCTCAAACCAACTAAAATCCTCCACAAGAGGTCACAAAATAACATTTTAGTTAGTTTAGGATTGATTGGGATAGGAATCCAAAAATTGTCCACCAATCTTCTATATTATTGAAACATATCATTGTTGACTTTTATGGTACTTTAAATCTCGCTATCTACAAGTGTTAAAAGAGAACCTAGATAAGAAGTTGTTAGAAAAACAAGATCCTAGATCAATAAAAAATAAACAAGATGCAAATACAATCACACAAACACATTACAAGAGAGACACCAATACATCGTGGTTCACCCAAGATGGGCTATGTCCACACTGAAATTGCCAGTCCTTATTATTATACCATCCAACAAATGAAGGGATACAACCTATAGCACATCCGCTGCACTTCCTCTTCATTGTCTCACACTCTCTCTTTATGATCTCAGATATATTTACAATGCATAATACCTAATACATCAAACCTAGCTATATTACAATGTATTTATTATAAAGGAAAATACAATGGGAAAATACCATGGGTTACCCAAAACCATGGGCCTATAAAACAACCCCAAAAATTTCCTTCGGGGGCTTCACCCCCGATCACCCCTGGAATCCCATTGGGGGGCGATGCCCCCCCACACCCCCCCGATGGGGTGAGTCTACAGTCCAACTGCATATCATATAAAACTGGGGTACAAACACAGCTGGATAATAATATCTCTGAATCTGGGAGATCAGGCTCCACAACCAACAATATCCCACTTAGAGACTGATCACAACAACTCCACCTCTGCTGCACTTGCTGGACCTTGGACTTGGAAAATTTGTCATCTTCACCTTCATGCTAGAATCCCAACTAAAATCGAGCAGGAACTCAATTTCTCTCTGGTCACTACCTTTGTAAACATGTCTGCAGGATTCTGTCTAGTATGTATCCTTTCCAGCTTCAACAGTTCATCTTCCAGAACAAAGCATATGAAATGGTACTTGAGCTGTATATGTTTATTCTTGGAATGGAATGCTGAATTCTTTGCAAGATGAATGGCACTCTGGCTATCACTATACAACCTACTATCCTTCTACTTCTTACCCAGTTCCTCCATAAACCTCTGTAACCAAATCATCTCTTTACTAGCCTCTATAACAACAACATACTCTGCTTCCATTGTTGAAAGTGCAACAACCTTTTGCAGTTTAGAAATCCAAATTACTGTTGTTCCACCTACAGTAAACACATACCCTGTGGTGATTCTCCTGCTATCCTTATCACTTGCCATATCTGCATCAACATATCCCTGTAGAAAATTGTTTGAACCTCCAAAACATAATGCATTAGTGGTAGTACCTCTCATATACTTGAGAATCCACTATACTTCCTTCCAATGTTCTTTACCTAGATTGTTCATATATATGCTCACAACTCCCACTGCATGTGCAATATCTAGTCTTGTGCATACCATGGCATACATCAAGCTACCAACTACGGATTGATAAGGAATCTTGGACATGTAATCTATCTCTTCCTGTGTCTTGGGACACATTTCCTTACTTAGTTTGAAATGGCTGGCCAAAGGTGTACTAACTGGTTTTGCATTCTGCATTTTGAACCTCTCCAACACCTTTTGTATGTACTCACCCCGAGACACTGTCAATTTGCAATTTTTCTTGTCTCTTGTTATTTTCATACCAAGGATTTGCTTTGCAGCACCCAAATCCTTTATCGTAAATGAATTTGCTAACTTCCTTTTGAGAACATTTATTTCATGCATGTTAAACCCTGCAACAAGCATGTCATCCATATACAATAACAAGATAATATAACTTCCATTATCTAGCCTCTTGAAATAAACACAGTGGTCAAAATGACATCTACTATAACCTTGTTCTGTCATAAACCTGTCAAATTTTAAATACCACTGCCTTGGAGCTTGCTTCAAGCCATGCAATCTCTTTTTCAACCTGCATACCAAGTTCTCCTTACCTTTGACCTCATACCCTTGTGGCTACTGCATATATATCTCTTCCTCCAAATCCCCATGGAGAAAAGTTGTTTTTACAACTAACTGTTCAAGATGCAAATCTTCTACTCCCACTAAACTTAAAATAGTCCTAATTGAAGTCATATTAACAACATGATAAAATATTTCATTAAAATCTATACCTTTCTTTTGTGCAAACCCCTTTACAACAAGTCTAGCCTTATACCGCTTCTTACCTCCTTCTTCTTCCTTCAACTTGTAAATCCATTTGTTCTACAATGCTATTTTACCAACAGAAAACTGAACCAAATTCCAAGTTTAGTTTCCTACCAATGAGTCCATCTCCTCATTCATTCCTTGCTTCCACTTCTTTCTAGTTTCCACCTATATTTCTTCTTCATAACATTCTGGTTCACCAGCATCAGTCATCAATAAATAATACATTAAAGGAGAGTATCGTTTAGGGAGTCTACTTAACTTAGTAGATCTTCTTGTTGTTGTAGGAGTTTCAGGTACTTGCTATTGTTCTTGATTTTATGGCACCTTTGGAAATTCATTTTCTTCAATCTCATCAACTACTGTGTACTCTGTGTTTTCCTTTTCCTGTTTCTTTCCTTGCAACTAATATTTATACATGACATTTTCATTGAATATCACATCTCTACTCCTAATGATTTTGTGATTTTCATAATCCCATAAGTGATAACCAAAATCATCAACCCCATATCCAATAAAGGTACATTTCTTGGATTTAGCTTCAAGCATTGTTCTATTTTCTATATCAATATGGACAAATGTTTCACAACCAAACGTTCTCAGAAATGAATAGTTTACCTTTTTACCTGTCCATGCCTCCTCTGGAATACCACCATCCAAAGCACTTGAAGGCCCTCTGTTTATTAAGTAAACAATAGTATTTACAGCATCTTCCCAAAACTATAAGGGCAACCCTGCATGCAATCTCATACACCTTACACGCTCCATGATCATTCTATTCATCCTTTCTGACACACCATTTTCTTGTGGTGTTCCTGGGACTGTCTTCTTTCTACGAATCCCATGGTATGAACAATAACTATCAAAATCCTTGCCGCAGTACTCACCTCCATTATTAGATTTGAGACACTTCAACCTTTTTCCTCTCTCATTCTCAACCAAAGCTTTCCACTTCTTAAAAGTAGCAAACACATCAGATTTATGTCTAATGCAATAAACCCAAGTTTTTCTAGTTGCACCATCAATAAATGTAACATAATAACGAGAGCCACCAAGAGATTGTACCTGAGCTGGTCCCCATACATCTGTATGCACAAGCTCTAACTTTTCATTCTTCTTTTGTTTCCCAGCCCTGAGAAATATGACTCTCTTATGTTTTCCATAAACACAGTTCTCACAGAATTCCTATGATGCCACAATGTTGTATCTGTTCTATGGAAGCTAAAGAGATAGAATGGTCAGTATTATGAGGACATAAATACAACATACTTATCTTGTCTCCTTTTGCTATCGCCATTGATCCTTTTGTGATCTTCCACCACGTTTCTCCAAACGTAGATAGATAGCCTCCATCTCCCAACCACCCTGTTGAGATCGGATTTCTTTTCATAGCAGGAATATGCCTTACATCTTTCAACAGCCATTCAGTTCAATTCTTAAATTTTATCCATAGCTTACCCATTCCAACAATTTTACATGGTTCATCATCACCCAATAAGACATGTCCAAAATCGCCTGGAACATAGTCATGAAAATATTTCCTATGGGGTGTAGCATGACATGAAGCTCCTGAATCTACTACCCAATAATCACTAGTATTATATAATGAAAGAATCAAAGAATCTTGTAACACATCACCTGCTACATTTGCTTCCTGGGTAGTTTCCTACTATCCATCTCCTTTCTTCTTTAGAGATATGCATTCTTTCTTCAGATGTCATTTCTTTCCATAGTTCCAGCACTCTATCTTTCCCAGTCCAGACTTGGATCTTCCCATTTTAGACTTGCCGCGATTACCTTATATCTTTTCTCTCTCCTTTTTTCTTCCCCTTCTCTCCATGGTCAATGCATTACATGATGTCTCACCTGTGCTTTTTCTTCACATTTTCTCGCTAAGAATAACACTAACAACATCATCAAATATCAAGGTGTTTGAACCAAAGACAAAGTTACTTACATCCATAACCAAGCCATTCCATCTTTCTAGTAATGAACACAAGATTAGAAGAGCCCTAACGTCACCATCAAAGTTCACACTTACAGAACTTAGTTGATTTGTAACTGTATTAAATTCATTTAAATGATCAGCAACAAATCCACCTTCAGACATCTTCATATTAAACAAACGCTTCATTAGAAATACCTTGTTGGAGGCCGAGGGTTTTTCATAAAGATTATCCAATGCACTCATCAAACCCTTCGTTGTATTTTATTTTGAAATATTGAAAGCCACCGACGAAGCCAGGGACAGCTGTATTGCTCCCAATTCCTTTCTGTCAAGAACCTCCCATTATTCTTCCTTCATAGTCGTCGGTTGCTTTGCTCTTCCTCTCAACGGTAGGAATAGATCCTTCTGGTACAGATAGTCCCCCATTTGCATCTTCCATAACTAGTAGTTTTGGCCATTAAACTTCTCGACTTTAAACTTTCCTTCTTCCTCCATTGCTCCCACTCGAACCAGAAACCCTAATTTCCTGCGGGTTTATCTGCCAAATAGACCTTTGGCTCTGATACCAATTGTTAGAAAAACAAGATAGCAGAGCAATAAACAATAAACAAGATGCAAATACAATCACACAAACACATTACAAGAGAGACACCAATATATCGTGGTTCACCCAAGATGGGCTACGTCCACACTGAAATTGCCAGTCCTTATTATTATACCATTCAACAAATGAAGGATACAACCTATAGCACATCCGCTGCACTTTCTCTTCACTATCTCACACTCTCTCTTTACGATCTCAGAGATCTTTACAATGCATAATACCCAATACATCAACCCTAGCCGTATTATAATGTCTTTCTTATAAAGGGGAATACAATGGGAAAATACAATGGGTTACCCAAAACTATGGTCCCATGGGGGGCCAATGCCCCCCCACACCCCCCCGTTGGGGTGCGTGTACAGTCCACTTGCATATCATATAAAACTGGGGTACAAACATAGCTGAATAATAATATCTCTAAATCTGGGAGATCAAGATCCACAACCAACAAAAGTGTGTAGTTCCCAAGGACATGAAAGTCAAGATATAGTTGTTTTTACTCCCCACAAAGAGTCACTCAACTTTCTGTGGAGTCTACCCTTTACTTCCCAAGCCGAACCACTTATCTGCACTTGATGTGGATATATTAGTGTCCAAAACCTAGGGTATCACCAAGGATAAGTTGTGGGTGCAATTGATTCCTAAGGTAGATCTCATTAGTTGTTGGAAATGTCTCTATCTCTTTCAGAACATAGCCCCAACATCTTTACTTGATATATGAATCTATCATACCTTCACTAGCCAATGTTAGGGTATTTCATCATTGTCGGTGGGTGAGCTATTGGAAGGCCCAATTATTTTTGGAAATTAAAATACCCTAGTGGTCTTTAGGTAAGCCATCATAGACTGATACCCAAAAGAAAACTCAAAATATCCAGAAAAAATAGATTCAAACACTTTGCATGCAAAATTTCTTGGGAAATAAAAATACGTTTTATAATTATAAGTCACCCGGAATCCTATTGTTTGATGCATATCCCTTGGCTGTTGTTGTTCCATTATTCTCACCAATGCTTCAAGATTTAACCTGAGAATGAGGAAAGATTGAAAATAAAGTAGTTATTGCTACAAAAATAGGTTTTTATAAACAAATTGTTGAATAACTCATCCACCTTCAAGAATTTAAAAACTGAATTTGAAATGATCAAATTGGAAGGTAAAGAGAGTTCTTTTATAAAATGAACAACACGTTACATAAATATTTCACATGAACCTTGATGATGAATTGTTTTGAAATTGAGATTAGATTCCTTCCACCCAGGCCTTTCACATACTCAATCCAGTTCACTAAAGGGGATTTTCCCAAAGGAGTCACTTCAATTATTTAGCACAATAGAGACTCTCAACAATGGATAAAAACTAGTTTCGGATACAGAAATGGGGATTTTGTAGACTAGGGATAATAGGTATTTTAGCTATGAATGTAATCCAATAGCATGAGGGTACTCTCCAATGCTTGTGTCCTCAAATTCATTCTCCTATGCCTCTTTTATATTGATGGGGAGGAAATTAGGGAGGTTATGAGTATTTACTTATGGGATTGGGATAGTTGGGAATGACAAAAAATGTAAATTTCCCTGTAAAGTAACTTATTTTTATTTTTTACCCTTTAATAGTCATGTATACGAGCTAGCTAAAGGCATGTCGCATGGATGTGGGCTAGATACATGTAGGTTGTGTACATCTTGGAAAATATAAATTTTTAATAGGTTTTTCTAAGAATAACTCTTATTCATAGCTAAAAAGGGATAAAGGGAGTCTACCAAATAGGTAAATGGATAATATCGACCATCATAGAATCCATGGGACAAGTGTGGAAAAATATGCTATAACATATGCCACCTAATGTGTGAGTTCAGAGGGGCAGATGATGGATGAAATACATTATAATAATTTCAAAAGTGAGTGTAGAAATGACCTATTTTTTTTTCCCAGAAATCAGCCATAGGTGGCACCTGTAATAGATCAAGTTAGAACTACTCTTCCTGAAGTGGGAATACTCATGCTTAGGAGTGATGGAAAACATTACCACAAAATGTAATGTCCCTTGTTAGGAATTTTATTAAAATTGCAATTTTCCACTTTTTTCCCTAGTTCGACCTTTGACTAGTTTTGATCTCTAGGTCCCAAATTTGCCCCAAATGATCTCAAATATTCTGAGAAGGTATATGAATGATATTAGAACATAAATATGTGTTTCAGGGATGCCTTTGGACCTTTAAACTACTTCTGCAATTCCTCTTTCAATTCTGATCAATGTAGGTAACTTTACTAGTGATTTTCCTTTGACTAGTATTGGTCTCTAGGTCTCAAATTGACTCCAAATGCCTTCAAATATTCAAGGAAGGTGTATGAATGATATTAGAACTTGAATATGATGTTTATGGATGAAATATGTCCACCAAAAGACCTCTGCAAACTCTCTTAAGATTCTGGACCAATTATGCAATTTTACTAGTAATTTGGGGTTCAAATCCCCCTGGGGTAAGTACTGAAAATGGCTTCCCAAATGCCTCCAAACCCACTCAAATTTATGAAAAGAGGTATGTAATGTGTTAATTATTTTATTAAAGTTTCATATGCACCATTAATGGATTATTACAATTGTTCTCACCCTCTCCCATTCAACTGCAAAAATCCCCAATTCGACCCTTGGGGAAATGGCACTATTTCACCTCCCAATACAACTAAACTGAGTAAAAATGCTTCAAATGATCAAGTACAGTACATGAAACTTGTATAAGACATCCATGGCAGTATATTTATCACAAATATATCATATAATCATCCATTCATTCGAAATCATCATCAATACATTGGCTCACAACAAGGTAGTGGGGAAATGGCATTGTTCTTCCGTTAAATATGAGATTTATACATTTCTACTTGGAATTTCGACCTGAAACTTTTTGGAGATGAAGAAAAGAGTATTTAATTCATATTACAAAAGAAATGGGGCATTAAAATATTCCCCAAAGAGTACAATAGCTCACCAAAAATGCCCTCCCTCAAGGATCAAGAATATGCCATCAAAACTGGAAATGGTTGAAGGAGTGAGCTGCAATAGAAGAAACCATGAGCTGCCCTGTATCTTACACCTACAAATAAAGACTCCTTTAAAGCTCAAAATGAAAGGTCTGAATGGCCTTTCCAATTTCCAACTTGGATGGGAATCTTTCACCCTCGAAATTGGCTAAGGCAAGAAACTAGTCATCCACTAGCTCTCCCTCTTCACAAATGCAATTGCAAATTCTACAAATGATCAAAAGCCGGTTTCATTATTTGTTATTGATATTTATAAAGTTCTAATGGCCTCCATGGGTCGAATTCCTTCCAAGAGACTCATGCCAACTCAAGTTGGGAAGAGATTCCAAAGAACGCCACTTGTACAACAATTCCTAGTCTCCCACTTCCACCAAATCACATGTGGAAGCATCTTATCTGCCCTAACACCCTTGAGCGCCCTCTTGGAGTCTATTTTTAGCCCTGACATGTCATATATTTCATATGTCAGCCTTCAAGTCTGATTTGTGTCATAGGTGTCATAGCATCTTCATCATTGTTGTCATAGAGCTAGGGAATCTAGCCCAAGTGTCTCACTAGCTCCAAATTGCCTCTTCCTCTTCCATGGGAGTTACTCTTCCTCTATATTTTGACCTTGGATGAGTCATGCCATGAATAATACCTTTTGGACTCCCCCAAGTATGTTACGATTCACCTTTAATTCGAATTGGTGAGAGAATGATGCCAAATGTAGTGGGGAAATCTAGCCATATGTGGGTCCCACTTCCTCCATGTGTCTTCATGATGAAATGCCACTATTATTTTAACTTGTATATATTTATTTAGCTCCTTTATTAAATATTTATGCCATTCTAATTTTCAAACATCATTTATTATCCCCATTATTCCAAATCCCAAAGCTTCCACCCCAAACCTAGGAAACTAGTAATTCTCCTCCTTGGCAATTATTTGACCTTTAGCATCAATTTGACAAACTCTAATGAATAGGGCCAATGTGATTAGGCCATTGTGACCCAATACCAAATTTGGGACATGACAAATCCTCCCTTCCCAATATTGCTTGTCCTCAGGCAATTTTAAACATGGGTGTTGAAGAACCTGCTTTCTGTATAATTCTTTGAAGTTGCCATTGAATTGCCCAACCTTGAGTATTTGAGTTTCCATGAAGATTTTAGAGAGGAACCACCATGCTTGCTGCTGCACTACTCTGATAAAAATCACTTTATTAAGTGGGGAAATCCATCTCCCATACTGCTTGTTTTCCCAAAAAATATGAAACCAATGAGATAAAAATTATTCCAGGGTCCCATTGCTTGTATTGCACCCCAACAATGAAGAGTGCTCTCCAACCCATACCATGAGATAAGATGATTCCTGGATCCCATTTTCTTGTATGCATTCTTCCAAACATCATGAGTACAAAATATATATCATCAAAGTACATAACTACATAATGAAAATGTACATCAAGGAGGTGCTTCATCAAAGAATCATGAAAGTGCTTATACCTCCAAGCAAGTACACCACGATTTTCCAAGTGCATACAATCTTCAAGTGACCAATCAAATCTGCTCCAATGACATAGGTGAGGATCCCATGTCCTATAATGCTGCTCCAAAAGGATGTGATATGCATCAAAATATTCAACCATGTATTCTTTCATCCAAGAAGTGAATGAAGAATCTCCACTAAAATCTGAACCAAATAATGAGCAGAAAAAACAAGGAGACTTCAAATGACTCAAAGAAGTCTCACCCATACATCCATGAATGTGAGAATCATAAAGATGTAACAAAGTATCTGGCTTCCAACAAAAATGTTCTCCCATCATAAATCTATTCACCCAAGTGTTGGATGAAGTTCCTCTAACATCAAATGAACCCAGTGTTGAGCAAGAAAAACCATGAGTCTTCAAGTGACTCAAATCCATATCATAGGTGCATCCATGTAGATGTGAATCATCATAAAGTGACAAATTTTGCTGCTGCAAATGTGAATAAGAAAGTGCTCCAACCATGTCATCATAAAAGTTAAATCTAGGAGTTCCATACTCCTCATGCGGCACCATAAAAAAGAACCCTTTCACCCATACTTCATTGAGACTAATACTGCAAAACATGGAATTGTAGGATGTAGGAGAATGTACTAACTCACCCAAATGATCAAAAAGTTCAGAAGTTTCATCATGGGAAGGATCCATGTGGGTAGTATCATGCAGCTCCTTCAAAAGTGGGAAACCTTTGTCATAGATTGGTTCCAATGTAGAGGAATCATGCTCTTCTTTAAAAATTGCATAAGCTTCATCAAGAGACAATTCAAGTTCCCCTTCCACCACATCAAGTGTTTGGATCTCTTCAAGTTCATCTTCAAACACATTAAGCACATTCAAATTCCCACATTTTTCATGATCCACCATGTCATGAGAATCCTCCAAACAATCTACCATTTGACAATCTGAAACATAGGAGGAAAAACAAGTATCTTGCAACTTTTCAAGAAGTTGCTCATTTTGAAGTGTGAGCTTATGAATATCCTCATTATTCTTCAAGTATGCATCATGTAACAATTCATTAAGCTCAAACAAATGGTTTCTATCAAAAAGCAAAGACATGAAATTACCTTTGATGTGGCACATTGCTCTTTGAATCTTCTCCATGTCTTCAAGGAAGGATGTTTCCTCCAATGAAGTAGCTCTCCAACAAGAATTTGACACCAATGCTTGAGTGTCATGGAGAATGCTGAGGGACTCTTGGATCTTCTTTTCATTCATCTTTAAGGACCCTTCAAGAAAATGAGGCTCTTGCAAATGAACCTCCTCATCTTATTCATTTTTGCTTGGACCAACTTCATGAAGCTCAAGCGGTGATGGGGAAGTTGATCTTGGTTCTTCTTCAACTGCTACAAGGTCTTCATTATCATGCTTAATGGAACTTGGGCTTGCAGCAACACTTTCAAAAGTGATCTCTATGTCACCAACATAGAGGTGTGAGCTCCCATCAGTAGGTACTCCTTCATAGTTTAAGCATCCATCAGTAGATGCTCTTTGGTTCATGTCTAAGCTAGAAGGTGTCTCGAAATGGTCTTCCATATTTTCAATAGAATCTTCTTCATGCTCTTGTGATGTCTCTTCCTTTTTCTCTTTAAAGCAAGCTGATGCATTTTTCCCCTTGTCTTCCTTAGGATCAGTATATTTGGAATCTCTTCTTGAATAAATCTCAAAAGCTCTCCTCAAGGAGGACATCATTTCATGCACACATATATGATACTCACTCCAAGGGTTTTTACAAGAAGGGCATAAACCTTTCTTCACTAACTCCACATCTTCATTTGTGGGCCTATTTTCAAAAACATGTTCAGCATAGTACTCAAAAGACATGGCATTTTTTGTATTTTTGCTCGAAGCAAGATATTCTTGATATTTTTTATATTGTTGGGGCAAGGTTTTATATTTTTCTCTCCATCTTTGGAACTCGCTCATAGAATTATCCTTGGTTGGTGTGACACACTCATATTCATCAGATATAAAGTCATAAGAATAATCTTCATTTCTCTTGAAATTGTAATAAGTGTTGCATGATGGCACCTCTTCCTCATACCATTCACATTCTGCTTCATATTGCTCATAAGCATCTGCATATTCCTCATAAGAATTGTACTCATATGATTCATCATAATAGTAAGACATGGCTTCCAATTATTCTTGAATGTATGTACCTAATACACAGGTGCAAGGACCATGCTCTGATACCACAGTAATGTCCCTTGTTAGGAATTTTATTAAAATTGCAATTTTCCACTTTTTTCCCTAGTTCGACCTTTGACTAGTTTTGATCTCTAGGTCCCAAATTTGCCCCAAATAATCCCAAATATTCTGAGAAGGTATATGAATGATATTAGAACATAAATATGTTTTTCAGGGATGCCTTTGGACCTTTAAAATACTTCTGCAAGTCCTCTTTCAATTCTGATCAATGTAGGTAACTTTACTAGTGATTTTCCTTTGACTAGTATTGGTGTCTAGGTCTCAAATTGACTCCAAATGCCTTCAAATATTCAAGGAAGGTGTATGAATGATATTAGAACTTGAATATGATTTTTATGGATGAAATATGTCCACCAAAAGACCTCTGCAAACTCTCTTAAGATTCTGGACCAATTATGCAATTTTACTAGTAATTTGGGGTTCAAATCCCCCTGGGGTAAGTACTGAAAATGGCTTCCCAAATGCCTCCAAACCCACTCAAATTTATGAACAGAGGTATGTAATGTGTTAATTATTTTATTAAAGTCTCATATGCACCATTAATGGATTATTACAACTTTTCTCACCCTCTCCCATTCAATTGCAAAAATCCCCAATTCGACCCTTGGGGAAATGGCACTATTTCACCTCCCAATACAACTAAACTAAGTAAAAATGCTTCAAATGATCAAGTACAGTACATGAAACTTGTATAAGACATCCATGGCAGTATATTGATCACAAATATATCATAGAATCATCCATTCATTCGAAATCATCATCAATACATTGGCTCACAACAAGGTAGTGGGGAAATGGCATTGTTCTTCCGTTAAAAATGAGATTTATACATTTCTACTTGGAATTTAGACCTGAAACTTTTTGGAGATGAAGAATAGAGTATTTAATTCATATTACAAAAGAAATGGGGCATTAAAATCTTCCCCAAAGAGTACAATAGATCACCAAAAACGCCCTCCCTCAAGGATCAATAATATGCCATCAAAACTGGAAATGGTTGAAGGAGTGAGCTGCAATAGAAGAAACCATGAGCTTCCCTGTAGCTTACAACTGCAAATAAAGACTCCATTAAAGCTCAAAATGAAAGGTCTGAATGGCCTTTCCAATTGCCAACTTGGATGGGAATCTTTCACCCTCGAAATTGGCTAAGGCAAGAAACTAGTCATCCACTAGCTCTCCCTCTTCACAAATGCAATTGCAAATTCTACAAATGATCAAAAGCCGGTTTCATTCTTTGTTATTGACATTTATAAAGTTCTAATGGCCTCCATGGGTCGAATTCCTTCCAAGAGACTCATGCCAACTCAAGTTGGGAAGAGATTCCAAAGAACGCCACTTGTACAACAATTCCTAGTCTCCCACTTCCACCAAATCACATGTGGAAGCATCTTAGCTGCCCTAACACCCTTGAGCGCCCTTTTGGAGTCTATTTTTAGCCCTGACATGTCATATATGTCATATGTCATCCTTCATGTCTGATTTGTGTCATAGGTGTCATAGCATCTTCATCATTGTTGTCATAGAGCTAGGAAATCTAGCCCAAGTGTCTCACTAGCTCCAAATTGCCTCTTCCTCTTCCATGGGAGTTACTCTTCCTCTATATTTCGACCTTGGATGATTCATGCCATGAATAATACCTTTTGGACTCCCCCAAGTATGTTACCATTCACCTTGAATTCGAATTGGTGAGAGAATGATGCCAAATGTAGTGGGGAAATCTAGCCATATGTGGGTCCCACTTCCTCCATGTGTCTTCATGATGAAATGCCACTATTATTTTAACTTGTATATATTTATTTAGCTCCTTTATTAAATATTTATGCCATTCTAATGTTCAAACATCATTTATTATCCCCATTATTCCAAATCCCAAAGCTTCCACCCCAAACCTAAGAAACTAGTAATTTTCCTCCTTGGCAATTATTTGACCTTTAGCATCAATTTGACAAACTCTAATGAATAGGGCCAATGTGATTAGGCCATTGTGACCCAATACCAAATTTGGGACATGACACAAAATCAAGTATAGTGCAGGTCCATGGAGTATATAGAAGCAATGATCGTGGCCACAAAATTACAAAGTGGATCCATGTCAAAAGATAGAACATAGCCACGAAGGTACAAAGTGGATCTATGTCTAAAAGAAATATCACAACCATAAAAATACAAAGTGGATTTGTGTCTCAAAATCCAATGAATATCTCTAGAAATAAGACTGAACAGAGCAATATCCATAAGATCAATTCCAAAATATGAGTAATTGGTAATCCAATGCAACCTAAGGCATAGGATAATGATGTGATGCTATATAAAAACTCAAGGTATTCACACCAACTGACACTACTACATGCCTAAACTATGTGAATATATGTCCTGAAGTTGAACATAGTAATACATCATTTGATTACCAATCATTGATGTATACCATTAACAAACACAATCCAAATCACCAATAATGATAAGGAGAGGCAAGGTACCTAGTACAATCTAACAAGTGTGAATAGAAGTGTTGATGTCAAACACTTTTAGAACCTATCAAGGGACATTGATGTATTCCCAGAGTTTCTAGTGAGGAAACTTGCCACTGATGATTGCAAGAACCAAGGTACTAAAAGGACTCTAGATCATGATCCCATAATAAATTTTTTGGGTTTGATGGGATGTGAACTATTGGAAGGAGGGAATTAGGGAATTCCCCATCATCCAACACGAGGTAGTAGTAGGATGCCAAATATTTGTTGGGACACATTGATGACTCTGAGATCTACTTGACACGGGAAGGCTAAAAAATTGAAGTCACGAGTTCCGAGGATGGGATGACTTAGGCCAAAACATTCCCTTGAACATAATCACAACAAAATAAGTGACTAAGGAAACATCGACTCAAGAAGAGACACAATATAAGTTAGTGATATATAAGAGATCAAAGGATGATCCATAATGACTAGAATATTAACTAGTCAATGGAGATAAAGAATAAACGAGTTCAACTTCCTAAAGCCATACTACAACCCAAACTGTAGAGACAGTGACTCAAAACAATGTGATTTGTTCATGAGTGTTAATGCTCAAATTTTGCACACATGCTACATCTTAGCTAATATTGAAGTAAGGTGTCATCAACATATATCATGCATCCCACTGAAGACATTCTCATCAGATACAGAAATCAATCTGAGCTTCAGAGTACAGAAAACTTTAATTTTGGGATAATCATGCTACTTTTCCTTCAAAAGTCGTGCTATTCATGCAATATTTATAACTATGTACCCATGCTAACTACTCATGTGATTTTTATTCATAAAATTCATCCTACATGCAGATTTTCTTTCAAAAAGTTGTGCTACTCGCACGACTTTTCCATTGAAAATCACGCTACTACAAAATTGGTGGGACCACACCACCTGAGGCTCATTGAAAGCTAATCAAAGCTCCATCACCTCCAAGAATTTAGATTTGTCTCCTCATGTACTTGGGATCATTGAATCCCATGCATTTGTTTACTTTGGAGACAGTTCATGGAGTCAATGCGTTCACACTTGGATCTAGTTGTTTCTTGGCCACCTTTTGGCCTATAAAAGGAAGCCATGGGAATGCATCTAAAGAGAGAAAATTTAGAGCAAGGTTATACTATTGGAATTGTGTTGCAATTTCTTCCACCTCTTCCCATATCTACTAGGATTCTTGAAGCTCCTTTTCCACCTTCCTCCAAGGGGAAGTGTGTCTCCCATTTGTGCTTTCAAGTTATTTAGCATTTAGTTTGGACAGAAAGGACCTCCCTAAGGGAGATTATTGGCTTCCCTTGAATCCCCGCCTTGTAGGTGACACTACATGCAACAAGCTTGACCATTGGGCATTCTAAATTAGTTATAATATTTGCTTCTTGTTTTGATTTGCATATGCTCACTCCCTTTGCATTGTTTCAAGTTATTTTCAAGTTTTTATTTTATTTTGTTTTGTTTGGCTAACAAGATCTTGCAGGATCTATTTGAAGTCAATCACATTATATTTAGTAACACAATTCTGGGCCTTTTTGACAACCTCAAAGTCTTTACCCCAGCATGAGAATGGATGCACACCTTTGTGCAAATTTTTCCACAACCGTATTTATGGCGAATCCACTTCATTTTTGTTCATTTCTCATTAACTAGGTTGTTAATTGCTAAATAGTTAATTCAGGTTTTTTGTCATACACAGGAGAACAGGTCCATACCCTTCATTCTTGGAAGTCGGCCTCCTTTGGGCCATAATTTTTGTTTACATAGTAGCGTTGATCGGAGTGCCCCAATCATGCTACCTGCGCAAAATTTTCTTTGATAGTCACGCTATTGCATATAATTTCTTTCTTTCTTTTGCATGGTAATCTACTCTCCTCTAGCATAGCTTTTTTGTGCTGAAACCATGTACGGGGGCTTCACTAGAAGGAAATATAATACCACGTTCATTCATATTGTGGTATTAAATATTCATGAAAACCTAAAAATTATATTGCGTATATATTAAGGGGCAAAGGTATTTTTTTATTTAATGTAACAATACAAAAATACTTTGGGGTCTTTTTTACATGGGCAGGCTAACAAATATCCTCCAAATGGAGATGGAGGGATCACGGCCGGATGAGAAATCGGGTTGAGGTAAGGCTCAGGATTACCAGCACGCAGGGAAATTGCATCTTGAGGCATGCTTGAGGCCATGGGTTTCGTGGTTAAGTGGGTTTCCAGTCGATCATAGTCAAGAGATAGTGGTCATTGACAGCCAATTGTTACCAATAGCACTTAGCCAGTTGTTACCAATAGCCTTGGGAGGTTATAAGCCTCTAGGGCCTATTATAGGACCTCTATAGGCCTTGGGGTCTTGAATACCCAACCACTGGATCCTATTACAAGCCTTGCCATAAGTTTAGTCAACCTCCTAGAGCTTGTTACAGGCCCTGGGGGCTTGGATACCTATCCAACAACAAGCTTAGTCAGCGATTGGGGAACTGCAATATGCAATCTAAATGTTGTACTATGTGCATTGGCTCTAGTGACATACAACAAGTGATCTCCTATCTCTTCATTAGACCATTAGATGTTTCAAATCATAATGATATGTGGTTGAGTAATTGCATTGTGGGTGAAGTAATGTGCATCCACAATATACATCGAAAGAAGCAAGGTGCATTGTAGAATGCATGTGGGGTCATAAGAGGGGTATCATATCAGTATACTAGGTAGAAATATAAAGGGGTATAAAAAATGTTAATGAAAAAATTGATACATACAATATCTACTTAAAATAGGGGTTTTTTTAAATTGGGAAGGCATAATGGGAGGGGGTTAAAAAAACGATTTTGGAAGGTATTTTCCAATATTTACTGAAATTAGGGGTATTGTTTCATATGCCACAAACAAACGTGCTATGATAGTGGTTTATTGAGTGAAGCCCACGTGAAACCATGTTACTAGTGCATCTATATTGGGGAAACCCACACTACTAGAGAATCTATATTGAGAAAACCCACACTATTGTCTTTTACTTTGATTTTTACCAATTTTTCATACAATCTTGTAGTCGCAATGATTGCTCACTAATGAACCATAATTAAATTAACTTGTAATTATTATTTTTTTCTTTAGTAGTTAGCTCACCTAGCCCAATATTAGGAAGTAAAGAGGTCTTCTCTTGAAATTTACCTAAGTAAGATACTTTGGGGCTTTCAATGGGCCTTCTAGTCATCACTAGTATTCAAGACATCATTCTTGTTATTTACTCATTTCTCATGTTTTAGGAAAAATAGTATAAATCCACTTTTGCACACAAGTAAGAAGCTAAAGACTCTAATCTCCTGAAGTATGCTCTTCACCTTGCAATCCATGTGATCTTGGTGAATGAGAAAAATAAGAGAAGTGTGAAATACCTCCATTGCACACTTTTTAATTTCATAAGCATCATTGATCTAAATTGTTAGTTGCAAGAACCTTAGCATCTTTTGAGTTGAAATAGAAACTACATTTGCATTTACTTTGAGATATTTAGTTAGTTTCAACAACAATATCATTTTCTTATTACACACGTGTCTCCACTAGCACACACTAAGAGAGCTAATGACTCTCTTACTTTGATTATGCTCTCTATATCGCACCTCGTGGGATCTTGATGGATAAGAAAGAAGTAGGAATGTGAAATAACTTTCTTACACTCCTTAAGTGAATTTGAACCCTTAAAATCAACAATTGTACATTCGCAACCAACTAAATTCCTCCATAGGAGGTCACAAGACAAATTATAGCTTGGTTAAGATTGATTGGGTTCACATGAGTTAGTTCCCTCATCTATTTCCCTTTGCACATATGATGGGATACCATCACAACCCAGGGGATTATACCAGAATGTCCCCATTGAGCTAGGGGGGAAATGGTAATGATCGATATTGAAGTATTCAATCCCTAACTCGACAACAATATCCTTTTAGGTCATAGTTATATGTATTACATAAAGATGGTTTTCTCTTCGGTATTATGCATCATGATTTCTCTCTTTAATGGGAAGATAGTCACCTTGACCAACTAAACTACTATGAACCTCATACCAACACTAACCCTAACAATGTATTACTTAGTATAAGAGGAACAAGTCAACCTCCTTAAGTTGACATATGCCTAAGTGTGTACAAGGAGTCCAACTTACTAGGGTTATATTCTGGTCCTCCACATGAAATCCTAGCATCGATTGATGACCTCATGTACACCATTATCACCTCTAAAAATGTACCTACCACTCCCTCAACATCATCATCAACACCTCCCATGAGTCTTAACATTGAGCATACATTGAGTCCATCAGTTCCTCCCATATTTCAAATACCATTTTTGTACCCCACCACAGGATTATAAGGGATGTTGGTTATGGCTCAACTGATTCTACCTGGGATCACTTTGGGTTTGCTTGTGTGGTACCTCAATCCACCCTACCCAGAGATGACCTCAAAACCAGTGGAACACTATGATTTTTCCCCCATCTCGGTATTTATGCCATCTTTACCAAATTCCAAGCCTACGACACGTGTGACTAAACCACCACCAACTATCATTGAACCCACTTATGGAGGAATAAGAAAACCAAAGTTGAAATCCCCTATGATGACCAACCCTCTCCCTAAACCATTATCGGTATTTGTCAAGCCTAAAGTAGAGGGCATAACCCAATAATGGTTAAACTCCCAATAATTACAACTACTACTCCCGCAACAAGGGTCACTCTATTGTGTGAGCTATGCGAGAAACAAGGCCATGTGACCAACCTATCTCCCACCTTGCCAAAGATGAGGAATCTACTCAATACCCTTGTTAGTGTGACACGTGCGGCACAAGCACTAGTAGGGGTCACATATTCCTCCTCATATTCTCCCAATACGACAACTAAGTCCAATTCACTATGTACCAATCATGCATGTTCGATTTCCTCTCAGTTTGGGCATTATATGCACCATTGCCCCAACCTCCCTCAATTTTGGGATGCTCTAGCGACAATTCACCTCACCATCCCTTTGGTTGAGAGTCCTTCACCTCAAACATATGAAATTTATTCCATCAATGTTTTCACTACATCACCAACAACATTAGTTACACCCACCTCAGAATTGGCCCTCTTGATGGTACCAACCATCCAACTACCTCTGCAACCGCAACCACAACTATAGGGTCGCACACCCACAACACCACATAATGAATGTACATCTTGTGGGAATCATACTCACATGATTCCCAATGGTATAGACACAATCATACTTGACAATTCCACCCCAAACCTAACTTCGTCACATGCACCTACATGTGTCAGGGTCCCACGCCATGTCGATCATGTGGTGACACTTCTCACTTATCATTTTAGTGTCCCATCCTATGCACCAAACGAGAAGAATACCTTGAACTTATGCGTCTACAAGATCAACTTCCACACCTAAGGGTATTCCCAAAAGGATTACCCATTAAGGAAATCAGTTCTCCTCCACCAAATACCGAGAATAGCACATCATCCTAGGCCAACCTACCTATCAGTGACGATTCATCATACTCATATGACGACCAGGATCCCACATCCATCGCATATTTACTATACATCAGGGGATATCCATTCAAGTGTTGGATTCATATCGATACATACGATTATACTACCACCTAGCTATAACTCGAGAGTCCAACATAGGGATCCCCCCATTGTTAGAATGGTGGAACCGTCTTTCACTTGCACTCCTTAGGTGTGCTATTTTTTTTTTATTATTTATGCATTTGCAATACCTTTTTCATGTTCTCTATTACACTTGGTTATCTTTGTCATGTCTCCAGGAGAGTGACCAAGAAACTGAGACTCCAACCATGTCAACAATGGTGTAGAACTCACATCATAGGTATCATTATGAAACTGACATATAGGAAATTTTTTCCCTTTGATTACATTGTGTTTACCAGCATTCCCGCTGATAACCATAGGGTCCTAATTCCCAGCAATGATATGCCATCAATATCGTTACTGAGGATATCATGCTCCCCCCATGGGTGTGCACACCATTGCATCCATGTCATTATTTGGCAGCCATGATGTCGATCCCCCCCAATTCCGAGGAATTTGATCGATCTTGAAAATATCAAACCCCTAGTTCATCATTTTATAGTTGTGCATTTACTCCCCTACCTATAGTAGTTGATTCCATTATATTCATTGGCACATGTTATGATCAAGACTCATAGTTAACCACTCATACCTCCATGAGTAATCTACTATATGAAATCTTCTTCGTATCATCATCCCTGCGACGAAAACCATGGAGCCCCCACCCTCCAAAGAAACCAAATCTATACAGTTATTCCCGCAAGAATAGTCAGCATGGAACAGATTCATGGGGCACCCATATTATTGTTTGCAAACAACCCCCACATTATCATGGAAGAAGTTCCCCAACCCACTCAAAATTGTGGGATCTCCTCCCATCATCAATTGGTCCCCCAACACCCTCAAAACCATGGGGACCCCACCAATTATTCTTTGCATACAAACAGTTCCCTGATCCACTCAAAACCATGGGAACGCCATAATTCTTTTGGTAGAAATCCCCTGGACACCATTGATCGATGCAGTCAAGTCTCTATATCCCCAACATTGTTAGTTTTGTTAGTCAACATCATCCTCATTGTTGTGTCTCCAACAAATCCATTCATCTATATTTTGTCTCCCTCCTTTACACTTTATACATTTATTTGAAGAATGGTTCCACCAGTTACTCCCCAATTTTACATCGATCAAAGGAAGTTATGAGCCCCACACTTATCATCAAGTCTTGTTTCAGTTTTGTCAGTATTACAGTTGGTTACAAAATGATCTTGGTTTTTAGGATAAGACCCTCATCTTATCATGTACTTCAACTCTCATCGACATCAAATCATCATATTTTGAGAGTTGCACTAGTTATAGTTGTACCTTGGGGTCCCTCACAATCAATATAAGGGATGTCCTCAAAGGTTCTCCCTAACTTAGTTGTCTCTCCTATGATTGATGTCAACCTCTATCACATTACAGAGAGTTGTATGTTTTGAAGGTAGCATTTTTCTGTAATATATGTATCCAGATATTCTCATGTTGTGATTGTGTTTGAACCACAATAAGACTATTCAAGTGAATAGTCAACCAATAGAAAATAAATCCATTTGGAAAGAATAAATAATATTGAATATATATATTGATGAGAGATTATTACATTACAATTTGATGGACCATTTAAATATGGTCTTATGTGTCTTTTCAATGGAAATGTACGTTTCTATCTATTCGATTAATTGCATATCTATTTTATTTAGTATTTATTTAATTACTTTTCTTTTATTATTTAATTATTTGTTTATTTATATGTTTATATATTATTTTATTTGTTGCATGGCCTTCCTCTTCATAATTATTTGTCCTCAAAGTATTAGTGATGAAGGTCGCCTCTTTCTTTGTATATACCTTATCAAATTCATTTATAATTTTAATATACTAAGTAAAACCATGTGCGGTTTCATAAAACCATGTGCGGTTTCATAAAACCATGTGCAGTTTCATAAAACCATGTGCAGTTTTACGAATGCTATTCTTTAACTTCTTTTTTTCTCTTTCTTTTTTTTCTTTATCTTGCGGGTAATTCTTTTTTCCCACTTCATCTTTGTAATATTTTTTCTTACTTCTTGTTCTCTTCTTCTTATTTTCAACATAAATTATTACTTCTTGTATCTTTCCCTTCTCGTTTCTTGGATTCCTTCATTTACAGTTGTCTTTGAATTTTGTAGTGGAATGATAAGTTTTTTTATTAACTTGATTTGCTACAACATTGTGACTGAATCTTCTTTGGGCCAAAATCCTACTTTTGGACAAGGTCCTATATTTTGGGGAAACCCAAAAATGATGACCAAAATCCAATGTGGATCAAAGATCCTTAATCAGAGAAGCTCTAAGAATTATTTGTGTCCAAAGGATGGAATCAATCCAAAGAAGGGGCTCTGATACCAATGGCACTATGTCCCATAAATCATTCTTCAAAGTGGAGGTGTACACCTCCACTATGGAATCCCTCCAAACCTGATGGTATGCTTCCTCTTGAAAACTAGAAGGTTGGGACTCTGTGATGTTGCTCACCAATACCATGTATTTAGGAAAATTCTTCGAAGGTATACTCTCCCTCAATATGTTCCTAGAATCCTCAACTAACTCTTGAGCATCCCTTAATGTCTGAGGGAACCATCAATATCTCCTGACATGATTGGTAGTCGCTAGTGGCTCCTCCTCTGAGCCTGAAGGTTGTTTCCCTAAACTATAATTCATTGGTGAACCTACCTAAAACTTTAGATCCTCTTGCTCCTCTTGCAATATCTATATACAGATATTCGCATGTTGTGATCATGTCTGGACAACAATAATACTATTCAAGTGAATAGTCAACCAATAGAAAATAAATCCACTTTGGAAAGAAAATATAATATTGAATATATATTGAAGAGAGATTATTGCATTACAATTTTATGGACCATTTAAATATGGTCTTATGTGCCTTTTCAATTGAAAGGTATGTCTCTATCTATTCGATTAATTACATATCAATTTTATTTAATATTTGTTTAATTATTTTTCTTTTATTATTTAATTAATTGTTTATTGATATGTTTATATATTATTTTATTTGTCACATGTTCACATTTACAAATCACATTAGTAGTAGTACAGTGAGTTTCTCCATCCAGATAAAATATAACTCAAAAGAAATGATGATGCGTTATCGTCTCTATAGTACCCTCCAAACCACAATCAAGGGGCATCTGTAACTCTCATTTTTTTCTCACATGTGACATTTTATCTAATCATGTACTAAGGCATCATCAACATATAGCATGCAACCCATTGAATACATCCTCATCATATCAAGAAAAAAATATGAGCCTCAAAGTGAAAAAAAACATGAATTTTGGGCTACTCATGCTGCGTTTCCTTCAAAATTCGTGCCACTCGCACAAGATTTATAATTGTGTACCTGCACTAGCTACTCGTGCAATTTTTCTTCAGAAAAATTTGCATTATCTGCACTGAGTTTCTTTAGAAAATTTGCACTACTCACATGGATTTTCCTTCGAAAGCTGTTCTACTGCAAAATTAGTGGGACCACAACCACCCATGGTGCATTGAAGGCTCATCAAAGTTCCATCACCTCCAAGAATTTAGATTTGGCTCCTCATGTATTTGGGATCATTGAATGGCCCCTGTTTGTGTACTTTGGAGCTATTTCATGTAGTTAATGAGTCCACATTTGGATCTAGTTGTTTCTTGGCCACCTCTTCTAAAGAGAGAAAATTTAGAGCAAGGCTATGCTGTAGGAATTATGTTGGAACTTCTTCCACCTCTTCCCATATCTACTAGAATTCCTCAATCTCCCTTTCCACCTTGCTCCAAGAGGCAAGTGTTCCTCCCATTTTCTCTTTCATGTTATTTAGCATGTAGTGTAGACAAAAAGGACGTCCCTAAGGGATATTGTTGGTGTCCATTGAAGCCCACACCTCCTAGGTGACACTACATGTAACAATATTGAACATTGGGCAATCTAAATTGGTTCTATCATTTGCTTCTTGTTGTGGTTTGCATATTCTCACTCCATTTTCTTTGTTTCAAGTTATTTTTAACTTTTTGTTTTATTTTGTTTTGTTTTTATAACAAGATCTTGTAGTGTCAATTTGGAGTCAATCACATTTGCTTTAGTAACACAATACTGGTCCTTTTTTACAACCTAAAAGGATTCACCCCAACATGGGAAGGGATGCACACCTTTGTGCTAATTTTCCCACAACAAAGGGTGACATAACTTACTGCCATACATAAGTAAGAACATGATTTGTTTCCATCTATCTTTTCAGAATATTTGTTTTTTGTCTTTTTCGTATTATAGTAGCCTGAAAATGAATGAAATATTGCTATGATACATGGGAGGAAATGAGTATTGGGGACAAGTGAACTAGTTCCAAGTGCATGGAATGTACCTATGCATAATGCAAGGAACATGAGCATGATAGTGACACTCGAGGTGTGTTTCTTCGTGGTAAAGGGTTTGAAGTTGCAAAGGAAAAGTGTTGCATAGCTTAGTAATAATGACATAAGATATGGGGCCTTAACAAATAGCTAAAATTTGGAAGCCATCATAAAGCTTAGAAGAGCAAGTGTGAAAATGTAGTGCATTTACAACTTAAACACAAAAATGGATATCATCCCGTGGATTTTTGTCAATCATGATTCAATTAGTTCTCACTGACATTTTCACATTTAAGGAGTCTATGTTAATCCCTAAATGTTGGCACATTAGCCCCTATATGGATCATTACATATTATTGATGTCATCTTGGGTATATTAGTGGTAATTTTCATTAGTATTATTATATTAGTTATGTCATCTTGGGTCCATTACTTGTGCCTCTTTGTCTCCTATATATAGGAATGATACCTTTTCATTTGAATCATCTCAACTTGTCTTGTACTGTGTACTTAACACATTGTTTAAGGAGGTTTCCCCCTCGAATAGGATTGATATTCATCTCTTTTCTTCATTATTAAGGCATGGATTACTCTTTCTAAACAAGCCATCTTGGATTTTTCGCTATAAATTTGTTTCTAGGATATTTTAGATAATGAAACTCATAGGGGACTTAGAGGGCATACCAAGGAATTTGTTAGTGTTCAAACTAGCAATCTAGGATTCGTAGCACAATGTGGTGCAATAATATAGTGAATGGTAAGCATGGGAGAGATCTAAAACCAATTTCAGCTCAGCATAGTCTCTCAACTACTTTAGGCAACTCCTAAACTCAAGGGAGAGCCCTATCAAGATATCTGCAATCACCAAAAAAACATATACATTTCTACAACCTTTATGAAAGAGATTAGTTCCTTTATATGGAGTCAAATAATGAGATAAGAAGACTACTAGGTCTACCAAGGATTTAATTCAACCTACTACCTATCCATCACAATAGATAACAAATATTTTCAACACAATCTCATGTTTCCCAATGAATTTCACACAACCCATGGGACGCCTCAGAACAATGTTCCATCATGAGAAGATGGACAAGGAGGTCATGATGAGGTTACATATGGACTTAGATGAAAAACAATACCTAGGGTTTTGAAGATATGACAATTTTAAGTTTCCAAAGGTAGGTTGGAAGATGAGGATGCCCTTTTGAATATATGGATAAATCACATAGGGGGAAATTTGTTGGGTGCACCAGATTTAATAAATTCCGAATATTTTTAGGTTTTTGAATTTATGTAAAATTTTAGGGCTTTTTTGATAATATATCATTTTATAGTTTTTTATACATAAAATGAGGATGCCCTTCAGGATCCGTGGATAAACCCACTAGGTAGAATTTGTAGGGAGAAGTAAAATTACAAGCTTACAACTATTTTTGGAGTTACGAATTTTCTAATTTTTAGGGTTTGGGAATTTCTTAGATTTTTAGGTCTTTTATGCATAAAATTACAACCACAAATATAATACAATAAATGCTGAGAAATAGGGTAAAAATGATAATAAAAGGGACTACTTTTTGTCTCAATACCTAGGGATTTGAGAGATCTATGGTTAACATCGCTCTCTTAAGATGTTCCTCTAGCACTTGCAAGCTAGGGTATCACTTAGCAACATCTAGGGTTCAGTATGTGATCCTAACTAAGGAAAATGGAGAACTCCAAGGCCCCAAAAGCAATAGGAAACCCTTATGCAAGATGTTTACTTCATACAAAGTTGATAAAATATTGATAAACGCCCTAATTCAAAGAAAATGAAGCATAAAACTACCATTCAATCCACATAGTAACATTATTCACCAACATTCAACAAGATATGATCAAAGAAGACACACTTAGGTCACACTTGTGCATGTGTTATTCCAAAACATCTAACATCAACGATATCATGTGCAAGAAAGAAGCCCGAGATCATTCATCCATCCACCATCAAGTAATGAATATCATCCCAAGAGAAGAGGGTATCATGAAAGAGACTCAAAGAGTAGGAGAAAAATATATAATTTCATATTAGAACCCTTGTCTTAAGATTTTACAATGAGGTGAGGTGATCTATTTATATGATTTCATCCTCAAACTTTTTAGTTTTTTGATCCTACAAGTCAACATTAAATTAGAATATTTTTAGGGTAAATCCCCCACAAGTTAGTTGGATCCAATCCTTTACCTGTTGGGCCCTACAGTATCCAAATATTAGATTTGTAAATGTGGAGCATCATACCCATACAAATCCTTGAAAGGTGTCATGCCGATGGATATGTGGAAAGTTGTGTTGTAGCAGAATTATCCCATGTGCAACCATGTAATCCAACCTTTCTGCTGCCTTGTGACATCATTTTTGAGATAGCCTTCCAGCCATTGATTCACCCTTTTAGTTTGTCCATCAGTTTGGGGATGTGTTGCTTGGGTTTTCACCCAAGCATGTGCTGATGAGCACCTACTAACTTGTATTAGTAGTCTCAATGAAAACAATAAAAAAATGAAGTAAAAAAGAAGAATTAATCTAAGATATGAGAAAGTAAAAAGTTAATCTAGCATGTTCATGTAAAAGCTTGAAAGTAAATGGTAAAGAACTCAGATCTATACGTAAAACTAATTCTTTATTTCTGGAAAAAAATAGCTTTACAATAATCATGTTACCTCAAATGGTGAGGATGGTTGAGTTTGAGCAACTTCAAGGTTAAGGTGCTCCAATGCTCTAATGGTATCTTCTTCTCCAATGCTCTAATGGAGATCTTCAAACTCAAAAAGGGAGGCAAGAGCTCTCAAAGAGAATTTGGCAGCATAAGGATAGGATGAATGTGGATCAATAGTGAGGAGCCCCTATCACCTTTTTATAGTTTTTTGGTGATGGCGAATACCATTATGGTTTAAGGAAACCAATGGTATTGACCAAAATGGTTTCGGTTTATTTTTCCTCTTTTTCCTTCTTTTTTCCTTTTTTGAATATATTTTATATTTTTATTCCCTTTTAATTGATTTTTGGGAATTTTGGACCCTTTTTTAGGGTTTTTTGTATTTTTTGAGGAAAATTATATATTTTGAGGGGGAAAAGATGGATTTTGGTCTTTTTGGTGACCTCTTGAAGGTTTTAGAGGCTCAAATGGTGGAAAAAGTGGACAAATGGGTCATGGAAATAGGGAAATGAGCTAGTGAGCACTTTTTGGGTGTTAACAATGTTCACATATCTAAGTATCCTATTTCCCCGGATCTCCAAAAGGTGATTAATAAGCATTCCAAGGTATTTGAAGATATTCCAAAAGGTCTTCCACTTGTTCGAGATTTTGATCATCATATTCACTTAATTCTGAGAATTTTTCCTCCTAACATCAAACCTTACATACACCCCTATGGATAAAAGAGTGAAATTGAGCATATGGTGGAAGAAATGTTAGAGGACGGCATAATTAGGTCTATCCATAGTTCTTAATTTTCACTAGTGGTAATGGTACACAAGCCAGACGGATCATGGCGTATGTGTCCAGATTATAGAGAGCTCAACAAGATCACCATTAAAGATAAATTTCCCATTCCCGTCATTGATGAATTGTTAGATGAATTACATGGCGCTATTTTTTTCACAAATTTGGATCTTTGTTCTGAATATCATCATATTAGAATGAAGGTAGAATACATTCCAAAAACAACATTCATAACTCATGAAGGTCAATATGAATTTTTGGTGATGCCATTTGGCCTTATGAATGCGCCTTCCACATTTCAAGGTTTGATGAATTCCATTTTCAAGCATTTCCTTAGAAGAAATTTGCTAGTATTATTTGATGATATACTAATCTATAGAAAGTCTTGGGAAGAGCATGTTCAACATGTTGACAAGGTACTACAACTACTAAAGGAGCAACAACTATATGCAAAACCTTCCAAATTTCTTTGGGTTAAAGCAAGTAGAATATTTGGGTGATATTGTATCTCATGAAGGTGTCAAGGTAGACTCCATCAAAATTAAAGCCATGATGGACTGGCTGATTCCCAAAACCCTAAAGAATATTCGAGTATTCTTAGGTATGACGGGGTACTATTGCAAGTTTGTTCATAACTATGGAAGAATAGCAGCACCTCTAATAGAATTATTGAAGAAATATTCATTTTCTTGGACTCCAGAGGCAACTCAAGATTTTGAACAACTTAAAGAGGCAATGTGCAAAGCTCCTATTTTGGCCACACCAGACTTCACAAAAAACATTATTGTGGAATATGATGCTTCAAGAAATGGAATTGGTGTTTTTCTAATGCAAGAAGGACACCCATTTTCTTTCACAAGTCATCCAATCAAGGGGAAGCACTTACAAAATCCCATTTATGAGAAGTAAATGTTGGCAATTCTACATGCTCTTAAGAAATGGCGTCCTTACCTAATACGTAGAAATTTCAAGGTCAAAACATATCATGATAGTCTTAAATACTTCTTGGAACATAGATTATCTTTAGAAGAGCAAAACAAATAGGTAACCAAGATGTTGGGATATGAATTTGAAATCATCGATCAAAAAGGGAAACATCAGTGTGGTGGTAGATGCACTTTCCAGAAAATATGAATATGTCGGGGCATTACTTTGTGCAATTTCCATTCTACAACCCGATTGGGTAGTAGCTGCAAGGGAAGAATGGAAAAATGACCTATTCGTATGGACGCTCATTCAAAAGTTGCATGACGATTCAAATGTATCAGATACTTTTGTGTGTAAAAATGATTCACTATAGTATAAGGATCGCTTAGATTTATGCAAAGACTCCCAACTCAAACAAAATGTCCTCTCAGAATTACACACCTCTCCTATAGGTAGGCACTCTGGATTCCTAAAAACTTACCACAGGGTCAAGAAGGAATTTTTTTGGGAAGGTATTAATCTGATGTTCAAAGGTTCGTGGCTGAATGCTTGGTTTTCCAACAAAATAAGGTGGAAATAGTTATGACCCCAAGACTTCTACAACCATTAGACATACCTTGCTAACATTGGGAAGAAGTATCAGTGGATTTTACCACAGGTCTACCCATGTCATAAGGAAATAATGTTATTATGGTGGTTGCTTATAGACTCACGAAGTATGCACATTTGTTTGTACTCTCTCACCATTTTAATGCAAGTACAGTAGCCGCAACTTTCCTAGAAACAATTCTGAAGCTACATGCAAATCCAAATATTATCGTAAGCGATATAGATCCAATTTTCACTAGAAATTTTTGGACTGAATTATTTTCTTGTTTGGGTACCCGATTGGCTCGCAATTCATCTTATCATCATCAATTTTATGGGAAGGATATCTTTGTTGGGTTGCATGTGATAAAAAAACATAGTGGGTGAAATGGTTATCTTTGGTAGAATGGTGGTATAATACTTCCTTCCATACATCATAAAAAATGTCTCCATTCAATGGCACTTTATGGGTACCAGCCTCCATCTATCACATCTCCCTTAAAGGGAAAATATACAGTTCAATCCCTGGAATATCACATAGAGCACCAACAAGAAGTTCTCAAGATACTTAAGGACAACCTATCCATGTCACAAAACATGATGAAACAATAAGTTGATCAACATTGGAATGAAAGGAGTTTCGAAGAAGGGGATTGGATATTTCTGAGGATACAACCTTACAAGCAGATTTTCCTTAAGCAACTAAATAAGGACAATAAATTAGCACCCAAGTATTATGGTCCTTATAAAGTGTTGTAGAGGATTGGTAGTATGGCTTACAAATTGGAACTCCCTTCATCTTCAAGAGTGCATCCAGTTTTCCATGTTTCTTTCTTAAAGAAGGTAATATGAGACAAGATCCCAATTCAAACAATCTTTCCTGAGCTTGGTGAAAAAGGAAGATTCATATTGGAACTTGAACAAATCATTGAAACAAGGACCAAACATCTACGTAATCGAGCTATTACCGAGTACCGCATCAAAAGGAAGAACCTGCCAATGGAAGATTTGGCATGGGAATATGAGCCCTTCATACAGAAGGATCCACAACTAATCAAGCGTTGAGGACAACACCTTTCTTAAGGGGAGGGGCATGTTAAGACCTAAATATTGGCACATTACCCTTTATGTAGTAGCACATTGCCCCTTTATTATGGTGCATTACATATTATTGATGTCGTATTGGGTATATTAGTGGGTCTATTAGTTGTTATTGTACCCCTTTGTCGCTTATATATAGGAAGGATACCTTTTCATTTTAGTCATCGTTGTATCTTGTCTTGTATTTTATACTTAGTACATTGTGCAGAGTAAGAGCTTTGGCTAGGCCTAATTATGCCAACCTCTAACATTTCTTCAACCATACAATTAATTTCACTCTTCTGGCCATAGGAGTATATGTAAGGTCTGATGTTATGAGGGACACTTCATGGAATTAAGTGAATAGCATGATCAAAATCTCGAATAGGTGGAATACCTTTCAAAATATCTTCAAAGACCTCAAAATGCTTATTAATAACCCATTGGATATCTTGGGAAATAAGAGGCTTAGATGTTTGAACATCTACTGAGCATAATTGTTCATTTACACCTTGATGTCCCTTTTTCATCAATTTTTTCATACCATTAGAGCTTATCACCTTGTTTGGTTTCCATGTCATACCTTTTAACTCATATTCCTTTCCTTCCTGTTAAAATTTCATGAAAAGCTTCTGAAAATTAAAATCCATTGTTCCCAATGATTGTAACCATTGAACTCCTGAGACAACATCAACACCCCCCATCAGAATAGCAGACATTGGACTATTCAATACATATTCCCCCATAGCGAGATTGATATTATTTCATTTTCCTGAGCAATTGATAACTCCTCCATTTGCAATCAGTACTTGAAACTCTGGTGTTGGATATACAAAGCAATTGAGAACCTTGGCTAATTTATAGTGAATGAAATTATGAGTACTACCAGAATCAATCAACACGGTTACATTTTTATTTTTGATATATCCTTCGATCTTGAGAGTTTGAGGAGTGCTAACTCCAACCACTGCTAGTTTTACTGATATTTAAAAAAAAATGCTTTGCCGTATCTTAGACAGAGTGTTGTCAAAATTCAGACAAATATGCCATCGGATTTTGGGTTCAAATTTACCCGTGTGTTTTACCTTTTTTCTAATTATAACCTTAATTACTAAATTCATCATATACACTTTCGCAAAATAATCAAAATTATAAAGAAATTACATTAGAAATAATCACATAAATATAAATAAACTGTTTATTGAATGTCAAAATTATAAAAAAATTATATTACAAATAATCACGTAAATATAAATAAACTCTTTATTAGAAATAATCACATAAATAAAAATAAACTCTTTATTTATTACATTGATGTGTTAGATATCTTTTAGTTAAGTTAAAATAAAATAAAATAAAAACATTTAAATCAAGAGAAGGGTTTCATATTTACAAGTTTCTCATATAAAGTCAACTCAATCAACAATATAAACTTAAAAAAACATTAAATCAAGAGAGATAGAAAACATATTTACATCGATAAGTGTTAGAATAACTTATCGATGTAATTCTCTCCACTTTTGATATGGGATAGAGGTTGATCTCCATGGATCCTAAATTGTACAAGGATGAGACAAGTGTATTGTCCAAATTGATTTTATGGTTGTCGCTCCAAACTAGAAATAAACAATTATAAAAAAATAATATAAAAAATAATTAGTATCTGATCCGTGGATAACGAGCACTTCGTGGCACAAAACACATTTAACTAGAAGAAGTCAGGTGATAACAACTAGCTAAGGTAGAGCACTTGATTGGACATAATGGTTAAGAACATGTGTTCTCTCTGTGGAGGTCACAGGTTCAAAACTGGAAGGGGGTAGGGTTGCTCGTTGTCCTGTTGTGAAAGACTCGAAGGTTAGGTTACCCCTGAGATAGAGGCTCACCCCGATGGGATTTAGGATGTATCAACCCCTACTGAGTGACAATTTATTGGTGTATCTGGCTTGTGGGATATTGTATATACCCTTGGGAGGTTTCTAAGTTCCCATGCTTTAAACAAAATAGCTAGCTAATGCATAGACAATGCCAATGGGTGATTGCAACTACACATGGTGCACAAGTAATAGATTTAATTTGTTCATGGAACTTAACTTGTGGCCTAACCACACAAAGAGAATATGTTCTAATATATAGGAATAATAAATAGGGATTCCTACCATGGAGTGGCCTCGTATCCTATAAAAGGAAAAGGTTCATGTGGATTATTCCGTGCAGCTATAAAATCAAAGTCACATCCAACTAGCTTCTGCCTCAAAATTCCATGGCATCACAAGGTCCACACCAAAAATGAACTTGATTATTTACTATGTTGTGAATATGATGTCTAGAAAATTAGGCATATTTTGGTAAATAAACAACAATTTAAATCTAAATAACCAACAAAGCTTTACCTCACCACCAAAAAATATAGGACGAGCCCTCATATTCACTATAGTTTTCAATGTCACATCATTAAGTGAACATAGGTATGCATCTGGATACAATGATCAAATGGCATTTGCATTATAAATTGAATCCTTCATTCCACCCAAAGATCGGTGTCCCTTAAGATGCAACATACCCTCTCTTGTTTCCCTTTTGATGAAATTACTCTCACGTTCATACTTCTTGAGTGTAAATGACACATTCATCAGAGACTTTAATGATTTCTTCACCAGGCACCGATAAAACCCATTTCTCACATCGATCACATCATAAATAATCTTAGCCTTTTGAAAGATTTTCTTCTCTATTTCCTTCAATCCCCCTTATGCAAGGAGATCCTCAAACACCAAGCCACACTTATATATTGTAAATCAAGGGGCTATGTTGTACAAAGACATATTCTCAACATGAATTGTGTAATCCAGCATGAGAGGAGTGCTCAGTAAGACCTTTCCAATAAGATCATTACTGATTATAATAATGGCTATCCTTGATATCGCTACATTTTTCTAAGCTTCAACATAGATGACCCCAAATTTACAGACATCTATAGGCTTGGAGAAAAAGTTGAAGGACATGTGAGTAACTATAATGGTGGCATTTCCTTTGGGTCTAGGGTAATCCTTAAACTCAACACCATGAATTCCTTATCTCCATATCTCATCTCCATAAAGCTCATTCTCGAGCCCCTCCAATTGTAGATTTTAGCCTGCAATGCTGAAAAGTAAACCAAACATATCTCTAATGTCTATTCAAAGACGAAAAATCAAATGTTGCCTTGTTAAAAGCCACAATTTTACCAAAACCCCTCCATTTGTAGAGCTCTACCTGCAATCTATAAGACTGAACCAAACATATATCTATTTTCTGTTCATAGTTGAAAAATCAAATGCTAACATGTTAAAAGACAAAATTTTACCAAAACCACTCTAGTTGTAGAGCATGACCTGCAATCCAAGGAACTAAATCAAATGGATCTCTAATGTTTGTTTGGAGTCGAAAAATCAAATGTTGCCCTATTAAAAGCCAAAATTTTACCAAATACCCCAAAACCAGACCTTAATTCCACTACCATTCCTGCACTCTCTCTTACCACATGATGGTATGTATCGTTTTGTTTTGTTTTTCGATCATTCCCATGCTCTCGCCTACCACATGATGGTATGCATATTTTTGTTTTGTTTATTTTTTTCTAATTACATATATATATATATATATATATATATATATATATATATATATATAACAATTACAAAGATACCTTAAGTAAATGAAACAAAAATAAAATATAAATATATAAGAATGTCTTAGAGAGCTATGACACACTACTAAAAAAATTGAGTTGGGGGTTTTTCTCATGAACCCCTATGCACCACTCTGAAGTAAATCTAGGTATTGACTTCACCATAGGGATGTGATATATTATAAGTTAATCAACCTTATAATAATTTATTAGCAATGTTAATATATCCATCACATAATTCATGTGGCCTAAGGGGATTAAAGTAATCCATAGGATTAATTTTTTAATGGATAAGATAATTAAATCAATGATACATTAATTATTTACATCTAATGTCAAATGACCAAAAGAATGTCAATGGGACTTCTCATGTATATATCATATTGAGTCAAGGCTTGATGATTAAGTTTCAACTAATTATCTAGCTATATGTTTAATATGATATGCATATAAGTCCCTTAGTCATGATATACATCAAATTACATGCCCATGGGCCACCTAGTTGGAATATGCTAAATCTTGTCAGACAGACATCACATCCATGTATATAGTTAATATATACTACAAATTTAAATTCAACATTAAAAATACAAGTCATTTTTCTTGTAGTTTTTATTTAGTCATTTTTTACCCCTAGACTAAATTAGTCATTTAAGTTAGACATTTTTAGTTGTGTCACTTTCTATCTAGTCGCATTTTTTATCCCATGACTAAATTAGTAATTTATGTCCGTCATTTTTAGCCATGTCACTAAAAATTGCTAAAATTTGGTAGTATTTAGCTTAAAAACACTATCATGTCTAACATTTTTGGTCGCATACTCATAAATTTGTCAAATTGTACTAGTGTTTACTTAAACCAATTGATCCCACCAAATGGAAGCACTACCAGTTGATCTCATTGTATCTAATCTCTATGAGATCCTCTTTTCATCGATATGCTTCACTTAGAATAGCTGATCACACCAAATGGAAGCATTACCCTACAAATTGCAAATGACAATTCTAGATTCCATATCAAAGGATTAGTTATGTAACTTGAGATAATTGCTCACCCCCAATAACCAAGATTCATCATATTCTCTCTTCCTATTCTCATCATCAATAGTGGGTGGATTAATCTTCCTAATATCCCCTTGCAACTCTCCCTTCGTATGTCTTCTTTTATGATGGTTGACTGGAAACATTTATGGTTTGCTCCTTGATTCCTCAGATGATCCAAATTGGATCCGCAAAAAACATGAATGGCGTGTGAATCAAGACTATGTGAAATAATCAACAAAATAAGAGCTTGCAGGATAGTAGTTCAAAGCCATGGAAGTGGATGAAGTAAGGATTCGTGACTATTAGCGTGATGGCCACACATTGACTCAGTCAACTACCCACTAGCTAAAACAGACTTTGAGCTGCTAATGTAAGAGATGAATAATTACCAAAATAAAAATAAGGATGCGAACCGAGAAGGGAACGCTTGCAACAATAAGACAAAGGGAAAATATAGTGTTTCAAAAAGGGGAAACGAAAGGGTAGGTACGCCTACCCTTCCATCTACCCCAACAAGCTCCTAATATTGACTATATTTTCTTGCACAAAAAAATTGAAGGGTATCATTGTCTTTTATGGTTCTATTTTGCATTTGGTTTTATTTTTGTGTGTTAAGAATTGTTGTGGGTTTCTCTTTGAATTTTCGCATAGGGCCATTGCAAATTCTCTACTCTAATTTCACTAATCAATAATAGATGCCAAATTGTTGTTATTATCTAACAATCTTATGAAGAAATTAAATGCAACAAATAGATCAAAATATATTTTCATTTGAATGAATGAGTAACAAATTCATGTGCCAAAATAGTCCCTCTACCATGCTTGGGTTTTGGTAGCCTCTGATGGATGTTTTTAGTGTTTGGGGAAATGCCCTTCACTCCCATTTCACTCCCCATGTAGTTGAGCACTGTTGTATGCTTTCAAAGATCACAAAATCCATTTTTTTTTGTAAGGATTGTACTCACTAAGTTTCAAATAGGTGACCTTACGCAAGGATTTCCTTAACAACACACCCATTCACTATCTATTCTACACCTTGTGGGCCACAAAACCCGTTTTTACACTCACATAAACCTATTTATTTTTCTCACATACAAAAATTCCATTTTTACACTCAACCATATGATAATTTTTTTTTGTTGTATTAGTTGATAGCATTCCCAAAAATTATCTTCAGCATGGGATGATGGATATCACACCCACAAATGGAAAATCCCTCTTCTTTTACACTCAACCATATGATAATTTTTTTTTTTGTATTAGTTGATAGCATTCCCAAAAATTATCTTCAGCATGGGATGATGGATATCACACCCACAAATGGAAAATCCCTCTTCTTTTTCCTTTGTTGTCGCCATGTTATGATCAAATTCTATAGCAAATCAATTTTCCCTAACTTAGAGTTGTAGTGCATAACATAATTTTTTTCTATTCAGAATGTCAATTTCAGTTCTGTAGCATGGAGTTTAAATCCCCTTAAAGATGAAATTCATAGTAGCCATAGAAAAACATACATTGAAAGGCTTCAATAGTATTTTCATTCCCAATTTTATATATGGTGAGGCACTTTTATAGTCTCACAGTGATCGCATAAGATAGAGTAATTTCATTCCACATTGATAATCTGTATTGGTAAGTTGTGTGGATTCTTAGTCCCTCAATTATGGATCATAAGGTATCAGGGAAGGTTCCATAGACTTGGAGAAGACCTGCATGGTAAGCACCTGCAACGGGTATCAAAACAAAAACGATACTTTGTTTCTAGGCCTACAAAGGAACATAAAACTAATCATGGTTGGAAGTTTTCATGAAGAAAATGAGTACCCACAATTTAGGTTGGCTCAACTAGAGCAAAGTATTACCACCTTCATAGTGTTGGTCATGATGCAACTTGTAGAAAAGGATAGGGAATCTACCTCAATAGAGACTAAGGATGAAGAGTACAAGGTGGATTGAAAAGGATATGAAGGAAAGTAGCCCGAAGACTTAGGTAAAATCCATAGTTTTTCTTCATCTTCCAATGTCCCTTTTAAAGTTGAAGCAAAACTATAAATACCCATGTATGATGGACAAGTTAACAATGAAGTATTGCGTAGTTGATTGAAGTAATTAGAAGTTTACTTTGGACTTTATCAAATCCAAGAATCACAATAGATTTATTTTGCTCATTTGAATATGACCGTACATGCTCTATTGTAGTAAGAGAGTTATGTGGATGCATTGAGGAAAGACAAGAAACCCACCGTTACGAAATGGGAAGACTTCAAGTTATTTTTTAAATAAAAATTCTATCCATCGAATACGAAGAAGAGAAACTCTTGAAATGGAAATACATTCGACAAGAATGGGGATAAGGAGTGCAAGAGTATGCTTCTGAATTCTGAAAGCAAGCCACTAGGATGGGTATTTATTTGGAAGAGTTGAGAGTGGTGGTGAAGTACCTTGGAGGATTATTTATCCATATATGAAGGCAATTGCAGCTTCTTAATGTGAAAAACATAGATGAGACAAGCAAGAAGACTCTATATATTGAACTGGACTCCAAGAATGGATAACAACACCAAGGCCAAGAATAAACCATCAAGAGAAAAGTGAAGAAGTTTGCAACCACAGTCGAAAAAAAAGGGATAATTATAGGCATTGTAAACATTGTGATGTGGATGGGAACATAGATGAGAAGTGTTGGAAACTTCGTCCAGAATTGCATCCAATGTGGAAGAAGTCCAAGATGAATACAAAGGAAAATACTAAGATGAAATACAAAGTGGTAGGAAGAACCTATGTGTGATGCACCTGCAACAATTAATTAACAAGAATATGCGAAATAGCAGAAATGACAGAACTCAAAATCACTTTTATATTGATCACATGCCACTTCGAGGGGGCAACCTCCTTTGAGCAAGCTCAATACAATTAACTTCACGGTGCCTTCATAGGTATCAACACACACTTATATACTAATTCTAGGCGCCAATACTATGGGTCAAAACCATGGGCCGTTACAAACTATGGATCAACAATACTACGTGCGACTTACAAAGCATATGCGCCAACAACAATAACATAAACTATTGATCAACAAATACTACGGGACGACTTACAAAGCATATGCGTCCAACAACAACATACTAAAAAAGTAAAGACATGGGTTCCTAACATCCCCTCCCCCTTAAAAAAAGCTTTGTCCTCAAAGCTTTAGATGTGGAAATTGTTGTTGAATCTGAAGGAGTGGTTCCCATGTAGCATCCTCTGGTTGCATGCCGTGCCACTGAATTAAGACCTCTGTGATAGAGCGAGAGCGAAGCTGACGCGTGCACCGATTGAGGATGGACTCTAGCTCCAAAAGGATGGATCCTTCATTATCCATTTTGGGTAAAATCGTTTGTCCACTGATGTTGGTGCCAAGAACTTTCTTCAGACAAGAGACATGAAAGACTGGATGAATGCGGGAAGAAGGAGGAAGTTCCAATTTATAAGCAACGGACACAATCTTCTGAAGAATTCGATTTGGCCCATAGAACTTTGGAGCAAGCTTATGACGCCCTTTGAGTTTCAAGGATGATTGTTTGTACGGCTGGAGACGAAGAAAAACCATATCGCCGACTTGAAAAGTGCGCTTAGAACGGTGCTGATCAGCTTGTTGCTTCATGCGATTTCTTGCCATGTGAAGATTGTCCCGCAAAATGTGAAGAATCTGATCGCGGTTTCGAAGGACCGTGTCAACTTCCTGAACTGGTGAACTGGTGGGGGTGTATGGAAGAAGAGCTGGAGGTGCCTGACCATAGACTGCTTCATATGGGGTCATTTTAGAGGCAGTGTGGTAAGAGGTATTGTACCACCATTCAGCGAGAGGGAGCCATTTTTCCCACTAATGTTGTTGTTCCGAGGTGAAGCAACGAAGATAAGTTTCCAAGCATTTATTGACAGTTTCAGTCTGTCCATCTGTTTGTGGGTGATACCCTGAACTCATCTTCAGTTTGGTGCCAGTGTGGCAAAATAGTTCTATCCAAAAATGACTGGTGAAAGTCGCATCATGATCCGAGACAATGGAAGAAGGGATGCCATGAAGACGAAAGATCTGGTCCAGAAAAATTTGAGCGACGGAGGAGGCTGTATAGGGATGGCTGAGAGCACAAAAATGACTATATTTGGAGAGGCGATCAACCACAATGAGAATCACTGTCTTCCCGCCAGATTTAGGGAGCCTTTCAATGAAATCCATAGAAATATCTGTCCAAATCTGTGTAGGTATGGGCAAGGGTTCAAGCAATCCTGGAAGGAGTGTTGTTTCACCCTTATTGCGCTGGCAGGTATCACATTCGACCACAATCTGTGGAATTGTCCTTTTCATGCCCTGCCAAAAGAAGTTACGTTGTGCTTGTTCATACGTTTTGAGGAACCCAGAGTGCCCTGCCGATGGAGAAGCATGGAGTTCATAGAAGACAGCCTGTTGAAGATCTGTGCTCTGGGGAAGCACCAGACGACCCTTGTATCGTAGAGAAGCACCATCCCAAGAGTAATGTGGTACAACAGAAGGGTTGTTGGTCAAGCGTTGGATGATTTGAGATAAGGAGGAGTCATTGACATAACCCTGTTGAATAGATTGCAACCAATTTGGAACAGGCATAGAAATAGCTGAAAGAGAACCCTGGGCCTCAAATGTGCGAGAAAGAGCATTTTCCACAATATTGTCTTTATCGTTCTTGTAAGTGATCTCATAGTCATAACCCATGAGTTTGCTAACCCATTTCTATTGTGCCGGGGAGGAGACACGCTAGTCCAAGAAATATTTCAGACTCTGGTGATCAGTCTTGATGCAGAAATGATTCCCTAATAGGTATGGGCGCCACTTCTGTACTGCATGCAAAATAGCCATCATTTCCTTCTCATAGGTAGAGGCTGCTAGATTCTTACCTGAAAGGGATTTGCTGGTGAATGCAATGGGGTGTTCATGTTGAAGGAGAATAGCACCAAGTCCATTGCCGCAAGCATCACTCTCAATAGTGAAGGGCTTGGAAAAATCAGGCATAGCTAGCACAGGTGTAGTACACATAGCTTGTTTTAGTTTGTCAAATGCGCACTGAGCAGTAGGTGTCCATGTGAAGGCATCCTTTTTCAATAGAGCAGTTAATGGAGCTACAATCTTCCCATAATCCTTGACAAACTTGCGGTAGTAGCCAGTCAACCCCAAAAAACCACGAAGGCTCTTGAGTGTCTGAGGATGAGGCCAATTGTTCATGGCATCGATTTTGGCAGGATCCACGCGAACCCCTTGTGCTGAGATAATGTGCCCGAGATACTCCACTTCCTTCTGTCCAAAAACAAATTTAGACTGCTTGGCATGGAGATGATGGTCAGAGAAAAGTTGCATGACAAGATCCAAATGCTGGAGATGTTCATCCCATGTTTTACTGTAGATGAGGATATCATCAAAGAATACCAGAATGAATTTCCGCAAGTAGGGTCGAAATATTTTATTCATTAAGGCCTGGAATGTGGAAGGAGCATTAGTGAGGCCAAAGGCCATGACCAAAAACTCATAATGGCCATCATGTGTGCGGAAAGCTGTTTTAGGGATATCATCCTGATGAACCCGAATTTGATGATACCCAGAACGAAGATCCAACTTGGAGAAAAAGTGAGCCCCATGAAGCTCATCAAGAAGCTCATCAACAACAGGAATTGGAAACTTATCCTTGATGGTGAGGTGATTAAGTGCTCAGAAGTCAATGCATAGGTGCCATGACCCATCTTTTTTGCAGACAAGAATAACTAGAGAAGAAAAGGAACTAGTGCTTGGGTGAATAATACCTTGCTTCAATAAGTCCCGAACGAGCATTTCAATCTCCATTTTTTGGTGAAATGGGTAGCGATAGGGCCTGATGTTGGGGGGAACGCTGCCAGGAAGGAGCTGAATACGATGGTCTTCTGGCCTGGAAGGTGGTAATCCCACTGGTTCAGCAAAGACACCTGTATATCGATCCAGAATTTGTTGTAGATCCAAAGGAGTAGTGGAGACCGCTGATGGTTGCATCTAGATGGAATGGATCTTAGCGATGACACCATGTGAATTCTTTTTGAGGAGTTTTTCCATGCGATGTGAACTGATGATGCTGAGAGAACCTGGTTGTAATCCTACCAATGTGTGTTTGTGTCCATTGAGGGAAAACTGCATCCAAAGTTCAGCAAAATCCCATAAGATAGGGCCAAGTGTGCGTAGCCATTGAGCGCCCAAAACCACATCACATCCGCCTAAGGGAAAGGCAAACATGTTAGAGCGCAAGGTATAATCTCCCATAGAGATACGCACATTTCGACACTTCCCTTTGCAAGGTAAGGTGCCCCCATTGGCAATCATGACTTCAAAGTTGGAGCAAGGATGGATAAAACAATCAGCTTGTTTGGCGATCTGAGGGTCAATGAAATTATGAGTGCTACTAGAATCAATGAGTATTGTAAGAGGAAGCTTCTTGAAGTAACCCCTAACCCGCATTGTTTGGGGGGGGGTGATTCCAGCTAAAGCATGGAGAGATATCTCTGGCTGGTCATCCTGAGACAGAGGGTCAATAGGCGGTTCCTGAATGTCGACCAGAGCATCCAGTGTTTCTGGATCTTCATCACCAATTTCAGAGGCAGGCGGAGACTCCACATCCAAGAGATAGAGCTTTTGCTTAACACATCTATGTCCCCGAGTGAATTTCTCATCACAATTATAGAAAATCCCCTTTTCTCTGCGTGCTTGCATCTCTATTTCAGACAAACGCTTGATAGGAGTCGGTCGAGGAGCCTGCGGTATAGGTGGTCGCTGAGAACCCATATTTCGGAAGGGAACAAAAGTGGGCTTGGAGCGTTATTGGGCTGCAATCTTGTCTTCTGCCAACTTAGTCAACCATAGTGCTTCCATCATTGTGTTGGGACAAAACATTTTGACCTCAGAGCGGATGGCATCCTTTAGACCACTGATAAAACAACTCCGGTAAAAGTCATCAGACAATCCTTCGGTGTGGTTGGCTAGATTCTCAAATTCAGTTTGATACTCTCTCACAGTGCCAGTTTGGTGAAGTTTAGTGAGGGCTCCTGTGAAGTCATCAAAAGCACTAGGACCAAATTGTTGCAAAAGGAGCTAGCAAAAGTCTGGCCATTTGGGCTTCGGATGAGCCTTGATGTACCAACGGTACCATTTAAGAGCTTCCTGTTCCAAATGAAAGGATGCCAACGGAACTTTGTTGACATCAAAAGTATTATGCAAACTGAAATACTATTCTGCACGATAGATCCATCCAATTGGATCGGTACCATTAAAGCGAGGAAAATCAAGCTTCGGACCACAGAAATTGCTGGAAGAAGAGAACCCATTGTCTGCTGAAGACTCGGACTGCCGTTTGTTGTTCATAGCTGAATGTTCAAGATGGAGACCGAGAAATTTTTCATCCAGATCCTGGAGTTTGGCTTGGATGGCTGCAAGTGCGTCCTCCATGGTTTTTGCTCTTGCACGGGTGACAACCATAACCAGGATTTTTTTTATTTTTTTATTTTCTTCGGTTGACTGGGTAGGAAAACAAAAACAAAAACTACTTCAGTAAAGGAAAATCTAGAGTTGGGAAAAAATCAGAAGGGTAATTGGGGTTTGACTAGGTTTTGGACACTGTTGGATGGACAGGGAAGCAAAAATGAGGATTTCAGAAGCGGGGTGAAAGAATAGGAAAATGTGGCAGAGGGGAACAAAGAAGCAGAATTCAGAAAGGAACTCTGTGGTAAAATTTGAAGGTGATTGGGTGAAATCTGAGGAAGTTATGGCAAACCCTAAAAATAGACAAATGTGGGATTTCAGGCTTTGGGAAGGGGAATTGGGGATAGGGTCCTCGGGACTGAAATATGCAAAATGGGATGACAGGGGTTCCCCGAAAATTTCAAGGGAAACAGAGTGAAAATAAGGGAGATATGGAGAAAAAACTGAAACAGCGCCGAATGGATTGAAAACGGCTGAATCTGGAACGGCTTGCAAAATGGATCTGAAATGGCACAGCAGTGATCGATAATAGTTCAGCTGAAAGTAGATATGGACCCCAGGTATGTGCGGCTTCCTAACAGTTCAGGGGTTTCACTCGGCCACCAATGCTGTCTGACGGCTTGCGTATTGGGGCAGTACCCCTCACTCCACGGCTCAGGTAAAACTGATAACCGCTTTGCCACAAACGACAACTCTTGGTTTACCTCACAGGTGGAAACTAGTCAATCAGGTACAGGTTTGCCCTTTTCGCTGGTAGGTCCTCTCAATGGGCCAGCTACTTCGGGGTTCCTGTGGTACTCCTCACAATGAGTTTTAGGGCTTATGCCCAAGTACTTCCCACTGTTAAGCGGATAGGGATTATTCCTAAATTCGAACCTGTAACAGATGCGAAAAACAATTTGGCAAAAATTTCACCTAGCGAGCCCAAGAAAGTGCTCTGATACCAGATGTGATGCACCTGCAACAATTAATTAACAAGAATATGCGAAATAGCAGAAATGACAAAACTCAAAATCACTTTTATATTGATCACAGGCCACTTTGAGGGGGCAACCTCCGTTGAGCAAGCTCAATACAATTAACTTCACGGTGCCTTCATAGGTCTCAACACACACTTATATACTAATTCTAGGCGCCAATACTATGGATCAAAACCATGGGCCGTTACAAACTATGGATCAACAATACTACGGGCGACTTACAAAGCATATGCGCCAACAACAATAACATAAACTATTGATCAACAAATACTACAGGACGACTTACAAAGCATATGCGTCCAACAACAACATACTAACAAAGTAAAGACATGGGTTCCTAACACTATGATATGGATGAAGCTATAGTTTGTACCACGTTTCAAAAACCAAATGCGAGTGGATAAAAACATGTATTATTCCAAATCAAATTTTAAGTGAATAACCAGAAGGTGAATGCTCTATTTGATAGTGGTTCTCAATTTAATCTGATTCCTGAAACATTAGTTGATGATATTGGGTAGGAAACTTATTATATAATACAACTAAGTTTGCTAGCATGGTTACAATGGAAATCTATTACGAGAGTCACTCAAAGATGTAAAATCAAGTTTTCCATTATTGCTAGTTATGTTGATGAGGTAGAATGTCAAGTAGCACCATTAGACGAGTGTGAAGTGATTTTTGGAAACCCATACTTGTGGGATAGGGATGATACCTTTTATAGAATAGAAAACAAATATCGCTTAGTCAAGGGTGATAAGTCCTACCTTGTCAAATCACATAGAGAGAGAGAGAGAGAGAGAGAGAGAGAGAGAGAGATAATATCACATCTATCAAAAAAATATGGGCAAAAAAGAAAGCATCAAGCAACCTTCTGTGGAGATGGAGTGGTGGATAAGGAGAAGAAAGTGGAGGCCATGTGCTTCCATCTCCTACATGGTCCAATTTTTTGGGACCAAAATCCTCCCAATGGGGAGGTGTAATCTGAATTAGATTCGCAACAAAAACAAATGGCGTGTGACTCAAGTCTATGAAAAATAATAAATAAAAGAAGATGTTGCAGAATAATATTTCAAATATACATAAGTGGATGAATTAAGGAGCCATGACTGTTAGTGTGATGGCCACATGTTGACTCAATCAACTACCCACTCACCAAAACAAACTTTGAGCCACTAATGTAAGAGATGAACAATTAACAAAATAAAAATAAGGACGAGATTCTAGAAGGGAATTCTACCAACAAGAAGACAAAGGGAAAATACAACCTTGTAGAAGGGGAAATGAAAGGCCAAGGATGCCTGGCCTTCCATCTACCCCAACATACTCCCAATGTTGTCTAAAGCTTATTGCACAACAAATTGGAAGGGGTACCTAGGATGAATTTTGTAAGTTTTGGGTTTGTTCTTGTAAGTAAATTGTTAAAGGCCAAGAGAGAGCCATATAATCTGTTATGAACCATGATGGTTCATATATAAAACTTCCAATATAAATATGACAACCCACAATAATCCATAAAGGATAATAGAATTGAATAATGAATAATTGAATTGATGATTTACAAAGGTAAAATGTGCCCATATATCAATTTACTAAGGCACAAGGTGACTCTTCATAACGAGTCGTGTCTTATTTCTACTTATTTTTATTATATGCATTTTTTATTTATTATCTATATTATATATATAATTAATGCTTATTTAAGTTTATAACATGCATTCCTCTTCAAAAATTCTTTTTCCTCAAAACATATTGATGAAGACAATGTTACGTCTTTTTGTTTTGTAAGTGTCGTCGCATCCTTCTATGCTTTGTCGTAGTTGATGATACGTGACAATATGAACTTGTAATTATTGAACACAAACTTCTAAATGTAGATGGATCGATCCGACTGAAGTTGATTCTCTGCGGAACGTTATGTTTCCATGGTGAAGTGTCATCATAAGACTTAATTGCACTCGCATTTCTAACTTTTGTTAGTTCTTGACTTCTAGGATATATACTTTTGTGATTTGGATGTCGATAAGGAATAATGTCATTTTCCTTGATCATGTTTGTAGTGTTTTCATGTCTTAAATTTCGTGTATGTTTTTCTTTGATAGGAAAGATATCCTGATCGGTGATTTGAACTAGATTTGTAAGTGTACCTTTTTCCATAACTTGTACTTTTGAAGATTTTGATGTCTCATTCTGAAGTTTTTCTAATTTGTCTTCTAACAACTCGTTATTATTTTGAATCTTTTAAAACTTTTCTTCCTGCGAATTTTCATCCTCTTTGAACTTCTTAAGTTGTTCCTGAAGACGTTGACTCTCTTCTTATTTGTCCAGTAGCTTCCCTTCAATATCTTCATTGTCCCGTTCCAATTTTCACATATTTTTTAAGTTTCTGATTTTTGTAAGTAGAATTTTGCCATGGTTCTTTAGTCGAAATATTTCTTCAGTATTCCTTTTTGCTGATCTTAGTGATCTCTAACTTGTGATATTTTTTGTTTTCATCTTTTTGTTGCTGGAGTTCTATTATTTGTTGTTGATAACTGTAGTTCTTTGATTCTTCATCTTCTAATTTCTTTCGGATTTGCGCAAGTTCCTCATCCTTGTCATTTAGGAGGGAGTTCAAGCATGTAACTTCTTCTTTTAGATATTCAGTTGTATTTAATGAAGGAACTCTGATGCCGGAGCATCGAGGCCTAGGAAGATCAGTCGAAGTTGATCGACAGAAGGCTGACCAGAGGGAGTATCGACGACCACTGGTGCGAAAGAAGATTGGTTGTCGAAGTCAATAAGTCAAGCAGGAGCCGTCGATATGCGATCGAAAAAAGATTTGAATGGTCGAGATCGACATGTCAGAAGTCGATAGACGACAGGGTTGCAGAAGAAGGCGTCGTAGGTCGACATGTTGTCGAACCATGACTCCGATAGGTTTTAGGAGAAAGCCAAGTGAGGAGGAAGAGGCGGACTGGTGAAGCCTTAAGCATGAAGTGAAGATGAAGGGTAAGTCGAAGGCTAACGAAAGACAAAATGGTCGACGTCATGACAGGACCGACTATTGTAGCATTGTTAGAAGGACGTGCAGAAGTCAAGTAGAGTACTTTGTAGCCATTCGGGGTTGCTAAGGAAGTTATAAGCAATTATTGAAGGTGGTTGAGATCATGACAGATGTCGCCACAAGAGGATATTGTGCAGCACGGTAGCAACACTGACAATTTCAAGTCTACGGGATCATGGAATATCAACGGACAGAGGAAGAGTGTTCTGGGAGTTGGAGTTGGCCTCGGGATGCACCACAGAGAGCAGTAGGGTAGAAGACTTGTGCAAAGGAACAGAGGAAGAGGGTCGATCAGCAAAAGATCAAGGGCAGATTTCAGAAGTGATCTATAGATTGGAGAGAACAGTCACATATCATCTGAACATAGAGAGACTGAAACCATAGCTAAGAGTTCTGCAATGAACCAGGAGAGGGTGAACGTCGACACACACAGAGAGCACACATTTACTTCTGCATATTTTAAAAGGATAAGGCCAACTAGTTGTTTCATTTCCTTGCATTTAGAATTATATATTTGATTCGTTCGAAGTAATAGAAGCCATCTTTTGGCATCATGTTTACATCTAGTTCTTGTGAATGCGTGTGTTGTGTGTAATTGTTAAGCAAGAACCATTGTCGGGTGACCTTGCGTCAAGTGGTATTAGAGCGGGAAGAGAATCCTATGAGAAGAAAGGTAGTGACATCAAGCTGACTAGGTCAAGTGGTATCAGCATTGGAAGTGAAACCAGTGTCGAGTGAGTTTACAACTCCAGCTGCGGTTGGGTAGAGTTGTACAGGACTTGTAAGGTTCGGTTACAATTGGACGAGTGGGAGTTTCAGCTGAGGTTGAAAATGGCTCATGGAGGCATTAATGTCCGAGGAGTTGGACAAAGAGCTCGTGGCACATCAGTCACAATTGATCGTGAGATGTTCGATCAATGCATGCGAAGAATGCGAAGTTTGGATCCAGAAGACTTGATTGACTGGTTCAAAGAAATGGCGAAATACTTTGACATAGAGAAGATTGAGGATCCCAGGAGGGTTAAGACAACATGTCTAAGGTTGAAGGGTCATGCCTCATTGTGGTGGGATAATGTGCAGGCTGACAGAGTCAAGAAAGGAAAGGAGAAAATCAAGTCTTAGGACAAGATGGTCGCCAAGCTGAAAGGGAAGTTCTTTCCAGGTGGCTATGTGATTTCCTTGTTCTAAAAGTTATAGAACTTTCAATAAAAAGAGATGACCGTGAAGGAATACATGGAAGAGTTCTACATATTTTCGATAAGGTAGGGACAAACTGATGAAGGAGAAAAAGCTGTCGCAAGATACGTGAACGGCTTGAAGTATGCCATAAAGAATGAGTTAAGCATGTCAAGATTCATAGCGGTTGATGAAGCCTACCAGCTAGCCCTAAAGGAAGAAGAGAAACTGTCAAGAAAATCTGCATTGACCAGAGGCAGGATGACTGGTTGGGGTGCAAAGACTATTTCTGCGAAGGGTCCAAGTAGAGGAACGAAGAGAGAATCTGTCGAAGATAACAGACAGATGAAAGGGACATTGAAAAGAGAAAAGACGCAAGAAAAATGACGCGATGGTTGAGAGAACCGTGGTTGAGGTGCGTATGGTCAAACTGGTCCATCCAACAGAAATGAGGCTGACAGACCAACCATAGTCTATTACAAGTGTCGAGGATTCAGACACAAGGCATATGAATTCCCAGAGAACCTACATGCTGCAGAACAGTCGAAACCTAGATGTTGAAGAGATGAGCAAGCCAACGAGAGGGTAGAGTTGACATCCAACAACAGTAAAAGTGGGAAAAGAAAGAGTCACTCCATGACGACTAGGAGGACATTGGTTTAGGACGATCAATGAGAAGAGAAAGAGTCGGCACAGTGAAAGGCTATCTTTCAAAACAGAGTGTGGATCAGCGAATGGCATTTCAAGACCATAGTTGATGGTGGAAATACAGAGAATCTTGTGTCGATAGAGGTCATTGAAAAAGCGGGGCTGAAATTTCAGGAACACCCACACCCCTACAAGATCTCATGGTTGTAGAAAGGACACCATATGAAGGTGACCAGATAGTGCCTGATTAAATTCAAGGTCGGGAAGCTTGAAGAAAGTGTACTATGTGACGTAATCCCGATGGACGCATGTCATATGTTGTTGGGAAGACCATGGCAATAGGATCGGAAGATGATCTATGATGGTCGAGCCAACATAGTCACATTCTGGAAAAATGGTGTGTGAAGGACTCTGAAGCCAAAGCAGGAGGAGAAAGCTGATTGCAAGCGAGGCGAGAGAAACTATTGGGAGAAGCGAGTGCTGATGTGTTCAGTGAAATAATTTCTTACGGAGGAGTAAAAGGAGTTGGGATGTTTCACTATCATTCTGAAAGGACCATGTGTCGAGATGTTTACAATGGAGAGAATTCCGGTCGAAATTGAAAAGATGCTCGACGAGTTTAGGAGCATAGTAGTCGATGAGGCACTGACGGGATTGCCACTAACGAGAAGCATATCCCATCATATCGACTTGATTCTAGGATTGAGTTTTCCAAACAAGGCACCACATAGAATGACTCCAGCAGAGGGTCAGGAACTCAATCGATAGGTCCAGGAGTTGTTGGATAGAGGATTGATCAGAGAAATTTTGAGTCTGTGCATGGTACCAGTGGTAATAGCACCGAAGAAGGGTGTAGAATGGAGGATGTGTACAGACTCTAGAGCCATCAACAGGATCATGATCAAGTATCGGTTTTCGTTGTCGAGAATGGATGACTTGATGGATTGCTTGAGTAGAGCGAAGTACTTCACAAAGATCAACCTGAAGAGCGGTTATCACCAGATTCGGGTTAGAGAAGGAGATGAATGGAAAACAACATTCAAGACGAAGGAAGGGTTGCATGAGTGGTTGGTCATGCCATTTGGATTGCCTAATGCACCTAGTACATTCATGCAAATGATGAACAAGGTATTGAAACAATTCTTGGGAAATTTTGTCGTAATCTACCTAGATGACATCCTAATTTTCAGTCGAACCAAGAAAGAATAGTTGGGGCACATTTGACAGGTATTGCAGAAGTTGCAGGAAGAGAAGCTGATGGTGAACCTGCAAAAGTGTTTCTTCATGAAGGAAGAACTAGTGTACTTTGGATTTGTAATCTCGGGTAAAGGGTTAGCGATGGACCGAGAAAAGGTGAAGGAAATATTGGATTGGATGGAACTGACAAGTGCGACTGGAGTAAGGAGTTTCCACGGACTTTCTAGTTTCTACAGGAAGTTCATCTGGGGATTCAGTCGGATTTTTGCACCTTTGATAGGGTGCATGAAGAAAGGGGAGTTTATGTGTATGAAAGCTGCCCATAGAGCTTTCGACAAGTTGAAGGAAAAGGTCACTAAGATCCCAGTGTTAGCGCTCTCATATTTTGACAAACGTTTCCAAGTCGATTGCGACACAATTGGAATGGAAATTGGAGCGGTGTTGAGCTAGGAGGGCCAACCAATTGCATTCTTCAGTTAAAAGTTGGATGATGCGAAGCAGAAATATTCGGTCTATGACCAGGATTTCTATGCTATTGTCCAAGCATTGAAGAAGTGGAGGCATTATTTGTTTCCCAAGGAATTTGTGTTGTACACAGATGACCAAGCACTAAGGTATTTGAATACTCAGTCGAAGTTGAGTCAGCAGCACATGAAATGGGTCGAGATCCTGCAAGGATATACTTTCATGCTGGGACATAAGTCAAGAAAGTCGAACAAGGTTTCCGACACAATGAGTCAAAGAGTTGCATTGCTGAAGACAACGAAAGTTTAGGAAACAGGAATAGAGTCGGTGAAGAAAGAGTATGCAACTGACGAGGATTTTATGAAAGCATGGGAGGCTTGTCGTGAACTGTGGAGTGTCGACAGAACTCCATACTTGGATTATTTTATCCAAGAGGGATACATGTTCAAGGGACAACAGTTTTGTATTCCCAGAGCATCCATAAGGGAGAACCTAATCCGAGATTTGCACAGCGGAGGATTAGCATATCATTTTGGCATCGAAAAGACCAAGGCATTGGTTGAAGAAAAATATTATTAGCCAGGAATGATGACAGATGTCGGTAAGTGGGTATGATAGTGTCGATTTTTCCAGTTGGAAAAGGGAAGAAGTCAGAATACGGGGTTGTATACACCATTTCCTGTACCGAATACCCCATGGGAGAACCTGAGCATGTATTTTGTGCTAGGATTGCCGAAGACGTAGCAAGGAAGCGACTCAATCTTTGTTGTAGTCAACAGATTTTCGAAGATGGCACAATTTATTCCATGTTGGAAGACAAGTGATGCCACAAGCATTGTTGTACTATTCTTCAAGGAGATAGTCAGATTGCATGGGTTGCCGAAGAGCATCATGTCGGACAGAGATACCAGGTTTATGGGGAATTTCTAGAGAACCCTATGGAAGAAACTGGACACGAAGTTGCAGTTCAGCTCGGCATATCATCCGCAGACAGATGGATAGACCGAGGTGGTGAACAAAATTTTGGGAAACCTTCTGAGATGTTTGACGATTGGCGGACCCAAGCAGTGGGAGAATGTGTTGGCGCAAGCAGAGTTTGCATATAACAATTATGTGAATCGGTCGACAGGTTTGACCCATTCCAGATTGTTCAGGGAAGAATCCCACATGGAGTGTTGGATTTGGTCAAGTTACCGACAGAGATCAAGAAAAGCGTGGATGCAGAATCATTCAGAAAGCATATGAAAGAACTGCATGAAGATGTGCGAAAGCACATAGAGAAGAGTAATGTGGCATACAAGTTGAGAGCCGATAGAAAGAAGAGGATACAGTCATTCAGCAAAGGAGACTTAGTATATGCACATTTGCGGAAGGAGAGATTTCCAATAGGAACATATAACAAGCTGAAGTTGAAGAAGATTGGACCATGTAAGATTCTGAAGAATATTTCGGAAAATGCTTATCTGCTGGAGCTGGAGAAGGACTTGAGAATTTCACCAACATTCAATGTCTCAGATATGTACAAGTTTGAAGAAGGTTCAAGCAGCGGAAGCACGAAAGTGTCGAACATTGACTGGATAGTGCAGATTCTAGATCGACACAAAGAGGAAATCGCAGAACTAATGGAGGAATGTGAAGTTGGGCATACACGCAGTTCGCGAAGGAAAGAATTCTTAGTGCAATGGAAAGATGATGAGTTGTAGGAGGCGACGTGGATTTTTGGAGAAGAGTTCAGGATACTGACGAAGCAGTCAAGTTCTTTTTCACCTGGGGAGTTTGATGCAAGAGAATCGGGGCCTAGGAAGATCAGTCGAAGTTGATTGATAGCAGGCCGACCAGAGGGAGTGTCAACGACCACTGGTGCAAAATAATATTGGTTGTTGAAGTCAATAAGTTGAGCAGGAGCCGTCGATATGTGATCGACAGAAGATGTGAAAGGTCGAGAGTTGACATGTCAGAGGTCGATAGATGATAGGGTTGCAAAAGGTAGCATAGGTCAACATGTTTTCAAACCATAACTCCGACAGGTTTGAGATGAAATCCAAGCTAGGAGGAAGGGGCGGACTGGCGAAGCCTTAAGTGCGAAGTGAAGCCGACAAGTAAGTCGAAGGATGAAGGAAGACAAAATGGTCGACATCGTGACAGGATCGACTATTGTAGCAGTGTTAGAAGGACGCGTAGAAGTCAAGCAGAGTACTTGGTATCTGTTCGGGGTTGCTAAGGAAGTTATGAGCAGTTATTGAAGGTGGTTGGGATCACGACAGATGTCACCATAGGAGGAGATTGTGTAGCATGGTAGCAGTGCCGACAACTGCAGGTCTGTAGGATCAAGGAAGATCGACGGATAGTGGAAGAGTGTTCTGGGAGTTGGAGTAGACCTCGGGATGCGCAGCAGAGAGTAGCAAGGTAGAATACTTGTGTGCAGGCACAGAGGAAGAGGGTCGATCAACAAAATATCGAGGGTAGAGTTCAGAAGTGATCGATAGATTGGAGAGAACAGTCACATATCATCTAAATGCAGAGAGACTGAAGCCATAGCTCAGAGTTTCGTAACGAACCAGGAGAGGGTGAAGGTCGACACACACAGAGAGCACACATTTACTTCTGTATATTGTTAAAGGATGAGGATGACTAGTTGTTTCATTTCCTTTCATTTAGCATTGTAATCTTTGATTCGTTTGAAGTAATAAAAGCCAAATTCTGGCATCTTGTTTACATCTAGTTCATGTGAACGCATGTGTTGTGTGTAATCGTTAAGCAAGAACCCTTGTCGGGTGACCTTGCGTCAAACTCTCACTGATGAGCCATGCATTGTTATTTTCTTCTTCTCATGGAAGAAGGTCATGACTTTCGTTTATGCATTGAAGGTGAGTGTATCCAATTTTTCCAACTAGTTAGAGCCTAACATTATGTCAATAGTACCACCATTTATATCTGCAATTGTGAATTATGATATAAGATTATAACTACCGATATGTAAGTCTAGTTGCTCTATTTTCTCTTCATTCCTCTCATTCTTCTCTATATATGCTTCTAGAATGTGTAGTTAATTAGCAAGATCAACATTAATAAAATTTTATCTATTAGTTGGACTTATGGTGATGTTAACAATGCTTTCATAAAATGTGCCAACAACTTTTAGCATCATCATAGGAATTTTCGATGGAACACTAACAAATCTTTCTTTCTCATGAGAAAAATTTGCTTCTTCCATCATGGTTTATGACTTTGAATCTTTTCTTCAACAAGAATCAGAATACCTGATGTAATCCTTTGGCAAGTATTATTTTCTTCGACAATGGGTAGACAGAAAAGGTGTAATAACTCCCAATATGGTTCTTTTTGACCTTTTGGTATTTCTCTTTCTTTTTACCAAAATAATTATTATTTCAAAATAGTAACTATACTAATAATTATTATTATAAAATAATAAATTATTATTATATAGTTTTAATACTATTTTTTGGGAATTTTTACAATAAATAATAATAATAATATTATAATTTTTTGAAATGATTGAATTTATGGTTTTTTATTTATTATAATAATTATTATTTTATTATAAAAAAATAGAATTGGATTTGAATTAGGGGTTTAATCCTAAACGATGGGAAATTGGAGGGGGGAGATGGCGTAGAGGAGTTTGCAGCACTTGGCATCAAGGAGGGAGTGCACGAGGGAGTAAGGTGTGAGGGAACCGTTTGACAAAGAGGATTCGAAGGTGGCTTGGCATGGAGGGATGGGAATGTAGGAGGGTTTCAAAAATGTATATGGAGGTTGCGTGGAGGGAGGTGCAACAACGTATGGGGAGGAGTCATGGAGGGATATGACTGAAAGGGAAGCTAGAAGGGAACATAGGAGGGGTGTCTCTGGTAGAATGGTGGAAGGGAAGGATGGGTGTGGGATTGGGGAAATAGGGGTGTGAAGGTGTTGGAAGGGAGATGGCATGGTGTGAGCATGAGGGAGAGAGTAAGAGTGCACAGAGGTGGGAGAAATATGAAGGGATGTGCAGAAGGAAGGGGATGTGCAAGTGGAAAGGGATAGTTGGGAGTGCAATGGAGGCATGGAAGAGGGAGAAGTGTGAGAGACTGGGGATGAATGCAAGTAATTGTGGAGTTGCGAAGTGGGGGGTGATGAAAGGATGGAAGCGATTTGAAATGGGGGTCATAGTAGTAAAACGAGAGGTGGGTGCAGGAAGGAAATGGAATTGAGGAAGCATGGGTGCAGTTGGATGAAGAGTGATAGTTGGATGGGGTTGTAGGGATGAGTGGGATGGTAAGTTGAGGAGGAAAAGGGCTAAATGATCGATTTTTGGTCAAGAAACAAGTGATTTAGAAATTATGAGATGATGGCTAAAAGCTCGACCGAATCAGACTCGAATCTGATACCAATGGTATGAACCAAGATGGTTCATATATGAAAATTCCAATCTAAATACAAAAACCCACAATAATCCATAAAGGATAATAGAAATTGAATAATGAATAATTGAATTAATGGTTTACAAAGGTAAAATGTGCCCATATATATATTTTCTAAGGCACAAGGTGACTCTTCATAAGGATTCGTGTCTTATTTCTACTTATTAGTATTATATGTATTTATATTTTATATACAATTAATGCTTATTTATGTTTATAAGATACTATGTAAATGCCTCTATAAATTGCTGATCACTAAAGACTCACTGTCACCATTCCAAGTTGGGTTTCCATGGTAGATTGTTGTCTATTGTGATTGTATTATGCATATGATTTCAATTCTACGTGTTTAAGGATTTTTGTGGATCTCTCCTTGAATTTTAGCATAGGGACATTGCACATTCTTTGCTTTAATTTCACTAACTGGTAATAGATGCCAAATCATTGTTATTATCTAAAAATATGCTGAAGAAACTAAAAGAAACCAATAGAGCAAAAGAGATTTCCATTTGAATAAATGAGCATCAAATTTGTGTGCCAGTTTCTTTACCATGCTTGGCTTTTGGTAGCCTCTGGTGGATGGTTTTAGTGTTTGGGGAAATTTTCTTCCCTCTGTTTCTCCCCCATGTAGTTGGGCATTGTTATATGCATTTAAGGACCACAAAATCCAGTTTTTACACTCACAAAAACCCATTTATTTTTCTCACATACAACAATTCCATTTTTACACTCAACCATATGATAATTGTTTTTTTGTGTTGGCTCATGACATTCCCAACAATTATCTTTAGCATGGGATGCTGGCTAACTCACCCCAAAATTGAAAATCCCTCTTATGTTGCTTTTGTGGTTTCCATGGTATGATTGTAGCAAAGCATTTTTTTTTCCCTAACTCAGAGTTGGAGTGCATAACATAAATTTTTTATGTCTAGAATGATAATTTAAGTTCTGTAGCATGGATTTCAAATCCCTTGGAGCTGGAATTCATAGTGGTTGTAACAAAAACATACATTGAAAAGTTTCAACATTATTTTCATACCCAGTTTTATATATGGTGAAGCACTTTTCCAGTCTCACAATGATTACATATAAGATAGAGTAATTTCATTCCACATTGATAATCCATACGGTTGAGTTGCATGGACTCTCAGTCCCTTAATTACAAATCATTAGATGAGTAGGAACTTTTGGTTTCATGAGGTGGTGATGAATAATATCTAGGACTCCTGGAATGCCTTGGGTATTTCATGGGATCTCTTCTTTGAATATTCTTTTTTATCATGGAATGAGGTTGATCCAATCTACATTTTCCTTTGTAACATATTGAAACTCTACATCAATTGAGTATTCAACTGATTTTGTTACTCCTAATCCCTTAGCATTCTTTCATTGTCCACCCTATAGCATTGCACCTCCATCTCCAAGCTCTTTGTTGTTTCTACCATCTCTATGATTCAATGTTGATTATGTTCCCATTGGAATTTGTTTCTTCATTACCCAAACATATATTCAAACCTCTAGTTTCTTCTTCATGGCTATATGGAATTTCCCCTTCTTCCATTTTCCTCTTCATTAATATTCTGGACTCTGATATGCAATTATACCTATGCAACATTGTATCTGCAATGTATTCATAACAATGGATTTGTTAGATATACTAGTTCCATGATTCAAATATTTTTTTTGTATATATACAAAGAAATTGGGAACTACCCATTTGATAATTTTGTCAAACAAGGCTACAAGAAAATGTGTCTAAAAAATGGTTGATTATGTGATTATTGATCAATATTCTCCTATAGATTAGATTCCCAATTAATGTAACTACACTCATTTTTTAGCTTACAAGAAGTTTCAGCTCTTCAAATTCACAATTTTGCTCAATTATGCACTTTTCTTGTATCTGAATTGAATCCCAGGGACCAACTTTGGAGACCTATAAAATAAAATATGGAAATAACCATATTTTTTTGTACCAGATGCTGATAACCCATATGATTGTTAGAAACTTTTTGATCCAGTGATTTTGTGTAAATATGAAATTGCCAACTTTGTCATGTTTGCACTTCTTCTAGACCTAGAATTTTAGCTAAAATTGATACATGGTTTGGAATATACCTATCGATTGGATTTAAATATGTGAAAATTTTGGTTATTCTCCATAGGTAGATATTAAGGATATTATGGGTTACAATTGTTCACATATCAAACTATAAAACAAAGATGCATGCACACCTCATATCAACATTTTATATTGCTTGCTAGAACCCTTTTCCTCAATTAGTAATAAGAGGTTCATTTCTTTTTGCTATTGTGATCAAAATTCAAAGAATAACCTTCTTTAACAATTTGAGAGTATCTTTATGGTCAAATTCAAAGAATAACCTTCTTTAACAATTTAAGCATTTGGGAGTATCTTTATGGTCAAAATTAATGAATTTGCATGGCAATGTTTGATTTTGTCATTGTATAAATGGATGGTTTGCAATATTAACCTTTTGTTTCTTTGTAGATTAAGATTTACATTTTTTGGTGTAAACATATGGAATGTCTACTACGATAAATACTCCATCAAAATTGTTGAGGTTTTTTTAGGAAACACCATATGAGCAATGAGATAACAACACAAGTAAGATGTACAAGTGTTTTCTTTGTATAAAAAGTCTTTGTCTACCATTAGTTTAAGATAAGTTAGATATACAAATAACTTGTGACTTAGCAAGAGTTGAGATGTCCATGGCACACTTGAAGTGGAACTTCTATATGACAATAAGTCAATGTCTCATTGAGGATTTGAACTCCACTACAGAGAATGTGAAACTTACCTCCTCACCATTCAATCCATTTTCCTTCAATAAAAGATCAAATTGATTATGGTGATACAAAATTAAATACTTGATATCACAATGTGAATCTTTAATTAATTTAATTTTATAAAGTGAATATTGATCATCTTTAAAGGATAGTTTGACCTTGTCCATGGATTTGTTTTACATTCTGGAGATGCCTATAAACGACCCAAAAAATTTGAAACTAAACCCACGCCGACAACCTACAAGTAGATGGCAGTAAATCCACGCCGACAACCGGCAGTTGTACTAGCCCCACAAAGAATAGCATCGTCTCCTATAAAAGGAAAAGGAGGTTCATGTGCATTATTACTTCGAAATTAAACGTCATCTGCTCACATCGAAACACGATTGGCCGTTCTGTTCTTTTATGATCTGCTCATATATCGAAACAAGATTGGCTGTTCTTTTATTCTTGAAGCCTCAGAAATGGAAGGACAGTACAAGGTTGAGGATGCTGCAACAGTAACGTCGCGTGCAGCGGCTAATGCTATAACTACAATTGATCCTCCTAGTTTCCAAGATGGACGGCACGATGAGAGAGAAACAGAATGTATAGTGCAAGAAGTTGATAACCCTAATGAACTAGGGCTTCTTCACGATGTAATTAGGGTTGAGGATGCTGCAACAGTAACGTCGCGTGCAACTGCTAATGCTATAACTACAACTGATCCTCCTAGTTTCCGTGAGAGAGAAATAGTTCATAACGCTGATGATGATCTAGGGCTTCTTCTTCAGGATGTAATGAGTGAGATAGACGAGAGGATAGACCAAAGGATAGAGCAACTCAGAGAACAAGGACACATACTTCCTGATCAACCCAATTACAATTACTTCCACTCTGCCTCGCCATCTCCATCTCCGCCTCCCATTACTTCAACTCCACCATTCCAAAATCCACACGACAATGAATTAATGCGCAGAATCCGTGAGATAGACCAAAGATTAAGAGAAGTTAGAGAATAACGTGGACTGTTACCATCTCGAATATCCCAAATAGCTGCGTACGACGAGGTTCTCACGCCGTTACAGGAAGCAACACCAGCCGTCGACCCAATGGTTGTGCATCGCATAGCCATTTCAGGTGAGCATATCATGGATAACAATAATATCTCTTCATCGTGCCCAGTTTGCCATTTCGATTTTGTATTGGATGAAGAGGCATGTCAACTCAAGTGTGGCCATATCTACCACCATGTTTGCATTTCCCCATGGCTCAGATCTGCAGGTACATGCCCAGTTTGCAGAAAAAAACACTAATCCAAACACCTTCAACTTCTTATAATTGCTTTTTCCTAAAACAACGATTACTTATTTGGGATTTGTGGTTACTTTTTTTATGGTAGCTTTTTGGATTTTGCCCAGAATATTGTTTTCTGGGAATATTAAGCATTTATGAAAAGAGTATTTGCATAACAGGAAAAAGTTGTTAATTGTATTATAAAAAGGCTGTTTTCTATATAAATGATTGTATGATAAAAAGGCTGTTTTCTTTCATGTTCTTGTAAGTTATCAAGTATTTGTAGGTAAAAAGGCCTACCCATCAGAAAGGTTGTTGGTGGTTACCATTGAAGTTGTAATGAATGAATGATGTTTTATACAAACAAGACAAGCATCCTTATACTCAGGAAAATCTGTCAAAATATATTACAATAAGAGGAGACCAAGGGGTACCGTTGTTACAAGGATGAAGATGGCTTCAATCCCTATATGGGTAAATGAGTCTTGGACTATTGGAGATGCTACTGATGTTGAAGAAGCAAAACCACTGATGATCACGAACATAACACTTGGGAGGGGGATTTAAACAATGATGGGGAACTTCATTATGTTAGATGTGTTGTTTCCATGAATCATAAACGTGAACCCTGCTACCATTAGATTGTGCAAATCCACTTGATGTGATAGATTTGTTGGTGTTGAGCATAGGGGAGACCATTGAGTTAAGGAGCATTGATGACTCTCCCTACTTAGTTCGATACAATCCCTTATATTGAAGATAAGGGACCCCAACGTACAATTTTAAATACTGCAACTCTTAGAATGAGGTGATTTGATGTCGATGAGAGATAAAGTAATGGATAATATGAGGGTCTTATCACCAATGTAGGATCAAATATATTTAACTCCACAATCACAAATATTGCGTTGATTGAATGAATTGTCAAATATATACAATTGGGGAAATAGTTGTGGCAGTTAAGTTGCAATCAATAGTTTTTCTAATGACCTCGTAGGATTATCAAATTAACATTCCCCCCCTTAAGTTGAAGGGGTGTTTGTAAGTCCAAGCATCATTATGAATTTCCCAAAATTTTCTCTTCCAAGCGCTTGGGTGAAGGTCTCTACAATATGCTCACTTGTGGAACAATGTCTTAGATAAATAGTCTTGGCCTGTACATGATGTTGAATCAGATTATACTTTGTGTTAACTTGCTTGGTTCGATCATGCAATCTCGGATTCTTGTCCAACTTGATTGCATAAGCATTTTCAAACAAAAGAGGAGTAAAATTCACTTGTTTCTCTTGTAAATATTCAAGTATTTTCTTGAGGCATACAATCTCCTTTGTTGCTTCTACAACTGCCACATATTCTTAATTTGTTGTGGAATTTGCTAGAATTGATTGTTTGCGTCATCTCCAAGAGATAACCTTCCGTTTCAAGATTCATAAGATATCATGAAGTTGATACTATGTTTTCTTTATACCCATCAAAATAAGAATCAGAATACACAATCAAGTTAAAAAAATCTACCTTAGAATATTAATTTCATAATCTTGTGTTCCCTTCAAGTACTTTAGAGCTCTTTCTACATCTGTCTAGTGTCCTTGACAAGATTTTTGCATGAACCTAGAAAGGATCCCAACAACAAATGAAATATCTGGTATAGTGGTGGTAAGGTAGATAATACTTTCCACAAGGTGTCTATATCTAAAATTCATTCCTTGCTTTGGATGTGAGCTTCAAATTTTGTTCCATTGGAGTAGAGAGATGGTTACATTTAGCCATGTTGAATTTATTCAAGAGTTCTAGAATGTACTTCTTTTGAGAGATCAATATGTAATTTGGATCTTGTATCACTTCAATGCCCAAGTAGAAAATAAGATGTCCTAAATCCGTCATCTCAAATCCTTTATTGAATTCTTTATTAATGGATGCAATATAACCTTTGTTGTTTTGTATCAACATATCATTGTGCCGAGAGGCGCTCTACAACCCAGTATGGGAGAGATCTTGTAACCTGATGTAACGTTAGTAATGTTAGTAACATGTCGGCCAAAAATAATAGTGATAGTGAATATTATGGGAGAGATCTTGTAACGTGATGTAACATTAGTAACGTTTGTAACATTAAAGTAAAAAGTAGTAAATAATGTTTGTGATGTAACGTTTGTTACTAACAAAATAATTTAAAAAATTTATGTCGGCTCATAAAATAAAAAATTATGGAAAGTATTTTAAAAAATCCATGTTGGTTCATAAAATAAAATATTATGAAAAGTAATTAAAAAATAGATGTTCGTTTATAAAATAAAAACTTAAAACTTAAACCCGGATCTATCAATCAAGAGAGATCCAATTTTTTGAGTTTAAATTTAAAAAAAGAAATACACCTCAAGAAATTGGATCCCTCTCGGTGCTTGATAGATATGGGTTTAAGATGAATCTATGCTGGTCTACATACACCACAAGATATTCTATAGTTTTTCGAACTTTCTTGACAAAAAGAGCTGCATCATTAAGATTAAAGTGCTTAAAATCTATCTTCAAAAGATTCTTAGTTGAATTTTTATACCAGGCTCGTGATGCTTATATAATGCCATATAAATATTTGATGAGCTTACATACCTTCTGTTCTCGTCCCTTCACAACAAAACCTTCAGGTTGATGCATGAAAACATTCTCTTTAATGTATCCATTCAATAAAGCAATATTTACATCCACTTGATGAACTTTGTTAGGATATTTAGACACTTAGGAGTTAGTTAAGATCAACTTGTGTAATATATCTGTTAGGGATAGTGTGTTTCTTTAGTATGCATTAGTATGCATTTGTAAATACTTAATCCGAAGGTCACGATATGTTTCCGACATAGAGTGATCCGACGGCTCAACTTCTCTTAGATCAAACCTAACCTTGATCTGTGGCTTAAGACCCGATTGGTCCATGATCTCTATTTAAATAGCATGGAGGGTCATTGTTTAGTTGATCGATTATGAGAAGCTCATTTGTAACTTTCTTTCTTTGCATAATAAATTGTCCCATAGAAGCTATTTGGCTGGGGCCGTGGAGTGTTTCTCTCAAGAGGGTTTAAACCACGTCAAAACATCGGTGTGTTGATCTGTGATCTGTTTGTGTGAAGTGGTTGCTCTTGGTGTTCGGTCCTTTGGTAGTACCCTGTGTACCCAAACATGGTATCAGAGCTTTTATGAAGTGCCACTTCCGGTTTCTAGTTCTGGTATTTCTGTGCATTTTTGGGCTGTGGGATGTGTTCCATTGCATCCGGAGCGTCGTTTCCATTGGGGAATAGTTTTTGTTAGATCGAAAATGGTTCCCGGTTGCTTCAGAAACGCGTATTTCATCAGATCTGAAGGTATAATGTTATAGTGACGCATTTTTTTATTTTCTGTTTTTAAAAGAAGAAAAAATTATATTTTATCATTTTTTACTATTAGATTTTTTTTTGGTTCGAATTGTTGATTTCCCATCTGTGTATGCTCTTTGCCGTGCATGTTGAGCGATCTCGGCAAATCAGAAACAGAAAGGGAAAGGGTTTTTCTCGGGTGCGTATGCTCTTTGCCGTGCACCTTGCGCGATCTCGGCAAATAAAAAACAGAGAGAAAACGTAGACTTTCCGGGCAAGCTAACTAGATCTAACTCCACAAGTGTGGAAAAGTTTTTTTTTGTTTTGATTTGTGGTGTGCAAACCGAGCAAGAAGAGTAAAAAAAAAAAAAAAAAAAAACCCTTCCTCATTCCCATATTTTACATACCTTTTAATCTAGCTCACTTGGTTCAAAGTTGTTTTATTCCTTAATAGGTCTTGAGTTCAAGTCTTAGGAAGTTACTTTTAAAAGAAAAAGTGCATGCAATTTCTATTTTCAAGTTACTTTATTGTAAAAGTGCATTCACTTAAATAATAAAAAATAAAAATCCAAGTGAGTCACTTAAGTTTTTTTTTTATTGTTGCACTACTTAAAAGTAATATCATTGTAAAAGTGAAATCACTTATTTTACAAAAGTGGTTCACTTAAAGCAACTTTCTTGTAAAGTGATTGTCAAAAGGTTCATCTTGCAAAGAGGGGAGTTCTTTTTTTTGCTGGACATTCTCTAGCTGCCACGTCACTATTGGGGACATCTTCAACAGTTTCTTTGTTCAAGCATAACTTCATCATACAGAGACCGTTTTCAGTGCCGTTTTTTTTTTAAACCGCCTATTTTTTCGACCTCTTCACATCCAGACTATTGGTTTCTAATTTTACAACCATTAATTTACAAATATGGCCGCCCTTTGTGATATTCTACTTAACAGTTCCAACTATTTCTCATGGAAATCTCGTATGGAGGATGTTCTACGAAGTCGGGAACTTTTCAGAATTACAACAGGGAAAGAAAAAGAACCCATTGATGATGATAAGAAAATAAAATGGGCAAATAGATGTGATGAAGCTCGTGGATTGATTGGGATGTCAATCTCTACTGATTTGCGATTCCACATATCTGGAATTGATGAACCTAATGCTGCTTGGGACAAGTTGGAATTTGTGTTTGATAAACACAATGAAATTCGAGGTCACCAACTCGAAAATGAGTTGATTTCTTTAAATCCAAGTGACTTTTCATGCATTCAAGATTATTTATCTAAGTACAAAACTCTTAAACTCTTATGTGCAGAATGTAAGATTGAGAGGGAAGACAAACAGTGCATTTATCATATTCTTTCCAAACTTGGACCTGCATATTCTGTTTTTGTATCTCCATTTTACTCCATGAAAGCATCCTTGAATGCAGCTAGCTATCAAGAGCCTAGTCTTGAATCCTTTTGTGATTCCTTGATTAGAGAACAAGATAAACTCATTCATCTTGGAATAATCAACAATGCAGATACATCTGGGAAAGCCTTATTGTCCCAACAGAAAGAAAATTCCAAGCCTCCCAAGAAACAAAATTTTTGCAATAATAAGTCAAACAAGGGTCTCAAACCCTCTGAGTCAACTCCTTCTTTAAAAAATGACAAAAGATCCAAGCCAAAAGGCAAGAAGACTGAGCGTCATTGCAACTATTGCGGGAAAGATAATCATGATGAATCAAAGTGTTTCAAGAAGATGGCAACCTTGGAAGCAGCAATGAAGAAGCACCACATCAGCCTAGATTCGTCTTCAGAATCTGCCTCTCATGGACATGCACTTTGTGCTTCTAGTTATTCTTATAATTCATCTTCTTCTTCTACTTCAAATGAATGGCTCATTGATTCTAGAGCATCTTATCATATGGCTAAGGATCAAGCCATCTTTTCTACTATGCATGAATGTAACACCAAACAAATATTTGTTGGTGATGATAGATCTCTAAGTGTTGTCAGAGCTGGAATAGTTCCAATAGAGAATGGTCTTTTTAGTGATGTACTGTGTGTTCCAAGAATTTCCTGCAATGTGTTATCAGTCTATCAGATCACTCATTCTGGTGAAGGTAAAACTGTGACCTTTACACCTCACCAAGTTGTAATCAAGGATTTTAAAGATCCTCAACAGGTCCTAGCTACCAGAATTGTTGATGATATTACCAGGTTGTACAAGTTTAACAACTTTGGGTCATCACCTTTCCCTTCAGTTTTTGTTGCTGATAGTGATAACTTGAGCAAACTTTGGCATGAGCGATTTGGTCACTTAAATTATCGCTCATTGCAACAACTATGTAAAGAAAATATGGTGACAGGACTTTCGATGGTATCTTGCAGGGATGGTGTTTGCTCCGGTTGTGTACTCGAAAAACATCATCGGGACAGTTTTGACAAACGTGCCTCTTGGCACGCCTCGATTCCCTTGGAGCTTGTGCATAGTGACTTGTGTGGTCCTCTTCTATCTGCTTCCTTTTCTGGTTTCAAATATTTCTTAACTTTCATTGATGATTACACCAGACGCACTTGGGTTTATTTCCTAAAACTTAGGAGCGAAGTATTTAACATGTTCTTGGCCTACAAGGCCCTTGTGGAAAAACAATCTGGTCATCAAATTATTAAGTTAAGATCTGACAATGGAGGAGATTATGTTAACAATAAGTTCACCACTTTCTGCACTGAACAAGGCATCCAACAACAGCACACTGTTCCATATACACCACAACAAAATGGTGTAGCTGAGCGGAAGAACCACACTTTAAAAAAAATGGCTAATTGTATGATCCAATCTAAGGGACTAAGTCTTCAATTTTGGGCTGAAGCCATTAATTGTGCAAATTACATAGTTAATCGCACCCCCACTAAAGCATTACAAGGTATAACATTGGAAGAAGCATGGAGTAAAACTAAACCTGATGTAAGTCACTTCCGTGTGTTTGGTAGTGAAGCATGCGCTCACATTCCGGATGAAAAATGAAAAGCATTGCAGCCTAAAAGTGAAAAGTGCATATTTGTTGGATATTCTAAAGATGTAAAAGGTTATAGACTTGTTCAACCACATTCTCATGATATAATCATTCAAAGAGATGTTAAATTTGATGAAAATATCTTGGCCTGTGAGCCTAACTCGGTGATTGTGCCATATTTGGCCTACTAGCCTGATTCGACGTTTGTGCCTTCTTCTTCTTCTTCTTCCAACTTCCTTGACAGGTTTCCAACTCCAGTTTCTGATGATGACAATGAGGATGAAAATCCACCTCTGCCTGCTCATGTTCCTCTAGTTGCACCAACACAAGTGCTTCCTCGATGGGTCCGTTCAACATGTGAAGCAGCTGGTGATCTTGTCGGTGATCCGAGAGATCAACGTCGAACACATTCTCAGTTTCAGCGAGCCTCTTCTCTTTTGGCTCAAGTTTCCGAGAATCATGATCCAGAAACTTTTGCAGAAGCTTCAGGGAATCCAGATTGGGATGTAGCCATGGATGAAGAATATTGTTCCTTAATGGCGAATGATACTTGGGATCTTGTACCTCTTCCAAAAGGAAGAAAACTTGTCAGATGTAAATGGGTCTACAGAACTAAGTATGCACCAGATGGAAGTGTTGAAAGACTTAAGGCAAGGTTAGTTGCCAAAGGTTTTTCCCAAGTTGAAGGGATTGACTACAATGAAACCTTTGCTCCCGTCACAAAAATGAACTCCATCCGCCTTGTTCTTTCCCTTGCAGCCTTACACAACTGGGAATTCCATCAAATGGATGTCAAGTCTGCCTTCTTACATGGTGATTTACAGGAGAAAATTTACATGGAACAACCTCCTGGCTATGTTCAAAATAACTCTAGCCTTGTCTGTCGCCTTAAGAAATCCTTAAATGGCATTAAGCAAGCTCCTAGAGCTTGGTATGCCAAAATGGATAACTTTCTCCTTGACACTGATTTTTCTAGATGCCATTTTGACCCCAATGTCTATACCAAGAAAGTAGGAAACCATCTCATCATACTTGTTCTATATGTTGATGACCTTATTCTTACTGGTAGTGACCCTAAGCTTATAACCCATGTGAAATCCAGTCTTAAACAAACTTTTGAAATGTCAGACTTAGGACATTTGCATTATTTTCTTGGTCTCCAAGTCCTGCAAACCAAAGAAGGAATCTTTCTTTCTTAGTCTAAGTATGCTTGTGACCTTCTTCATCGCTTTCACATGGAATATTGTACACCAGCCCCTTCTCCCTTCCAGTCTGGAGTCAAACTTTCTGCCACTTGTACTTCACCTGAAGTCGATGCCACCTTGTATCGTCAGCTTGTTGGTAGTCTCTTATACTTGACTCATTCCCGTCCTGACCTTTCCTTTGTCGTTGGTTGTGTTTCCCGTTATATGCAGACACCTCATGAAAGTCACTGGAAAGCAGCTAAGAGAATACTTCGATATATTCGAGGTACAGTTCAGTTTGGGATTCATTACAGTACAGGGGGGAAATCTTTGTTGGTTGGTTTCACTGATTCAGATTGGGCCGACGATCCTGATGATCGAAATTCTATTGCAAGTTATGTTTTCAGTCTGGGATCTGGACCTATTACTTGGGCTTGTAAGAAACAACAAGCTCTTTCTCTTTCTTCAGCAGAGGCAAAATATCGAGCAGCAGTTAATGCCATCCAGGAAGATTTATGGCTTCGACAGATCCTTTCAGAGTTTGGATTCGAGCAGCAGTAGCCTACTCCACTTTGGTGTGACAATCAAAGTGCCATCAAGCTTGCCAAAGATCCAGTTCTACATCAACGCAGCAAACACATTGAGCTACATATGCACTTCATCAGAAATCTTGTTCATGATCATGTTCTTGAAGTGCTCTTTTGCCCTACAGATGATCAAGTTGCAGACATCTTCACTAAGTCTCTTACAGAAGCAAAGTTTTCTAAACTTCGATCTATGTTAGGAGTTCAGGAACTTGTCATTAAGGGGGGATAGGCTCTAATGCCTCCTTCCTTCTCCTAATAGTGTCACCTTTGTAAATCCTTCAATCCTATCCCAAGTTGTTCTTAAGGGGGGATGTTAGGATATTTAGACACTTAGGAGTTAGTTAAGATCAACTTGTGTAATATATCTGTTAGGGATAGTGTGTTTCTTTATTATGCATTAGTATGCATTTGTAAATACTTAATCCGACGGTCACGATATGTTTCCGACATAGAGTGATCTGACGGCTCAACTTGTCTTAGATCAAACCTAACCTTGATCCATGGCTTAACACCTGATTGGTCCATGATCTCTATTTAAAGAGCATGGAGGGTCATTGTTTAGTTGATCGATTATGAGAAGCTCATTTGTAACTTTCTTTCTTTGCATAATAAATTGTCCCGTAGAAGCTATTTGGACGGGGCCGTGGAGTGTTTCCCTCAAGAGGGCTTAAACCGCGTCAAAACATCGGTGTGTTGATCTGTGATCTGTTTGTGTGAAGTGGTTGCTCTTGGTGTTCGGTCCTTTGGTAGTACCCTGTGTACCCAAAAAAACATTCTATCTATTTTGTGCTGCAAAGGTCAATGGAGTACGAACAGTAGCCCATTCTGTTATAGGGGAAAAATCACCATAATCGATGCCTTCTTTCTTTGGATAACCTTTTTCCATGAGCCTTTCCTTATGCTTGTTAAGTGAGCCATATGATTTATATTTGTTCTTTTAGACCCACTTGAAACCAATTGGTTTGGTTCCAAATGGAGGATCCACCAACGTCCATGTCCCATTCTTGATGAGAGGATCAAATTATTTCATCATAGCTTCTTTCCAATTATTATGAGAAATTGATTCTTCAAAGGTAGTTGTTCATAGTCAACAAATATATTCATTTCATAATCAAATGAAGCTTTCATAGCATTTGTATTTGCATTAACTACATTACCTCCATCTTCTTGTCTTGTTGAGATCCTAGTTCTCATATTTATAATCTCATCAGGATGAACACTTTCAAGAGTCTTCATGGCCCATTTTGGAATCTTATGTGATGAACCAAGTTGCTCAACTTGATGAGATGGCATAGTCTCTCCAAGACTTAGCATTCTGATTCCTTTAATCGCATCATTAATTTGAAATTCCTCTTCTAATGAGGATGAGGATGAGCATGGAATTTCAAAAGAATATTCCAAAGGTTGATCCAAGATAGGAACCCCCCCTCAATACTTGGAATCTCATTATCAAATTCATGGTATGTGTTTATATGGGTAAACTTGTCAAGATGATCAAGTTGCTACCCAACAGTCTTGTCACTTTTAGAAATTTCAATAAAAATCATTGCTATAGAAAGAATAAAAATTTTATTTACCTTATCATAAAGACAATATGCCTTCAAGCTTTTTGAATACCCTAATAAGATACACTTCTAGCTTCTTGCATCAAATTTGTTTTGTTGTTCTTTCGGAATTAAAACATAATAAGTGGAACCAAAAATCCTGAGATGTCTTACCGAAGGAACATGACCATTCTACATTTCATTAGGTGTCTTATTATCAAGAGCATGTGATGGAATTATATTACACAAATATATTGCACACAGGACTACATCACCCAAAAACATCAATTTCACATTTTTGAAAAACATCATTGAACGAACCATATTTAAAAGTGTCATGTCCATCCTTTTTACTACACCATATGTTGAGGATTGTATGGAACTATGGTTTGATTCTTAATTCCATGTTGGTGAAGAAAGTTTTCAAATTCATTAGATGAATATTCACCTCCATTATTAGTATGTAAAATGCTTATACATGATTGGACTTCATTTTGGATCCATACATGAAAATTTTTAAATGTTTCAAAGGTTTGAGATTTATTTTTCAACAAGTATACCCAACACATTCTAGTGTAGTCATCAATAAAACTCATGATATATTTATTTCCATTAGTATATGGAACATGCATTGGGCCACATAAATTAGAATGTATTAACCTAATTTTTCTAGATGCTCTAAAAGTGGAACATAAAAAGGTTGTTTGTTGTTTTCCAAGGATACATGCATCACATTGCTTCAATTGACTTGGAATAGTAGGCAAATTTGAAACACCCTTCTTTTTAATCAAATGAATACTATCATAGTTAGTGTGCCCAAATCTAGCATGCTATAAGAAACTAGATGATAATGTACCTTCATCATTATGGGATAAGTAGGATTTTTTTTTTGCACAAGCAAATGTCCTTTCCACTTCAACAATTGTTCATCTTCCATACCTGTCATCAAAACCATGTTGTCAGAAGCCCTCCTTATTTCAACTTTTCCATTAAATATATGAATAGAGTGGCCTTGTTGTCGAATATGCACAAGAGACAACAAGCTCCTCCGTAGCTCAGGTAGATAGATAACATCATGCATAGTAAAATCTAGGAATCCTAGCAACTTAAGTCTGATGGTGTCAATTCCTGAAGGATTGAGACTTGATTTATCTACAAAATAGACAATAAAAACTATATTGTCATTGAAATATTCAAAGAATTATCTTTGAAAGGTCATGTTGCATGTTTCACCTGTGCCAAGTAACCAAGCATCTCTCTAAGAAGCTAAAGAAGTGTTAAACAAATCTTCAGTTACTCCAATATTGCAATGAGCAACAATAAAATGAGTGGATTTAGGTGCTTTATTATTTGTTAACTTAGATTATTTACCTTTTTCTTCTTTCTGTTCATGTTTGTCTTTGATATTCTCCCATGGATCCCAACAATTTTGTGCATTATGTCCGTTCTTTCCACAACAAATATAGTGTCTTTGAATATCTCACCTTGATTATGTCTAGCCCCCTTCCTCTAAAAGTCTTCTTTCCACATCCTCTTATATTGCATTCTCTTTTAGAAGAATCCGATGATTGTTTATTTTGAGCAAGACACATAGTCTCTCAAGTAGGTTGTGTTGTTTTCTTTCCAAATGCTTTCTCACGTTCCACAACCTTCTCCACCAAAGAGTCGAATGCAATGGACTTCATTTGGCCACTAGCTTGTAAGGATTCAAGGTAATGTGAATATGTAGGGTAGAGAGATTTAATCAAATCTATGAGAGGAATATCGATCTCCACTCCAGTAGCCTTAATGTCATGTTTGATGGATTTAATCTCAAAATATAAATCCACGAGATCATTATTCTTCAACTCTAGGTTGAAGAGCTTCACCAACAATTGTATGAGTTCCAATTCTAAATGTGAATCATAAAAAAAGTTTCGATTTTATTAAAATATCGTAAGAGTCTGTAATAGCTAATATATGATTATTTAACTCTTCACTAAAAGTAGCAAGGGTTAATGCATAGGATTTCTTATCTTTTTTCTTCCATATAGCAAGTTTTTTGTTTGTTGTAGGCTTGGTAGGGGCAACATTATTCTCTCCTTCACAAATGCCTTCCCAAATGTCATTAAAAATTAAAGTGTGTAGATAGTTTTCTTTACTGGTAAATACCATGCCAACAATAGATACTAGTGAATGCATATTAAGACATATTTGTTCTCCAAATCTTATCAATAACTTGTAAATACTGCTCCTCTTTTTGCATGCACAATATTAAGTTTGAATTTGTTTTTCAATTCCTTGATTAAAAAAGTATTTAAACTAAAATAATAAATGATTAATGCATAAAACCAAAATGCATTCACCAATATTTAACTTTGTAGGATCTATCTGAATCATGTTTGATAGCAGCCGTGTATGTAGTGAGGATAAAAAAAATATGATATCAAAATCCCTTGGTTTATGAGCATTATGATCATACTACAATAATATTTGTAATGTTGCAAAAACTATTGAGTGTAATTTTTAAAATCTAACTGATTGAAAAATACGCCATACAAATTTGTTGCAATTAATTACACCTTCATCAAACTAGATATTGTTTCTCTCTCATGTATCATGATTTCGAGGTTTGTTTCTCTCAAATGAAGAGCATTTCTAGAATGAGTAACAACTATATCATATGGAGATACAACTATGAAATTTGCATCCACTCATATATGTGGTTTGTATCTCAACATCCAAACCAAAATGCCTTCAATTGCCTCGTCCAGGTACCAATACCACAAATTCAAATACTTAATTGCTTCTAGCAAGATTTATATCAACATTCACTAGTTAATTCTAGCATATTACATTCTACTTAGTATAATAAATAAAGAAGGGTCAACTGAAATCAAAGAGAGATACAACGTCATGAGCAAAGAGATAAACCCAGGTGATAAATATACAAGCAAGAATATGATAGGGCAATATTAGTTACCCATAACGTTTCCATGTAGTATGAATGAATATGTACATGATCTCTCTTCTATTTTTTGATGACATGAATCAACCAATATTTATTTTTTATTAATATTTATTTAACGAATGATTGATATCAAGTTTTGGCAGAAATAATCCTTTTGAACAAAATTGTGGCATTCCTTTTGGACAACAATTCCAGAGTCTAATCATCTCAAAAATTTATCAAATTGTTTGAAAAGGGTATGAACCTCCTAGAGTATTGTAATGATATTGGATGCTTCAACCAACACATATTGCTGGCCTTAAAAACATGGATTTAACCTCATGGATCTAATACCACTGTAGGATCAAATATATTTAACTCCACAATCACAAATATGTCATTAATTGAATGAATGGTAAAATATATACAATTGGAGAAATAGTTGTGCTAGTTAAACTCCATCAACCGTTTTTGTAATAACCTTGTAGGATTATCTAATTAACAACCATAACCAAGATCATTTTGTAACCAATTAGTACACTGATAGACCTAACATAAGATTAGTCAATAAGCATGGGGATCGTGACTTCTCTTGATCAATGTAAAATGGGTGAGTGGATAATGACATCATTATTCAAATGGTGACATAGGGTGTAATGGAGGGAAACAAACTATAGATGAAGGTTTTTATCATAGGCACAATGATGATGGGGTAAGGTATCTAAATGAAGATAATGACAACACTATGGTCATCTGGACTCAAGCACATCCATCAAGGGTGATGAGGGGGTGTTTCCAAAATAATTTGGGGTTCCCATGGTTTTGAGTGAATTGGGAAACCATTTGTACAAAAATAATATGGATGAGTTTCCCATGGTTTTGAGTGGGTTGGGAAACCAATGAATAATATGGATGGGATTCCCATAGTTTTGAGTGAGTCGGGGAATCATTTTTACGATGATCATGTAGTAGTTTTGTTTAGAAGAGAAGATGGGTGTCCTATGAATAAATGCCACGCAGAAAATTATTATAGGAATGGTTGAATTGGATTAGTGTCTTCATATGGTGGGGTCCCACTGTGGTTTTCTCATGGTTTGATGATACAAAGAAGAATGCACATGGTATATTTCTCATGGAGGGATGAGAGGTTATCCGTGAATCATAATTGTAACATGTGTTGAGGAATCTGAGGGATGAAGTGGGAATATTGCAAGATGATGATATGTGGATTCAACTTGACAAAATTGGCGAGTTAACATATTCCTTAGAATTGGGAGGGATTGAAATCATGGGTGCCAAAGTATGAATGTGTTGTAATGGTGCACACATCTATGGGGGAACATGTTATTCCTAGTGACAACATTGATGGTGTGTCATCACCAAGAATTTGAACAATATGGTTCTCAACAGGATTACTAGATAGATGCAATATAAGCAAAGGGAATACTTTGACTATATGCAAGGTCCAGATGATATACCTACTAGCCTAGATCCAAATCCTAGGCTCTATCAAGCGCCGAGAGGGATCAAATATCCCGAGGTGCAAACCTCGGCTCAGGTATTGCACTCAAGGAGCTATTCAAGGAGAGCTAGTAAAAATAAATTACTATAGCCGACATAAGAAATAGAAATTACACGATCTCCCTCATATTTACTTTTTACTTTGTATTTTTTTTTTTTATGGCCGGCATAATATTTATTACTTTTTACTTTGTATTATTCTTTTTTGTTTACTTTGTATTATTTTGTTACTTGACAAACACTCGACAAACGTTACAAGATCTCCATCATATTTACTTTTTACTTTGTATTATTCTTTTTTGTTTATGGCCGACATAATATTTATTACTTTTTACTTTGTATTATTCTTTTTTGTTTACTTTGTATTATTTTGTTACTTGACAAACACTCGACAAATGTTACAAGATCTCCCTCATATTTACTTTTTACTTTGTATTATTGTTTTTTGTTTATGGCCAACATAATATTTATTACTTTTTACTTTGTATTATTCTTTTTTGTTTACTTTGTATTATTTTGTTACTCGACAAACTCGAGAAACACTCGACACATGTTACAAGATCTCCCTCATATTGGGTTGTAGAGCACCTCTCGGCGCAATGATTGGGGTACATGCACCGTTGTTGTACAATGGATGGACTACTTCTTGATGATAATCCTTCATTCATCATGCCAATACCCAAGCATATTAATAATGATCATGATGAGAATTTTGATAATACAGAAATAATTGATAATAAACATAGTGTACCTAGAGAAATGTAGAGGGTGAACATGGGTCTCACCCATTGTATGGTGTTTTGGTACTAGAGACCACTGGTGTTGGAAATGGGCACAACATATCTAGTTGATAGAATGTTTTCATGCCCGTGCAGTGTACCAATTTCAACTCATGGGGAGGATTTCAATGGATGAAACCCATTAGTAGGGTTGTTTAAAGGATATCCTCTAGGGTCACCCAACACATGACAGTGGTCTCGTGATGTCTAGCGAGTGTATATTGGATATTCGTTGTCTACAATGACAAAGGTTTATGTCGGTAATGAACTGTGATCTTCCTATGATGATGAAGCTGATGTGTCATCACTGGTTGACAATATTGATAGTGATGACATATTGATGATATCAATGTGATCAGTGGTATTGTGTGGTGGGGGAAATATCTCCTCTTGAGGAAACAAATGTTGGGTTTTCCAAGGGGGGAGGAGGATTGTCTTGTTGCCGCATTTGTTCCAAGTCAATAACTCATTCTGCATGCAAGACATGGCACTGAAATGAGTAATGGGTCAACAATTCACATGATCGACATGGTCAAGTGGCACACACATGGTTGAGTCTATGGGTCAGTCTTGGTGGCCTCGAGGATTGGTTAGGTGGGATCATGCCTACAATGTATGGAATCATATAGGTATGGTGCCAACATGACGAACACCCACCATTATATTCCTTTGTTGGTTTTGATGTAGTGAAAACGTTGATGGGAGAAATTTCTTGGGAAATCAGTTAAGGTCTTTTAATCATCGGATGTGTGAGGAAAATGGTCTACAATGCATCTTGAAATCAAGGGAGTTTAGGACAGTGATGTGTGTAATGACCAAATTAAGAACATATTTTGCACACATGATTGGTGTGAAATGTCTTGGGTTTGGTTTTGGTCGCAAAGGCTTGTGTGCTCCTTTCTAATGTACTAGTGGCATGCATTGCACTAACATGAGTGTTGTGCAAATTCTTGAGCTCTGGAAATGTGGGGCATAGGTTTGTTTCATGTCCCAAATATCTAAACAATAACATGGTTGGTGCAGGGTAGTATTAAGTACCATGGGGATTTCAACTTTGGTTATTTGATGCTCCCAATATTGGGTTTGGTAAAGACTAGTGGTGGTTTTGTCATTGGGAGTACAAGAACTGTGGGTGGTACTGATGGTATGCATGTGGGTGCTATTGGAATGAAATTATAGTGAGGTATTGGTTTTAGTGCCATATCAAGATAAGGTGGTGTGAAGTACTACACTGGTAATCACAAATTAATCCCAACTAATGTGAGTTGGGACATCACCAAAGTTCCTTATACTCCTATGGAAGGAACAAGAAAGGTATATAAAACACTGGTGGCACCGATGGATTTATGAATTTCTCTATGCCACGACTAGTTTTAGGACTTGATGTTAGTGTGGAAGGGGATTGTGACTTGCCTTCATAGGTGAAGATAGTGCACATAAGATCATCTGTGGATGTAGAGATAACTGGTGGGGGGCCATAGTATGTCACTAGAAATCCATAATATTTGTAAATGCCCATACCTCTATCAACATATAATGAGGGAGTGGTTAATCCTATGGTGGGTAGGATTTTTTTCAGGGTTTAAGTTGGGGTGAGAGTCATAGTAATTTAGTTGGTCAAGGGTGATGATTTTCCCATTGTGAGGAAACACCATGCTGTAGAAATATGATGAAGCTACTACCTTCATGGCGTACATGTAAATGTCCCAACATAATACTATAGTCGAGTTGAGTGTCAACCACTTCGACATCCAAGAGTACCATTTCCCCCCCAGCTCAATGGGGAATTTTTGGTAAGACCCAATGGTTTTTTATGGTCTCCAATCATAAGCACGGAGGGATATAGATGAGGGGACTAAATATGGTGAGCCTAGATGCTTCCAAATGTGGGTAGACAGCACACAAGTATATTCTCCTTCATCAACTATGCATCAATAGATGATTGTGTTCTTGATGGTGACTAGGATATGGAAATCGTTTGATGAGGGTTATATTCTTATATCTCCTTTGTCGAGGTCGAAGGTTATTAAGTGTGAATTGGAAGGGTCGATTTCTCCCAATGTGCTAAGCAATGCATTACTTTGAGAAGGGCATGATTGTAGGACTTCTAATGTTGACATGGCGGTGGGGGACTGGGACAAATCATCCACAAAGTTGTTATGTGAAACTTTCATATGGGGTTTTTAGGAAGTTCATCGAAGCGATGTATTATGGATCCAAGGGACCTGATCATTCCTTGGAATGGGTGTCTGTAGAGGAAAACTAGAAGTAGCGGGAAAATACACCCTTTGTGGATGGTCAGGAGTTCCATAACCCTTGTTGTGGGTCTAAATATTGATATCAACCATGTTAATGTAGAAGTTTTGGAAGGTTCCATTGCCTGATGGTAAAGGCTCTTGTTGTTGGGAAACCACCCCTTGGTTGGAAAAGGATTGTTGTAACACAACCTGCTAAAGTTGTGGGGCATTTGGTGGTTGAGGAGGATTGGTTGTATCCTTTTTCCTTGATTCAATCAATTATTGACATTCTGGTATCAATGGACAATGATGAGTGTAATGCCCATATTCTCTGCACATAGAGCAAGGAAAGTTTGTATGAAGGTTGGAGTTATTTCCTTTTTTGGAGGGATTGTTAGTCCCCTCATTTGGGTGACCCAAGTTCTAGTTCTATTAGGGAGGGAGATTTACCCCCTTCCCTTGTTGGTAGTGTTACACCTCAAATTGTCACTTTGTACACCATTCAGAGATTTCATGCCATACCACCATGAAGAATGTTATCACTCAATATTTTCCTGTGTTGTGGCAGTGTTGAAGCCTCGGGTATGTAGGTTGCTGGAATGGGTTCCAAGGCTAGCAACAGAGGGTGAAAACCCAATCTGAAAGGCTTCAAACTACTCTGCGCAAGAGAAATTCTATCCCCAGACTGTTTGGTATGGTTAACTCCCACAGATATAAAGGCCTCCGCTGGCACTTGTGTGGGTTGATACTGAAAGGATCTATCTTCCTGTAATGGAAGATCAAGGGTTTTCTATCTCTAGAAGTAAGTTTGCTTTAAAGGAAATATAATCTAAGTTAGATCTAAATTAAAGAAGTGTTCTTTGGTGTGCAGGATAACCTGATCTATAAATTAACAAGTATCTTCACCAATTGACAGAAATGTGAAATGGATCTTTACTTATTATCTTAAGATAGAGTCAAAAAATGAAAATTAAACGATTGTAACTTAAGGGTTGAAGCACATGCACTATTATCATGTTATATCATGATAATTGAAAAATTAACATTAATTAATAATATATGTTAATCATTTGCAGAAATAGATAAATGTACTAAATAAATAAATTCATTTAAAGCATAAGACACACAGATTATAAGTTAAGACAAATCCAACCATAGATCAATGTATTGATTATAATTGCAAAATCCAACAATGTTCATTCAATAATATTAAGGTGAAAAAATCGGATATCATCAAAGAAATTTGACAAAAGACAAAGAAGATGCCAAAAGAAACTAACTTTGATTCATCAGGTTTGCAATAAATTACAAGATCTCAGGTGAAACAACGTTTATCCAGTCCTTCTCTGTCGATTTTCTCCCCTCTCCCCTATGAGATATCTATCCCTTAAATAATAATTACAATAAAGATACAAAGGATAGAATTCCCATAAAGCAGGGATTACAAAATCAATATAATCTAAGAATGGCCAAGGGCATCTTTCCACTTGGCCCAAATTTCTAACAATTCATCTACATCAAGGTATTTTTCCAACTCGAGTCCTAAATGGGAATCACACGTGAGAGATTCAATCTCATTTTTCCTCAATCTGTGCCAAGTACGCAGAAAGATGTGGATCTTAGCCTCGAGACTGATAGGTTGCTTGATGAATTTGTCAACTTCAGAAATATGGATGTGCTCGAGTTGCTGGACCTGTTCTTTGACCTTCAAACACCTGTTGTCCACTTGCTCAATCATCAAATTTGGTGGGCATGATTTCTCAATAAGGTCCATTGTGGGAAACTATAACATGACCATGATGTTGTTTGCAACATACCACCTCCTGCTACAAGTTGCTTGTGCCTTCTTAATTGCTTCTTCAACCATGTCAGAAGTATTTAGCCAGGCATTCAAAGATGTTCTTATTCTCCTGAACTTGAAGCTATCTAAGACAGGGATATCCTCAAGTTTTTCCTTGATATACATTTTCCAATCATAAATATCCTCAATGGCCTTGGAAGCTTGCTGCCTTTTATTGACTTGCTGCTCAAGAGTAACAGATAGTTTCTCAAAAGCATTATAAGTTTCCTGAATATCATTCAGGGAACTAAATAACTTAGCTAAGAGTTTGTGGTGCTCATCATTAACCTCAAGGGAGAAATCCTTGAACTCTTTCTTAGAGAATCTTGGAAATGAAGTGGCTGCATTGGCAAGTGCATCCTTTAGCTACTGTTCCAGTATTACTATCTTCTTAGCATTGACAGTATTTAGGACTTGTGCATCTTGCAGTTCAACTTGGAGAGAAGTATTATGTTCTTGCAAGTCCTTGAGCTGACTTTGATACTCATTCCTTAATTCATGAAGCTGAGCTTCATGTTCCTCATTAATTTTAACTTGTTGCTCCTGGAGCTTCTTCAATTCTTCTTTACTTATGTCAATCTCCTTATTCAGTGAAGTTACTGAATCAAAATTGGCTCCAGCAAATGCCCCCATAGCTGTAGCAGTATCTATAGTTTCCATGAGAGAGAAATAGTTCATCAGCTTCTTCAAGATGTAATGAGTGAGATAGACGAGAGGATAGACCGAAGGATAAAGCAACTTACAAAATAAGGACACATACTTCCTTATCAACCCAATTACAATTACTTCCACTCTGCCTCTCCATATCCATCTCCACCTCCCATTACTTCAACTCTACCATTCGAAAATCCACACGATAATGAATTAATGCACAGAATCCGTGAGATAGACCAAAGATTAAGAGAAGTTAGAGAACAACGTGGATTGTTACCATCTCGAATATCCCAAATAGCTGCGTACGACGAGTTTCTCGCCCAACCGATGCGACTCACCCCGTTACAGGAAGCAACACCAGTCATCGACCCAATGGTTGTGCATCGGATAGCCATTTCAGGTGAGCATATCAAGGATAACAATAATATCTCTTCATCGTGCCCAGTTTTCCATTTCGATTTTGTATTGGATGAAGAGGCATGTCAACTCAAGTGTGGCCATATCTACCACCATGTTTGCATTTCCCCATGGCTCAATGTTTTTATTTCCCCATGGCTCAGATCTACAGGTACACGCCCAGTTTGCAGAAAAAAACACTAATCCAAACACATTCAACTTCTTATAATTGGTTTTTCCTAAAAAAAACAATTACTTATTTGGGACCAAAGATGGAATTTGACGGGCATTTTCCCGTTTTCGGACATTTTGCCCGTCAAATACGGCAAAAAAAAAATTTAACCCGTTTTGTAGGACAATCAAATATTTTTATAAACCGTTGTTTTGACGGTCTATAATTTTGCGAAAACGTCATTAGCGTGTGTAGCAGACTAGGAGTAGGGCCCAGCCTCCAGATGTCCCCATCCAGGCCCTAAGCCTCCCTCTCGGCGCTCGGTGCTCGGTCATTCAATTTCAGGCTGTCCCTAAGTTCCAACTTGCAAACCATGAAACTGTGAACCCGTTAATCACGTATCCAGGTCAGGGATTCAACATGAAAGAGGTCAAGAGGTGGCCCATGGCAGTGGGTTGAAGAAAATTTAATCGCTGACCTCAAGCAAGTGATTCACGTCTCCCCATCATTTTCTAAGGGGGGAGGAATGATCCGAATTTTAGGGGGCATATGGTCTAAATTCGGATGTATAAGCCATAAAAAAATTAAATGGAGAGGCCACCCTCTCCCACCCATGGTATTTGGTAGCACATAGTTTTGGCCCATGGTATGGCCTCAAGACACATTGTAATAATTCTATATAAAGGCCTAGCAAGCCTTCTCATAATAACCAGTTACTCATTTGGTTTCTCTCCTATTTTCTATTGTTCATTGTGAGATTAATTAGATCTGAGTGACTTATTGGTAATTAGTTTCAGAGGTTGGGCTCCTCTTTGAGCCTCACCTCCCATTCACTTCATATGTTTTTGTTCATGCTTATTCTCATGCAAGATTAGTGTTTTTCATGTGAATTTTATGACAAATTTGCTTGTTTAATCTCCTCCTCTCTTGGCATTCAAGCCTTCCGGTTCTCAGCTCCCAAGATCCAAATCATACTTTTACATTCCTGAATGCACGAGAGAGTGACACATGGCTAGGGTGGTTTTAATTCAGGGTTGCAAAAATTAATTAACCTCTATGCATCTTCATGGCCCTTAATCATTCTCAGTCTTCGATCAAATCTCTTTGATCCTCCCAGACTCACATGACTGTCGCGGGTCCCATTACCCCTCAGATCTACACACCTCATGTCTGGACCCAACATAACATCACTTCTCATGAGGTCGAAAGCAGTTTCAGGGTCCAAGAAGAGTGGTTTCCTGGACCTGCTTTTACGAGCCTTAATGCACGAGAGAGCGACACATCATCGAGCGGTTTACCGCTTCAGGGTCATGTAACTTTGTTATCCACCATGCATGTTCAAGTTCATGAGATAGTGTGAGTTGTTGATATTGATCTACACAATCTCCCACAACTGACATGACTGACGAGGGTCCTATCCCTTCTGAAATTGCTGCCTGTCACATCTACCCACATCACATCAGTTCCTATTGGACCCAAAAGGTGGTTTCAGGCTCCAAGAGAAGTAGTTTTCCGAGATCGCTTTTACGTTCCTAAATGCACCAGAGGACGACACGTGGACGTGGCGGTTTTCATTCAAGACTGCAAAAATAAGTTAAATATCGTGCACCTTTATGAGCCTGAATCACTATTGACCATGGATCTACCTTAATGCTCATTGGTTAGATCCTATCCACCTTCACACTCCATCCCTTATGGTCACATGTGCACAGAGATCTGATGTGGCTGGTCCACATCGAACCCTCTTCCCACGCAACTCCTCCATGTCATACCTCCTGCCCACGTGGATCCTCCACATCACCCTACCACATGGCACTGGCGAGGCCCAACTAAATTTCCCAATTTTCAAAATTTTGGGTTTGTGTAAGGTTTTCATTGGGAAATAAGGGGAAAGTTTCGAAATTGATTTCAAACTTACTCCGCAACTCTTAAATTTCATTTTACAGAAATGGATTTCCTACATAACCAGTTCTGATTTTTTCCTATAAATCGTGATTCCTGGCCCACATATCTCTGGCATTGCAACCAGAAGCTCTAATACCACTTTGTAGCACCCCCCTCACCCAATCCAACCATCGAGTGGGGACATTGGCCAAATCTGGGCTCTCAAATTTTTCCCCAAATCCATAATACGAATTTCAACAAAGAAAATGTGTGCAAAACATAAATAAACATGCACAATGGAATTCAAATCTATCCACACACATCTAGTATGAAAATACAAGCATAAACATTACAGGCATCAAATAAAACATTTTAGATTCAAATATATGAGAATACTTATCTTAAAGAAATGTAGATCCAAGCAACTGCTTGTGTAGGAGCGCTTTTCCACCCAACCATAGGCACTATGTCCAACATATACTCTTTCTGTTGCTTAGAGGCCACCCACAAGCTAGGATATGAGGCCACCAGGGTGAAGGAAACACCTATATGCTTCTATCTCTCAGCCCACAACCCATTTTTCTCTCTATGCTTAGCTAAATGCTCATACATAGCTCTACATGGGTCTCACTTAGCCCTCACAGCCTGGGCTTCTACAATACCTGCCCCACACAACACCCTTCTAGCTTAGGCATCTGCTTCACCGATCCGCGGTTCTCTTGGGAAATCCATCTTGCTGGGTGCTTCCAGTGCATGCATAGAAGAATTCCAACCTGATGTTTGATGTTATAGAACCACCTAGAGCCTCAACTTGTGGCTTCTCTAGCATATATGAGCAACAAAACTCAAAGGTAAGGGTTCCTAGCTTTCCCAACCTCTCTGCTCACCTACAACCAACAATATTCACTTCCAAATCTATAGCATGGTCTCCAAATTCAAATTTTTGGGTTCAAAACAGCATGGTAAGTTCATGGGAAGCAAGGGAGAGCTCTGCATCTTCTAAATCTTCATGTAAGAATGAGACAAATGAGGGTTGACTCCAAGGGATATGGGAAAATGGTGAAAATCCAACTGACATAACTTCTGGTAGTAGAAGAAAGGACTCCTAGTAGTTGTAGACTAAATTCTGTCATGTCATAACTATCACAAAATTGCAGTCAGTCACATGTTTCAATAAATACATGGGGTGACTTTTCCCACCAACCACACACATGTATTAATGATTGGAAAATGGTAAAAAACGGAGATAATTGGCTTATTCTCATCACATGACAAAATTTTGGGTGAGTTCTAAGGTTGAAACTTGGCAGCAAGGATTTAGTTACCCATGGACACCCTTTCCTCTTCCCCTCTGGTGGAATCATAGCCCCTTTGGTGCTCTTTCAACAACTATTGTTGGACCATTTTATTATTTATGCACATAATATTTACATATATTCTAAATCAGCATAAAATCCAACCAAAAAATCCAAATAAAATATAAACATTATACATCCCTAGACATTCACTACTCGGGACTTGGCCTTGAGCTCCGCACTAGGAATTCACACTGGCATATTTACATCATTTACATAAGTTTGGATAAATACATTCCAAGTAAAAACTAGGGGTATTACATCTATGTTGTCCTCAGGTTCTCCAACATAACATATTTCATAATCCACCATGCCACACAGATCCCTGAATACTCTCTTGACTGGAGTCAAGTTCTCTTTTCTTGGTGTCGACGTGTACCTACTCAATACTCCCACTGCATGAGCAATATCAAGTTGAGTCCATATCATAACATACATAAAAATACCTACAACACTAACATAGGGAACATGTAACATCATGTACTCTATTTATTCTCGTATCTTTGGATAGTGTTCATCAGATTGTTTGACTCCCAGAAGAATAGGGACCTTGATTGGTCTACTCTCCTACATGTTGAAACATTTCATAATTTTCTTGGCATATTTTCTTTGAATTAACTAGAGCCTTCTACCTACATGATCTCTTTGTGTTTTCATTCCAAGAATGAAATTTACTGCTCCAAGATCCTTCATGTCGAACTTGGAGGATAGTTGTAGTTTTACCTCCTTTTTCATATCCATGTTATTTCTGACCAACAACATGTCATCAACATAGAAAACTACATATATAAAATGACCATTGACTTTATTCCCATAAACATGGTGATCATCCTGACTTCTCACAAACCTCAACTACTGGATATACCTATTGAAATTATGATACAACATCTTGGGTGGTTATTTTAGACCATAGATAGACTTTTTGAGCTTGCATACCATCTCCTTTCCTACTTCAAGATCACCATGAATAAACTTTATCTTTGCATCCATCTAATCTATATCAAGACCAAATGGTACAACTAAATACATTAGTACTCTTATGGAAGTTAGATTACCAATAGGAGAGAAAATATCACCAAAGTTGACTCATCAACATAGGAATATATTTTTGCTACCAATCAAGACTTGTACTTATCGCCTTAACCTGTTGCATTCAATTTTTTTTCGAAAACGCACTTATGTCGACGTGTTTCCTTCCATTTGGTAATGTGATTAGATCCATTTTTTCATTCTTATTCAAGGACTCTGTTTCTTCTTACATGGCCCTTTTCCAAAATTTACACTTTGTTGAGTCGATTGCTTCCTTTACGGACCTGGGATCATCTTTTATGGTAGATAACACAAAAGAAAATTGAAATTTAGGTGGACTATACCTTTCTGGTTGTTGACTTGCTCGACCAAACCTCCTGAAGTATGGAGTCTATTGTTCAACCTCTTCATCAGATTCAATCGACTCACCTAAATCCGGACCTTCCTCATTCGTTTCAAACTTTTTCTTTTCTTTTCTTTCTCTCTTTAAACTTTTCATTCCTGGAAGTACCTACAACTTCTCTAAAGATCACATATCTATTATAAATTTCTTTCCTTGTAACTGGATTCCATATCTTATACCCTTTCAGTCGATCCTTGTACCCAATGAAGATGCATTTTTCCGACTTCTTATCAAGTTTGTTTCTTTTCTCCTTTGGGATATGCACAAATGCATCACACTCAAAACTATGAGATGTGTAAGAGAGGTAATTTTACCATCCCATTCCTCATATGGATTCTTTTCAACCAGAGTCATTGACGATGACCTATTCACCATGTAATATGTTGTGTCAACCGCCTCTACCCAAAATTCTTGCGCGACTCACCATTGAGCATACTCCTCTCTTTCTCCATTAGCGTTATGTTCATTCTTTCAACAAATCCATTCTATTGAGGTGTGTATGGAGTTGTGTTTTATCAAGATATACCATGATGTCTATAGAACTATTTGAATTTCTTTCCACATAATTCTTCTCTAGTATCAATTCTTATCACCTTGATATTTTTACCAGTCGGATTCTCCATAAGAGATTTGAACTCTTGAAATTTCTCAAAAACCTCTCATTCCTTCCTTAGAAAATATGACTGTGACATTCTAGAGAAATCATCTATAAAGAAAAATAATACTGAGATCCTACTAGTGAAGGTACTGACACACATCCAAACACATCACTATGTATTAACTCCAATATTTCCTTAACCCTAGCAGCACCAGATGAGAACCTTACATGACTCTGTTTACCATAAATACAATGTTCACAAAATTCAACTTCAATATGACATTCAGGGATTCCTTTGACCATACCTTTATTATGTATATAACGAAGACCCTTCTCACCTATATGTGGACCATTCCTTGATGCAACAACATGGTCGAGTCAACTATACAAGTAGATGTTCCATCAGATTCAATATAGATTACATTAGCACATTCATTAGTGTTTGTCCTTCCCAATAGCTTGTACAATGTTCTATTATGAAATCCTCTCATTAGTAACATTTCACCTCGCACCATCTTGCACATATATTCCTCAAATATAGACTACACACCTGTGAAATTCCACAGGGGTAGATCACTAAGCTTGAATAAACCTCACAATTTCACTGTGTTAATTGCAGAGAAGAATAAGCAATGAATATGATCAAATTCACATAAACTCAAAAGATGTGAGAAATTGTTGTTGATACATTCATCAGTTGTAAGATGGAAAAAATATGTTAATACAATAGAATGAATTCGATACCCCTAGGAGAGTTCGAAGTCTCCTCAAGTCATGGCTTAGTTTGCATTGGAACGATCTCCCGATAAGGTCTAGTGGCCACCGATGGTTAATGATCAGTCAACCGGAGTAGAAATTAGCATAACTAAACCATGTGGGAACAAAAATAGGGAAGGAGAGTCCAAGGAGGGTGCATAACTAGCTTCCAGTGGTCAAGGAGGGTGCTCCTACACTAGTAGCAGTCAACTAGGAGCTACATTAAATTAACTGAGCAATCAAGGGGACAAGGTTCCCTAAATCATGGAACTAACTGATAGATATCATAAATCAATGCACGAGGGCACATTTGTAACTCCAGTGATGGAAACAAGTCGCATGAGTGGCTAGGAAGGCTAATAATGGCCAAAAACAAGCTCCAAGGGTCCGGAATAAGGACTAGGTGCTAGGAGACTCCACTTTTGATGCATTGATGCATGTAGTGCTGCATGGAATGCATGCATGCATTGCATGCAAAACCAAGATGTGATGGTGAGAATATTCCAACACCCCCTCTTAAGCTGGACTATGAGGAAAAAATAGGGCCTTGGTTACTGAGACCAAAGGTCACCCCGTACAACAATCTAAAAAAGTGTGAGGAAAGAGGGAAAACCCAGTGGGAAAAACCCCCCCCTCAATATAGACTGTAAAAAATCTAATCAATCAAGGTATCACTCACCCCAAGAAGGGATCGTAGGTAAGTGAACTTCTTCACTGAAAAATTCTTGGTGAAAATATCTGCAATCTGCTCTTCTGTAGGACAATAGAGAAGTGTAATGGTATGATCATGCACCAATCCTCGGATGTAATGCATGTGTATCTCAATATGTTTGGTTCTTTTTCTCAGAACTAGATTTGTAGAAAATCCTGATAGCACTCTGATTGTCACAATAGATGACTGGTGGAGTACTGTAGTGAATCCCAAACTCTGACAAGATGCCCTGCAACCAAATGCATTATGTGGATGCATTCACTGCACCTCTGTACTCAGCCTCAACTGATGAAAGAGCTAGAGCAGTCTGATTTTTGCTCGACCAACAGATAGGACCAAATCCAATCATGAAGACAAAACTAGATGTAGACTTCTGATCTGAGTTGTCTCCAGCACAATCTGAATCTATATACCCAACTAGGTACAATGGATACCCAGCTGCATATTGAATACCATAGGTCTTCGTTCCTTGCACATAATGAAATATCCTTTTGGTTTCTTTCTAGTGAAGCTCATGAGGCTCCTGCATGTATCTGGAGACAACACTAACTTCATAGGATATATTAGGGCGAGTATGTGTAAGAAACAAAAGACTCCCGAAAAATTGCGGATACATAGTACTATCCACCAATTTGAAGAAGAACCATCCTCAAGGATGATCCCTAAAAGAAAAGGAAATGTTGATGGTTTGCATTTCGTCATGTGAAACCTGTCAAGTAGATTTGATGCATATTTGGACTGTGCAATCTTGATTCCCGAATCACTCTGAGAGACTTCAAGACCAAGAAACTGCTTTAGCAGTCCCAAATATGACATAGAGAAGGAGTTCTGCAAAGATGTTTTGATAGATCTAAGACACGAAGAGAGACTCCCTGTAATTAGTAAATCATCAACATAGAGGAAAATAAGGAGTAGAGAGTTACTATCATGTCTCATGTAGACATTTGAATCAGAATTACATCTCTGAAAATATTGTGACAACAAAAAAGAGTCCATCTTAGCATACCATGCTTGGGGAGCCTCCTTGATCCCATAAAAGGACTTCCTCAATCTGCACATTAGTGAAGGATCATCAATGTATCCTTCATGTTTCTTCATGTAGATATCCTCCTCTATATATCCATGAAGAAAATCACTCTTGGCATCCATGTGATGCACTTCCCAGTGCTTGGATGCAGCAAGATCCAGAACAAGACAGATGGAATCCATCTTTGTAATAGGAGAGAAGGTCTTTGAATAGTCGATCCCTTGAACTAGTGAGAAACCTTTAGAAACCAAGCAGGCCTTGTACTTTCTTGTGACTCCATCTGAGTCCATCTTTGTTCTGTATACCCACTTGCATTGAACAAGCTTCCTAACAGGAGGAAGAGAAACAAGCTCCCAAGTCTCATTCTTTGAAGAGATTGGTACTCTTCATCCATAGCTGATATCCATATCGGATCTTAAGAGGCCTCAAAGAAATTTTTTGGATCTGATCCAATCATAAGAAAACATCTGTTAGAAAGAAATGGATCTGTGTGATAGATTGCAAACCTTTCATTTTGAAACTCGGATCTAGTTATTCCTGGATCTTGTGGATCTCCAACAAGATCACCGACAGATTCAAGGTTCATACCATCCCATATTGGAAGAGAAGGTGGATCTTTAGGTGCTAGATATTCAAGTTCTTGTGGATCTGGATCTAGCATTCACTCATCTTCACTTTCGGAGTTAGAATCTGAACTTTCATGAGAGGATGCTTTTTTGTCTTGCTTAATAGGTTGTGGTGGAGTAGTTGGCAAGCTATCTTCATGACATGGTGGGAATCATGCAATGGCCATTCCTCAAACTGAACACTTCTCTCAAGAAATGTCTACATGGTAGATAGATCTATCAGTTTGTAGGCCTTTGCACTCAGTTCATAACCAACTAGTATGCACTCTTTTATTTGTGTCTATAAGGCTCTCCTCTTCTCAGATGGAATCCTTGCCCAAGATTTGGATCCAAAGACTCTCATATGAGACACATATGGTTTGTATACCATCCATGCTTTGAAAGGGTTTTTACCTTGTAGTCCTTTTTGAGGAACTCTATTCTGGAGGTAAGCAACATAGTTGACAGCTTCCTCCCAAAGTCTAGGATCCAATCCCTTAGACTCATCTCTTTCAATGTTTTGTTCATTCTATCTGCTACACCATTATGATGTGGTGTGTAAGGAACAGTGTGCTGCATATATATACCCTCATCTACACAAAATAACTGAAACTCATTCTTTACATACTCTCCTCCATTGTCAATATGAAGGACCTTGATCTTCTTATCAGAGAATTTTTCTATAGAAGATTTAAAGAACTTGAAGTATCCAAAGACTATTGATTTCAACTTAAGAAAATATACCCAACTGAATCTAGAATAATCATATATGAATGTTAAGATGTATCTTTCATTATTCAAAGATAGGCGAGGAAGAGGTCCTGGTATATCACTGTGAATCAACTCAAGAGGTGATGAGGCTCTCTTTTCCTTTCCTTTCTCAAACTTGTGCTCTGGATGCTTACCAATCAAGCAACCTTTACAGGTGCCTTTATCAAATATGATGTTTGGAATCCCTTCAACCATTTTATGATTGTGCAGTTCTTGCAAATATTTGTAGTTGAGGTTCCCAAACCTCTCATGCCAAAGTATGCTCACTTCATTTGCATGAGTAAGAAGTGCACTTTGTTTTGAGTAAGGTAAGAAGTGAGAAAATTCATAGAGTTTAGAATGGTGATCTACAATACCTTGTGCAATGATATTCCTTGATGAGATCTCTTGTATTTCAACCACATTAGGAGTAAAGATTACCTTCTTTGGAACTACTGTATGGGTCATTTGGTAAACAGAAAGGAGGTTAGCTACAAGAGTAGGAACATAGAGTACATCATTGAAGTACCTATGATCTAGATTGATCCTTCCAATCCCTTCTGAGGAAATGTCTGAATCATCTCCCATTAGAATATAAGGCCCAACAGTGGGTTCGAATTCAGAGAATAGATCCTTTCAAGTAGACATGTGTTTGGATGCTCCAGAATCTATGATGAAGGAGGAATCATTCGAAGTGCCAGCCATGAGTGCATGACACCTCCCTTTGTCCTTTGATTTAGGATAAAATTCTTTTCTTCTAGCATTTGCAGGCACTGGAAGATTTTTTTTCTCTAGAATATAGGCCATAAGATCAATGGTCTTCTTCATGCAAGCACTTTCAGGATGAAAGCCTCTGTTACAATATGGACATTCGGTCTTCTCTTTTGGTTTTTCTTGCCTCTCTTTGGATTCAAGGTCCCTTCTGACTGTTTTGGAGTCTCCCTTGACTTATGCTCATAAGGTTTATTTTCCTTACCCTTTTGCTTCCCTTTTCCATTCACATTATTTCCTTCACCTGCAGTAAGGGCTTGATCCCTCTTTGGTTTTATCAATCCCATCTACACCAATTTGTCCTACTCCTTTGAGAGAGAGGGGATGAATGCATCTAGAGTGGGAATTTTCCAGTTTGGGATGGAAATATTTTTTTTTTGGAAGGTGGATACAAACACATAATAGACTGAACCCAATTTTGAAAGAATAGCAATGATAAGCTGCTTGTCATCCTTCTCAATTCCACATAGCTTTAGCTGTAGAACCAAGTTCTTGAACCTTATGAAGAAATATATGATAGATTCTAAACTACTGGGGCTCAGTGAGATGAACTCATTTTCCAATTGATGTCCTCTCAAATCATCTTGTTTCCCAAATAAGGATTCGATCTTTGTCCAAACCTCCTTGTGATTTTTTAGACCAGTGAGATGAAAGAGTAGATCTTCGAAAATGTTGAGGAGTAGCAATCCAACTGCTCCATCAAGTTTGTTTAGATACTTGGGTTTTTCTGTAGCACCATTTGGTTCGACCTCAGTCCCATGTAAAACTATGTGGAGACCTCTATTGAGCATGAATATCTATATTTTTCCCTTCCATTCGAATTAGTGGAAGGAGGTGAGTTTTGGAATCAAGGGGAGATCTATAGTAGCTACTGAATTTCCTTGTGATGATGGAATAGCCTGCAAAAACAATGAAATTTATCTGGAGGATTGTTACAGAATCTATTGAACACTACTTCAGGATAGTAGGAACTTTTATCCGCATTGTTCACACCTGGATATACCTAAAAGGATTTCTCCAATGAATTCAAGGAAATATCACCAGGATTTGTTGTGGAAATCCATAGGCTTCTGGTGCTGTACTGAAAAACAGTTGCTCAATAAACTGCTGCTAATGCTGCAACTTTAAAATCTCTTACAAGATCTGATACCATGTGAAATTACACAGGGGTGGATCACTAAGCTTGAACAAACCTTACAATTTCATTGTGTTAATTGCAAAGAAGAATTAGCAAGAAATATGATCAAATTCACAAATAAACTCAAAAGATGTGAGAAACTAATGTTGATACATTCATCAGTTGTAAGATGGAAAAATATGTCAATACAATAGAATGAATTCGATACCCCTAGGAGAGTTATAGGTATCCTCAAGTCATGGATTAGTTTGCATTGGAACCATCTCCCGATAAGGTCTAGTGGCCACCGATGATAAATGATCAGTCAACTGGAGTAGAAATGAGCATAATTGAACCATGTGGGCACAAAAATAGGGAAGGATACTCCAAGGAGGGTGCATAACTAGTTTTCAATGGTCAAGGAGGATGCTCCTAAACTTAGTAGCAGTCAACTAGGAGCTACAATCAGTTAACTGAGAAATCAAGGGGACAAGGTTACCTAAATCATGGAACTGACTGATAGATATCCTAAATCAGTGTAGGAGGGTGCATTTGTAACTCCAGTGATGGAAACAAGGTGCATGATTGGATAGGAGGGCTAATAATGGCCAGAAACAAGCTCTAGAGGGCACATAATAGGGACTAGGTGCTAGGAGACTCCACTATTGATGCATGGAATGCATGCATGCATGCAAAACCAAGATGTGATGGTGATAATATTCCAACAATACCTGCATTCCCCATCTTACTAACTGATATCAAGTTTCGATTCAAAAATGGGATATGAAGTACTCTTGGAAGTGTTCCTATTCTTCCATCTTTTTGTTAAATTTTGAGCATTAATTCACAATACTCTAGGATCTTTGCTGAGAGAATAACATCTACAGTATATCAATGCATGACAATCACAATATGACAAGCATCACAAGAATCAAAAGCATAAGAGACAAGAGACACAGAGTTTCCGTGGGGAAAACCCTAAGGTGAAAAACCCCACAACTTCCTCAGAGATAGAGAGAGCAATGGCTCAACCAAAGTACAACCAAATAACACTGAGATAGTCTCCTGATAGCAGATGATCCTCCTCCTCACTAGTGCGCCACTTTTCAAGTGAGAGTGAGTTACTTTTCCGAGTGAGTAAAATAGAGATCTCTGATCTCTATTTATACTAACCTTTTTGCCCAGTGACCTTATGGGGCCGACTTGTCTATCTAGATACATCCACATTATATTATATATAATTCAGGGCCGACCCCACATGGTGGTCTAATAACCCATCAGCAAGTACACACACTTGTGACACTTTTCAATCCACATGACGACACTTCCTTATAGAGGAATAACACATCTCTTATAAGGGTACAATAAATATATATAAAATACACAGATGAAATACATTCCGAAGTTACATATACATCAACACTTTTAGTTTAAATCGAAATTTAAATCGTCCAACTATCCTGGTCAATGACTCATCTCCCAATAAAACATAACCACCATCGATATTCTCATACTCACTAACTATTCTTCATGAGGTGTCATATGATATGATGCATTGAATTCTATAAACCAAGATTCATGATTTGACTATGTACTTGTGGAGGCCAAATACACATCTCCTTCTCTTCTTGCAAAGTATTACCATCAGGGAACTAACCTTATTTAAATGCTTTGATTTTCTCAAATTCGATTGACTTGCAATTTCATCTATAATTGTCAAATTTACCCCATTACCAACATGTTTTCATTGTTAATGGACCAAGGGATCTAGTCTTAGACCTACCCCTCGACTTTAATATTCTACGAGAGGTTTTTCCTTTTCCTCTGTCTATCGATCAACCTCTTAGCTTCAAGGATTCATGGGTCGAACCTTCCATGTTCTTTTGTCACATATATTCTAAAAATAGATATGTGACCACTGTTATTGGACAATCTACTCAAGCAGACGCGAGCCAGATCTCCCTAGTTCAATGCGAATCTATAACAAATAAGAACAGAACATAAAGCTACTTTCCTAGATCAGATTAGAGATCGAGTAATTAGACGTCTTACCATCAGATTTGTAGATCTTTCTCCTCATTATTTCTCCAAGCTACGCGGTCGTTAGATCTGTAGCTGCAATCCTCCTCCAACAAGCCAAGCCAAATCCTCCAAAGGAAATGTAAGCCTCCCAATAGATGGATAGGGATCACCTAGGCTAATTCTACCAACATGTAAGTGCTATAGACTTCCCCTCTTTAGAATGGAGAGGAACTTTGTATTTATAGGACCAAGTGGATAGAGTAGGTTGAGGATCATGGGGAGAGGGCTAAGGGATCCTCCCTTGAGGTTAGGGAACCGTAGGACAACTCACCTAGGAGTTAGGAATAGAGATCCACCTCATCCAAGTTCTAGAGATCAATTGAAAGCTACCTTTATCCAAATTAACCAACCCCGGTGCAAGCTACATGAAGGCAACCTGCTCCTAATAGGGGAAACGCAGGATGCACAAAGTCAACATGCGCCACCGACGTAGTCTGACAGAATACACTCTGTGCCGAACCTAGTTGTGCGCTTCTTGCTCAAAGACAACATGCGCCGACACAACTAGAAACTGTGGAAAAAGGGCATCAACTTGCTCTACATGACTTCTTGATCAGGGAAAACTTTAGGGATTGAGGGACTGAGTTAACAAGGGACTCATGATGACGAGATTTAGGTCTAACAGAATGGCCCCAAAGCATGAAGCTGGAAAAACAAGACAGGTGAAGTACTTTGAAATATGGATGGCAAGGACTTGTTGGATGTAATATGTTGTTGCAATACAACTGAATCTGAGCTACTAGTCTCACATGACTCACCACATGGCTACTGACCAATACATTGCAGATCCATGGTAGTAAAGACCGACTGAACACAATCATGGCTACTAGACAAAATCGTAGATCCATGATGAGATGATAACATAGCCATGACCAATACAAAGTGGATCTGTGTAATATGACTCAAACAATCTCCATCGCAACCTGGGTAAGACATGATTTCCCTAGGTTCTTCAAGATGAACTTGCAATTATATGAATCTATCCATGTGATTACAATGTTTTGGAGTCAAACATGGTAAAAACCACTTGATTACCGGTCATTGATGTATATCGTTAACAAGTGAGAGGGAAATCACCATTAATGTCGATGATCCCCAAGGTATCACAATACATATCACCGAGCGTGAATAAATGAGTTGAGGTTGAATGCTCGATGAAATATTTCAATCAAGAGTCAATGATGTAAACTCATGTTGAAAGAGAGGTAACCTACCATTGAGGCATGCAGGCCCAAGGTACTCGATTGGTTTCTAGATTCAGTTTTCAGACGATGTGTTGAAGTCGACAAGGATGAATCTATTGAAGGAGGGCCATGATGAATCCCCCATCAACAACACGAAACACGATAATATATGTTTGGAGAAGATCAGACAGTAGAGTAATGTGCAAGACTGACTCAAGGTAGACCGATATGATAGAAGGTGTACTAACTGCAGATGATGAGCTATGAACATCTCTTGAACATGGGCATGGCATGACTTGGCAATATTGACATGACGAATATGATACTAACCCCCAATGCGGCTAATACTAGAAGCATTCTTTGGATGATCCAAAGGAGTGACAAGACTGGTGAAATCAATATAACTTGAAGACAAACAGATTACCCAAGTACCGAAATGCAAATGCAAATGAGTGCCATGTTCAAGAGCGACTATGTACTTCATGAATTTTAGTGTAACACAAAATCTTTTATTTTTCCCCATAATGACTGATGAGTGCCTCACTTGTTTCTTAATGAGCTTGAGGAGGGTAAATAGATGCTCAGTATAGATCATCCCATTGATGAGTCCAATCCCAAATGTTTTACGAACCTAACAGAGGATGGGTTTGTCCCATGATAGGCCCTTCAATGGTCAATTTTAACGAGTCCAGAGAAGGTAAACTCGGCGTCATTTCATGTTTAGAGAGTCTGAAAAGAAATAAAGAAGACTCCAAAGGTCATTTTTCGTAAAGTTAGCCTCTTCGCCTGGAAAAGGGTAAAACAACGCGAGAGAGGACTCTTCCAGTCATTATTGGTTGGAGTATTCATTTTTTGTAAGTAGTGCCTCCTGGTCCAAAAAAGGGGCAAACTATCACCAAAAAGACGATCATTCAAATACTTTTACAAGCGTGAACACATCAATTTCGCTTGGCGATATTTTCGTATTGAGAGAGCCTGAAAATAGCTTAAAGAAAGACTCTGAGGGGTTCCTTTTTCATGGGAGTTTAACGATCCCGAAAAAGTGATAAACCATAACTCGGTGACTTATTCTCATCGTTTTACGAGCATGAGAAAGAACAAAGAGTCAGCTCAACGTCATTAATAATTGAATTTAATGAGCGAAATAACGATAAAAAGGCGCTCTATGAGTTGTTCATACATGAAAATACACACGCAATGACCACAAATGCAAAAAACAGTATCAATGAGGTACTTAACTTCACTTGCAAGCTTCAAAACTAGGTCAAAATGATTAACCGAGTATAAATGATTCCAACTATAGCAAAATAACCCACATTTCGAATAAATTAGAAAATTGTCACGTCCCCATCTAGACCCTATCAATTTAACATTTTAAATGATGTAATATTGTTATGAAATCGTGGTGAGGAGCTCAAGGCCAAGGCCCCACCATCGATTTATTGATGCATATGGTTTGCGTGCTAGCCAGGCACATTGGAACTTCAACATCGTGTAATATGCATTTTAATAAAAATACCCACAACTAGCTATGCAATGCAACAAAGAGATGGGGGCATGATTTCACAAGGAATTGGGAGGGAAAACATTCAAACCCTTGAGCCAATCAGTTCAAGCCAAGTGTCAATGAGAGAACCCATCAAACCCTCAACTACCCATGTTGACTTTTGTACCCAACCATTGATTTCTCCCAAGAGTTGGTTGAGGTAGTTAATGCCTTGGGAATGGAGAGGTATGGCTGTCCAAATTCGGGTATGGGCAAGCCACCCTTCATGGAAAATCATGTATGTCTCCTTGGGCAAGAAAAGAGCCACGAAATTGCTCTCTAATCCATTATGCAACCATTAGTCTTGCTCCCTCACGCAACTCTAGCTGCCTGGGCGTTTTCCTCCATGGTTTTTCTGGGTTTCCCTTCATCTTTTACCTGGGAAGGGGTGTTTTTGTGTTGATTACCAGTGGGGAAGAGAAAAACATGTTTTTGGGTCTTCCTGGAGGTCGTTTAGGCCATTGGAAAGGATCATAACCAGTGGGGAGAAATCGGTTTTACTCCCTGGGGTTGAAATCAAATTACTCTTTCCACAGTCTGTTTTAGTGAGCCATGATTTGGGAAAAACCCATGGACCCTGTTTTGTAAAATACCCTTGTTGTAAATGGTATCTATGCCCATTGTTTGTGCTTGCGGTGTGAGAAATGAGAATGTTGAGGTATGGGATTTGGGTATCCATTGCTTTGGATTGAGCTTGAGAATAAGCATCCATGGTTCAAATGTAGCCTGATAAACCCAGCTGTGGACTGGCTTGGCTGAGATGAAATGAGTAATTGGCAGTGAATGAGCTGGAATGTTCCCTTTCCTTGTGAGAATCATGCCCAGCTCAGGGGTGGCCTTCGGACGGACTTAGTATAAGTTGTCGAAGAGCCTATGGTTGGGTGGAACGTTGCAGCGACATAGCTAGTTGCTTAGGGTAGTTGCAAAATGAAGATAAGTTTTTTTATGTCTATGTATTTACTTCTACAATATTTAATTAATGATTATTTTGATATGCTGGATGAGCATGAATTGTGTGTGGATGTTGTTTTAATTCCGTTGTGCATAATTGATTTGTTTTACATCTGCACACTCATATTTTAATTATATGAATCTAACGAATGGGCTGAGATCATGTGAAAGCCCTAAATTTGGCATCATGTTCCCTGCCTTGCATTGGATAAATGGGTGGGTACATGACAAAAATGAATATGCTATTTTTCTATATAAAAAGAGGTAAATAGTAAAAAGAATTACTATTTTTTTTTTACCAAATTGGAGAGGTGAAAAGCGCCATTTGGAGCCGTTTTTCTTTTGTTGATTCTGGGAGCTGTGATCGATCATTTCGGACGTCGTCAGCGATAGGTAACCCTAAACTTAGCCTTTTAACTTTCCAGTGGATCACATTTTATTTTTCTTTCATTTAGGTGAGTTTTGAGCTTTTTATGTGAGGGTATTTGCACTCACAGGCCAGTGCAAGTCACCCTTTCAGGATCTGTGCCGGCGCAAAACCCGAAAGGGTGTTCTACACCGGTGGTGCACTGTCCGAAAGGACAGCCTGTACCGGCACAAACCGTCATAGAAAACTCAAAACCTACCCAAAAAAAACTCTTTTGATGATTGGGGAAAGTGCTAATGGTGTTTAAATGGCCTTTTTGACAGGTTTACAGTGACCACAATGGTTCTCGAGTGGCGAGAATGCGAGCATGAGCTCGATGATGCACAAGCAGAAAATGATCTGCAATGTATTGCCGCCTTGAGAAACTGTGGTTTGCTCAAGTATTTTTGAGTGCCGAGGATGAGGTCCCAAGTATCTTTGTTGACACACCTGGTCCAATGCTGGGACCCAGCACAGAAACATTTCCAGATAGGTTAGCACACGCTGAGCATATATGTTGAGGACATATATTTTTTATAGGGTTGTCCCAGCGAGGAAACCCTATGCCATTGACTGGATCATGAGGTGGTGATCGTACCATTGAGGACATGATCGAGTAGTGGTGTACTCCAAGTATTTCGATGACTGGTGGGAAGATTCCCATCAAGGACGTCCAAGACCGGGCCCTTCGTACCGTACTTTTTACCATTGTGAGGGTGGCTAGCAGTCGATCTTCTCATATGGAGAGAAAATTGCAGATGATGTACACCGAGGAGTGTATGGATCCCACTGTGTTCAATTGGTGTGAGGGGATCCTCACCAGTCTCCGTGATCAGTTGACCAAATTCCAGCGTGGGGCACTGAAGTAGTTTTGTTGTGGTTCGATGGTGGTAGCTTTCATGTTGGAGCGGGTGCCACACTTACACCCGCAAGTAGACCTTGAGGATCAGGATGCACGAGATACTCACATGACTAGGTGGTTAGAGGTGATGGCTCGCCATGGTGGCAGGGTTCCTATCATCAGCTTCGGCACAGGTTTCTTCACGTGGCTAAGGGGACACCTCCTCATGGTGGAGGACTACCCATACCATAAGACAGATTTTAGAGGGGACGCTGACTTGGTGCTTCCCGAGGGAGCGTAGTGGGGCAATATCGGTAAGAAAAACTAATGTTGTGTTAAATTCAGTTTATGTATTTATGATTTTTTTTGGTGTAGTGTTGATGACTTCTTACATGTTCCTTGTAGATGTGGTTCTGATACGACCGCTTGGAGTCTCTCCTCTTGCATGGAGAGGGGCGGTACCAGAGGTGGGCCCTGCAGTACAGGATGCTCTCGAGGAGTTAGAGGATCTCGAGGAGAACCTCCAAAGGATGACTTTGGACATTCCGGATCCGGCTGTCCATGACCTACCTCATCACTACCAAAATCTGATGGTCGAGGTATCATTATGTTTCGGCACACTGCTCCGAAAAGTGGCGAGGGCTGTAGTCTGCTACCATGCACGTCCTAGGGATTACTCGCATGTTTTATATGTATATACTGAAATCTTATGAGCTTCATATTTTGTAGAGATGACTCTTACTGAAATCTAGCATGCTTCAGACTTTTGTATCAGCACTACCATTTTTGTACTTTGTACCAATTCATATATACAGACACTATTAGTGGTTTTTATACATATTGTTTTCTATTGGTGATTAACGGGATCTTGTTTACATGTTTTGCTTATATAATGGATAATTTACACGTTATGTATGTTTTTACATCTTATGAATATCTTATGTGTGTGCAATGTACCAATCTAGAATGAAATTGGCCATCGAGTTAGCAACCATGTTCATATCTCGTGGAATGTGTAGGTATTGAACAGATTCAAAGGACCTTTCCATGAGATGAACTCATCGGAAAAGGCGGAGCAAAGTGGGGTCATGGATAGCGTAGATCCGGTTAATATGAGAAACCACTAGTTGTGAATCCAGATGGATAACAACGTGACTCATACCCAAGGAAAGAGCGTCGGTTAGGGTTGCAATCACTGCATGGTATTCTGCGGCATTATTGGTTGTGTATCCTAGACAATTTCCTCATGAGATGATAAGCTCACCTGTAGGGGAATAAAATACCCAGGATGTCGAAGCAAGGTTATGGGTATGCTGACTAGCGCCATCCACAAATCCATAGCAGGTTGCCATCTGCACATGCAGACAGAACATGGTATAAGTAGTGAAACAAGATCTTGACACACTAAAAAAAAGCTTCACACCACACTAAACACATGCCATGTAAAGTATATACAAGATACTTATGCGTGAAAAACTCAGGCGTAGTACCTCTTCAGGTAAATCCCATTGCGAGTCTCTCCCAAAGATATCCCATCATAATCCTCTAGTTCATATGCTCCCTTCTCCAGAACATGTTTCACAATGTAGGGCCAATGCCACATGGACTCAAACTTACCTGCCCCCAGCTTATCGTGCTTTTGGTCATATGTGAGGACCAAATCGCCCTCGTTGAAGACACAAGGTTTAACCGACCTATCATACTGATCTTTGATGTATTTCTTATGTGCCTCATTGGCAAGAGCAGCATCGCGACGGGTCTCATCGATTTTTGCTAGGTAAAGGAAGCGTTCTTCCTCGGCAGTGGTGTTCAGAAGAAGTTCAAATGCGAGTTTGAGAGATGGAATATCGCACTCTATTGGTAGGACTGCATCCAATCCATATACTAATTGGAATGGTGTAAATCCGGTGGCAGTCTTGATGGAGGTCTGGTACACCCATAGTGCGGAAAAGAGCATGTTATGCCAATTTGACTTGTGTGTAACCACCATGCGTTGGATCGTGGTTTTCAAGACCTTGTTAATGGCTTCTACTTTTCCATTGGACTATGGGTAGTAAGGGTTTGAGTTTTCATGACGAAAACCCATTTTGGCGCTCAATTCATCTACCATATGGTTCTGGAAGTGAGATCCATGATCGGTGACTATGGCTTGTGGAACTCCAAACCGTGCAATAACATGATTGAACATGAAGAGTGCGGCGGTTTTTCCATTTGCGTTGTACGTAGGCATAGACTCGGCCCACTTAGTAAATAATATACTACTACTATGGCGTAAAAATGCCCCCCGGTCGAGGTAGGATAACAGTGCATGAAATCTATGCCCCATTTTGCAAAGGGGCTCATGGAAATAACCGGGTGTAAAGGGGATGGGTGGGAGTGCTTTTTCATTTGAAAATGCTGGCATGGGGGACATTTCTTAATGGCCTCAATGCAATCATTGAATATGGATGGCCGGTAATATCCCGCACGTGGTATCTTTTAGGCCATAGCCATCCCATAGAGCTGACCACCACAAGCCCCAATGTGATAGTCATGCAAGACATGTTCAACCTCCTCATGTGTCAGACAACATCGAAGAATAGAATCAACACCATGATGATACAAGGTATTGCTAATGATCAAGTAATACTTGGTGTGGTGGCATATACGATGACGATCATCACGAGACAGTTGGGGGTTGAACTGTTGGGTTTGAAGATATAATGTGATATCTCCATACCATGGGTCTGACATGCTAATGAGGAACAACTACTCATCTGGAAGAGAATCGTTGGGCTCAGATCCTAAATAAACATGGGGAAGATCACAAATGAGTTCCGCAAACACCAAATATTTCTTTGACTTGGCCTTCTCGAAGAGGAGATCGAATTCCTGAAGTACCGCGATCCAACGTGAATACTTTCCCTAGAGTACCTGACGTGTCAGAACATGGTACATGGGGTTCGAGTCGGAAATAATGGTGGCAGTGCGGAGCAGTATATAATGATGGAACTTTTGGACGGCAATGACTGCCGCGAGAGAGAGCTTCTCAACATGTGAGTAACGATTTTCGAGTCAATAAGACCCTTACTGAGGTAATAAATCACATGTTCCTGGGCGTTGTTTTCCTCCTAGACCAAGACCATGGCAATCGTGGCAACAAAAGCGGAAAGATGAAGGATGTAATCCGTGTAGTAATTGGGCAGTTGGAGCACAGGGGAATGGGTAATGGCATGTTTCATATTGTCGAAGGATTGTTGCGCTTGGTCATCCCATATGAACGGGATGTCCCTCTTCAGTCATCGCATATATCCCTATGTCTTCTGAGTGAAATTACACTAAAAAATCCATAGGTAAGTTTCCTTCCCTTGCAAACTTTGTAGTTCTGTAATGTCAGTAGGAGGTGGGAGAGTGACAATGGCTTCCACCTTCAAGGGATCAATGTGGATCCTGTCTTTCGAAACGATAGAACATAGGAGGCGTCCAGAATTGACACAGAAAATACCCTTGTGAGGATTCAGACGGATTTTATACCGTCTGCATTTGAGGAATACTACCATCAGATGATCAATGTGGAACTTGCGCTGCTGCAAATGGGGAGGTAGATCGTCAAGATAGGGCTTCACAAATTCCTTCACATCATGAAACGCGTACGACATGGCCCATTGGAATGTGGCACCAACATTTTTAAGACCAAAAGGGAGTTTACCATATGCAAACGTACCCCAAGGGAAAATGAAAGCGGTCTTATGTTGGTCGATCGGGTGGATCTCAATCTGGTTTTAACTGGAAAATCCATCCATGAACGAGAATATCACACTTCTGGCACAATTTCGAATGATCTACTAGATGAAGGGAGTAGGGTAGTTGTCTTTAGGACAAGCCTTGTTTAGATCCCTATAATCGACACAGACTCGGATGGTGCCCTGCTTCTTAACGACACGGACGACATTGGAGACCCATTCTGTTAACGGAACAGGGTAGATGAAGCCAGCCTTCAAGAGATTTTCAATTTCTTCCTTAATTGTCGCAGTCTTTCGAGGGTGTACTAGTCGTAACTTTTGACGGACTGGTTTAGAATTGGGATAAGTTTTAATCTCATGTGAAATGATGGCAGGATCTATCCCAGATGTTAGGAATGGAATTGTACCGAGTCCCTATTTGATTTTTTCTATTTTTTTCATTCCTTTCTACTTCTATCTTATTTTATTTTAAATTGAATAGTTTTGATTTTCTTTTATTTTCTATGTTATGAATGTTATTTTATTTTATTTTACCTCTACCCATAGTGGCTTATTAAAATATTTCATTTCATTTAACAGTCTTCAAAATACTTATTTAAATTTTTCCCTAATTCCTATGATTAAAGTTTAACCTTTATGTTGAGCTTGTTTGCAAAAATATTCATATGGACACATTCCCGCAGCATGGTAATTAAAATTGCATACACTAAGGCGCTGCTGGAATCCAAAATCATGGACGTTCGTGGTTAATTCAGAGAAACTGTTGGCACATTCATTTTATTGATGATCGAAGACTACCAAGGAGTTGTTTGTTACATTATAACGCTTGTCAAATTCATGATAAGAGCTGAAGATAGGGAAATGCCACGAATTTTAAAATTGGAAGCCATGTATTCTCAGATTTGTCAAAATTTCTAATTATGTTTAGTTCCAAGAAGCTAGTCAGTGATTAACTGCGGAAGTTATCGGTAAGACTGGTAAAATAAGTCATTTCGAGCCAACAGACACAAGTTGGGCCACCAATTTTCTTGAATGTGCAGCGTTGTTTAAGGCAGTTGGATGGTTTGAGTTTTTTGAAAGAGTTGCAGGTTTCAATTTCAATGTTGCCCAGGCCTTCGCTCAGAATCTTATCAATAGCACTGTAAGATTTAATACTTTGAATTTTGAACTGACAAAAGATCTAATTGCTGAAGCTATCGGTGTGCCCTTGGAGGGAGAATCATGGTTTAAGAAAACCCGTTTTGACTTCAACCCTAGCACTTTTTAGCTACCAGGATGTGAATCCCTTGACTGGAGCAAAGGGGTGCATTTAAAGAGCTTCAAACCGGAGTGGAAGGAAGTTATTGGAATTGTGCAGAGCTATATCACATGTGAAGGCAGGTTTGCATAAGTATTCAAGTACCATATTAGGTTTTTGTTGCACTTAAATCAACAGTCTAAGATGAATTTACTGTTCTTCCTACTCAAAAGCCTTCAGAATATGTCAAATAGGGTCAAGAGTCATGCTCATCACATGAGCAAGTCACTGTTTCATCATGGATTAATCAAGTTGATTGTTTTGTTAGTCTTGCAGAAGTATAATTGAAGTTGGGACCATTTTTTGTTTTGGTCAAGGTTTGTAATCGAGCAAGACGAGCATGAAAAGAAACATATGCCCAACAAAAAATCTAGTTTTGTGACGAACTTCAAAAGGGATGCAGCTGAAGACATAATACAAGATAATTTGCAGAATGATAATGTACAGGGAGAGTTTATAAACCTTTATGGTGCAGAGCAGGAAAACATGACTGAAGATGAGCATGAATGCATTCCTGAAGATTATACAATGAAAAATGTAGCTGGTTCAAATCAGGAAGAAGTTGTGAATTCAGTTGAGGTAGAGCAAAGTTATGTCTACAAAGAGGAGAAATTAGCCCTAATTTCTCTTACTACCAATACCAAGGAGAATATTTTTCAAGTTCTAGACTTTAAAGCCGATGTAAAATCTTTGGTACAGCTTGAAGGACCTAGATGGAAACATAAGACCAGAGCCACCAATAAAATTACATTGAACATGAGGAGGATTTTGAATCCTAAGCTAGAAAAGGAGAAGGTGACTATCATTCAGGATTCTTCAAGTGAATATGATGGAAATAGCAAAGAGGAGTTGAAGCTACAACAAGTTCAAACAAGTATAGAGGAGGATCAAGTAATGATACTAGAATCATCTAAAGTATGTGAAGAAGTTGCAGAACAGGAAATTATTCCTAGTGTTGAACAGGGAATGACTTCAATGGATTCATTTTCAGATGCAGCAGCGAGGAATAGGCAGGAAGAAGACTTGATTTTCAAGAAGTTGGATATCCCATTGCGATCAGACCAAGATTCAACATTGCATGCAAATGTTCATATGGACTCAGAGATAGAAAATTTGAAGAAATCATTACAACAACAAAAAACACAGTTACATTTCTGACTGAATCAAATGAGAGACTTATGAAAACAAATAAAAGGATAAGGGAAGACTTAGAAGATGTCAATGCTCATTATCAAGAGTTGATTGTAGTGGCAACGGAAGCCTTAAGAAGAAAAGGAGAAATAGAGATCCGGGCTGAGAAATTAACCAAGCAGATCCAGGATTTGAGAAAATGGAATAAGGTGTTGTCAAACAAGGTTCAAAGCATGGAGGAAGAGCAAGCTTGACATGATAAAAAATCTAATGCATTGGAAGGAATAGAAATGTTAGCAGAAGCTGCTAAGCAGTTATAAATGCCACCTAGTCATGCACAACTGTCCAAGTATTTTGTTTTAGTTATCTTATGCATAGTTGTTAATAGTAATTTTGGTAATCTTAAGACATTCGAAAGCTATTGTATAACTACTTTATGTAACTGTTTCGAAGCTTGACCTAAAAGTAGTTATGGAACTACTCCATTTTCGTAATGATAAAAGGAGGAGAAAATACACTAAGTGGGTCGGTATTTTGTTGGAGAAGGGCTATAGGGTTGATGCATTGTTGTATAATCAAACTGATGCTATATACTCTCATGTAATTTCTTTTTGAAGAGTTATATTGATATAAATACATATATAATCCACTTATTGTCTCTCTTTTGTTGGTTATGTTTATGGCCTATTCAACCACTCAATTTATAATTTCATTTCTTGATTAAAGTATTATTCATATAAATGCTTATGAGTTTATGGACAAAACCAGTTTCTTGTTTTATGAATGCTAATGGTTTATTTGTGTTTTAAATCTTTATCCATCATCTCTTCTTGATTGCTTTATGATTTAGTGCTTGCATTTGTTTGATGATTAAACTATTCTCTTCTTATGAATGAAGCCTTCAAACCAAAATCACACAAAAACCAATTCATTTTCCTTCAGTTTTTATTGAGATTGTCCTAGCTTGTACCTTTGTATTCTAGGTACAATTTATAGCACAAACATCTTTGGCGCCATTGCCAGGGACAAAAGTGAGGTAAAATATTCCCTGGGATAATTTTTTAATCTGATTTTGGAAGGTGAACAAGATCAGACATTGTTATAGACTACATTTTCACCAGTAGTGGTTCATTGTGGATTTAAGGAAGGCAAACACAAGGGGTAAATCTACATCTCCATTACATCCAGGAGTCTTAGATCCAAAGTAGATCTTGAAAGAAGCTAGACAAATTTGAAGATCTTAGTCTTCTCCTTCTTTATTTACTCTTGTCAAAAAATAAAAACTGAGCTTCCTGGAAAGACTCCCTTGTTTCAGTTCAAACCTTGTAAACTCTCTTTTCAACCAAGCCCGAGCAAAGTTAGTAAGCCTCTTTCTTCAGTAAGCCAAATTAGCTCCAAGATGGCAGGAAAACAGCCTCTTGATATGATGGACCGAATGGTAGCTTCTAGATATGCTCCTTTAGTTCTTCCCCAACCCCTGAATGCTCTTCCAGCTGGAGACTATCAGAAATACCTTCCCAGCTTTAATGGCCAGGGTGAAACAACTACACAGGAACATTCGAATGCATTTCTAAGTTATGCAGACAATAAGAATATTGAATCTTAAGATGTGTGGATGAGGATGTTTGTATAGAGTTTAGATGGGGAGGTAAGGAAATGGTTCAGAAACTACCTGCTAATTCAATAACCCTAAGAGAATAACTCCAAGAAATGTTTATGAGACAGTGGGTGATAATAATGATCACACTTATTACATTACAGAATTTCCAGCTTTGAAAAGGAAAAAAGATGAAACTGTAGCATATTTCTCTAAATGTTTCAATAAGAGGTATGGAAGGATCCCAGTTGAAATCAAGCCTTCTAAAACCTTAGCCAAGTTAACCTATGCCAATTCCTTTGATCATGAGTTTTCCTTGCATCTAAGAGAAAGAAGGTCAGTGACTTTGTTGAACATGCATGAAGCTCCCCTGGAGGTTGAATCAAATATGTGGGCTTCGAATAGGTTAAAAGATCAGATATATTATCAGGTGCATGACCGGAAGGGAAAAAATGAAATGATGCCATCAGCCTCTACATCAAAAAAAGGAGAGAGTAAAATGGATGAGATGACTAATTTGGTCAAACGTTTAGCTGCAAAAGCGAGTAAAATGGATTTGGAAAAGAATATTAATAAACCTGCATAGGAAGGAGAAAGAAATCCTAATCAGTTTAGGCGTCCATTTGTTCCTAGATTCATCTCTAGAGAAAGAAGAAATAATGACATCCAGAGGAAAAGAAGGGAGAATGAAGATCAGAGAGTTCCTCCCCCATTCCAAAATAATTTAATGGATGAAGTTGAAGACTTACAGTATGAATATAGTAAATCATAATTTAAATTACTTTGGAGAGCTGTCATCAGAGGATTTCCTTACTGAATATAATTGCCATAATTCTGAGTTTTTTGATTCGTCTGTTCATCAAGAAGAAAGTGATCCTGGCCCTGAAGTTTTAGCTGGTATTTATCAATCAAAACCCAAGAAATCTTATAACCTAAGATCAGGTCCAAAACAAATTGCTTACATTCCCATAAAGAAGATGGCTCCTCCTGCCAAGTAGTTTCCTAATCAAGCACTAGAAAAGAGACAAAACCATGGTAATCAAACCAAAGCTGCAGAAATTGAAGAAAGTAATAAAAATGTGTAGGCTTTTAATTTTGAGAATGAACTTTGCAAGGTCAAAATTCCAGTGCTATTAACTAAATTTATGAAGACTCCTTGTTATAGAGATCCTGCATTTAAAATACTGAGTTCACAGGCTAATCATTTCCCTTAAGACACTGTAAATTTACAAGAAGAACACCCTACAATCATTCTTGGCTTTGCCTCATCTGATAAGCCTGAAAATAGATCAAAATTTCCTCCACCTTTTTATATTACATTGACCGTCCATGATCAAATGATCCATAACTGCCTATTAGATTCCGGAGCCTCTCATAACCTGATACCTAAAGAAATCATGCAAGCCCTTGGTCTGAGTGTTACAAAGCCCTATCATTATTTGTTTGCATTTTACTCCAGAGCAGTAAAATGCCTAGGGGTAATTAAGGATCTTGTGGTAAGTCTGGCTCAGCTACCTATGAAGAGTGTGATTATGGATGTGGTTGTTTCTGATATCTCACCCAAGTTTGGCATGTTAGTTTCAAGGTCTTGGGAAAAGAAAAGAGGAGGTACATTCCAAATGGATTTATCATATGCAACCATTCCAGTATTCAGAGGAGAACATAGAAGATTGTACAGGGAAGTGCAGCTTGCTTTTATAGTAAGTGATCATAAGAACCCAATGAACCATCCTATTTATGTTTTAGATGAGGATTTGGGATCTTGCATGTTACATTTCAGTAATGAGGACACATGCATATTGCATGTAGAAAAAGAAACACCAGTCAAACATAGTATTGAAAAATGAGCTGAATTATGAAAAATGTACTCTGATGGATCATCATCCAAGGAAGGATATGGAGCAGGTATTGTTTTGATTTCTCCAGGAGGGGGGGTGATTTGTTTGATGTACAAATTAGAATTTCTTACTACTAATAATACATCTGAATATGAAGCATTGATACTTGGGGTAAGAGCTGCAAAGGATTTGGGAATTCAACAACTTATTGTTTTTGGTGACTCCGAATTAGTGGTCGAGCAGGTGAAGGACATTTATCAGGTAAAACAGGACTTGTTGAAAGTATATAGGAATGAAGTATGGGATATGATTGATAATTTCTCTGTAGCATTCAGTATTTCCTTTATTCCTAGGGATCAAAACCAAACATCAGATTCATTGGCTTTGGAGGCCACACATTTCAAAATTCCAAAACAAATCTAGCTTAAATATCCTATTGAGGTTAAGTACAGGCCTGCAGTACCAAACAAAACAATGGAGATTTTTTTAGGATGATTTGGAAATTAAAAATTTCTTAGAATTAACTGGGGAGTTTTCTAATTCACTGATTGACCACGATCAAGATGATGAAGTTGATGATATTGCTGCATATTCAGAAAATACAATTGATGAACATAAGATTATTGAGTTGAAGGGAAACTTCATTCCCAAGGGTTTGGTTCCCCTTGAGAGGATTTTTTCTAAAGATGATACTCTGTTAAAGCCTACAATGCAATCCTCAGAAGAGAACATTATAAGTTGTAACATTGGTACATAATATTAGCCTAAGATGGTGAAAGTTTCCAAATCACTTCCAGTTGAAGAAAGGAATAGGTATGTAAAGTTGTTGAAGGATTTTGTTGACATTTTTGCTTGCTCTTATGAGGATTTGAAAACCTATGATACCAACATTATTCAACATAAGGTTCCTTTGAAGCCAAATGTAAAACATTTTAGACAGAAATTGAGAAGAATTAACCCAGCTTTGCTTCTAGTCATAGAGAAAGAAGTCAAGAAGCTATTGCATGCAAAAATAATAGTTCCACTTAGATATTCATCATGGGTGGCAAATTTGGTTCCAGTGCGTAAAAAGAATGGAGAGGTCAGATTATGTGTGTATTTTTGCAATTTGAATAGAGCTTCATTGAAGGGTAACTATCCATTGCCCAAGATTGAACAAATTTTGCAGAAAGTGGTAGGTGCCCAGAGAATTTCAGTGGTTGATGGATTCTTGGGTTACAATCAAATTGTTGTGCATCCAGATGATAGGGAGAAAACATCCTTTACTACCCCTTGGGGTACATTCATGTATGACAAGATGTCGTTTGGTTTGATGAATGTTGGTGCAACTTTTCAAAGAGCTATGGATATAGCTTTCGTTGGAGAAAATGAAAAATTTGTAGTAATTTATTTGGACGATATCACTGTGTTTTCTAAATCCAATGAAGAGCATTTGAAACATCTCAGACAAACTTTTTTGAAGTGCAAAAAGTTTGGACTGTCTTTAAATCCTAAGAAGTCACATTTTGCTCTTAAGGAAGGTAAGCTTTTGGGACATCTAGTTTCTGCAGATGGGATTAGAATAGATCCTTAAAGAGTTAAGGCTATTCTGAAGATCAGTATTCCTCGAAGTAAGAAGGATGTCTAATCATTTATTGGAAAAATCAATTTTTTGAGATGGTTCATCCCAAACTTTGTTGAAACAATCAAACAGATAACATCTATTTTAAGGAAAGATCATGAGGTGAAATGGACATCAGAAGCTAGAGCTTCATTTGAGAAGATCAAGCAGGCCCTGACAGAAGCTCCAGTGCTGGTAAGCCCTGATTTTTCAAAAGATTTCTTTACTTTCACTTTTGCATCTCAGGACACTATAGTTGTTGTTCTGCTACAAAAAAATGAAAATGGATTAGAGCAGCCTATTGCTTTCTTTAGCAAAACTTTGATGGATTCGGAATTGAAATACAGTACACTAGAAAAGAAAGCATATGCACTGGTTAAGGCCTTGAAGTTTTTCAAAATTTATATTTTTCATTCAAAGATTATTGCTTTAGTAAATCAGTAGTTGCATTGGAAAGATCCAGGAGTATTATTGCTCAGGTGTTTGGAGAAAGAAGAATCAGAAGAAGTCATTTAAAAACTGCATGAAGGTGCCTATGGAGGTCACACATATTGGAAAGCTACAGCTTACAAGATTCTAAGGTCTGGGTATTTCTGGGCTTCTTTATTTTCATATGTATATTAGCAGGTCAGAGATTGGGTTCAATGTCAAAAATTTGCTGGTAAACAGAAACTTGTATCCTTTCCTTTGAAACCTATTGTGGCGAATGCTCATTTCCAGCAATGCAGATTGGATTTCTGTAACATCCCCATTTTTTCCCTGTTACATGCAAATGTAAATGATGTAATATTGTTATAAAATCATGGTGAGGAGCTCAAGGCCAAGGCCCCGCCATCGATTTAGTGATGCATATGGTTTACGTGCTAGCCAGGCACATTAGAATTTCAAACATCATGTAAATATGCATTTTAATAAAATACCCACAACTAGCTATGCAATGCAACAAGAGATGGGGGCATGATTTTACAAGGAATTGGGAGGGAAAACATTCAAACCCTTAATCCAATCAAGTCAAGCCAAATTTCAATGAGAGAACCCATGAACCCTCAACTACCCATGTTGACTTGTGTACCCAATCATTGATTTCTCCAAGAATTGGTTGAGGTAGTTAATTCCTTGGGGAATGGGAGGTATGGCTGTCCAAATTTGGGTATGGGCAAACCACCCTTCATAGAAAATCGTGTTTTGCTTCTTGGGCAAGAAAAGAGCCATTAATTGCTCCCCAATCCATGAACCATCAACTAGTTTTGGCTCCTTCATGAGTTTGGAGCTACCTGGGCATTTTCCAGCCATGTTTCCCTGTGTTTTCCTTCATTCTCAGCTGGGAGAAGGGCGTTTTTGTATTGTATACCAGTGGGGAAGAAGGGGGAATCGAATTGGGGTTCCATAGAGACCGTTTTGGCTGTTGAATGCTTATATACCTGTGGGAGAAATCGTTTTCTTTCCTATGGTCGAATTTCCCTCTCCCAATCCCTTGTTTTGGCTTGAGCTCGAGTGCCTAGGGTTTTGATTTATCCTGATAAACCCAACTGTGGACTAGCTTGGATTAGATGCATTGACTACTTGGCTGTGTATGAGCTGGAATGTCCCCTTTTCCTTGTAATAATCATTCCCAGCTCGAGGGTGGCAGTTGTGTTGAGAGGATTGATGAACACAACTGGCCTATGGTTGGATGGAACATTGTAGCAACATAGCTAGTTGCTTGGGATCATTTCACCATAAAGATAAGTGTTTTTCTATCTATGTGTTTTTCCTCTGCAATGTTATAATTTGATGGTTGTTTTAATATGTTGAATGCATATGAAATGTGTGTGGATGATGTTTTTTATTTCCGTTGTGCATGTTTGTTGAATTGCATCTTAACACATTGGTTTTTAATTCAAATGAATCTAATGAATTGGGCTAAGATTATGTAAAATATCTAGATATTGGCTTCATGTTCCCTTCCTCGAATTGCGTCCGTCGGAGGGGACGTTACATTTTGGTATCAGAGCAAAGGTTGCAGCATTGGGCCTTCATGGGATACCTATCACAGTTGTAGAGGTAAGTATGCTTCCTATTCAACATTGATAATTTAGAAAAGTTTCAAAAATCGAAAAAAAATTGAAAATTTTCTAAGTGATTCTGAGTTTTCTGCCAAAAACTGTGTCGAAGAATCTCATCGAGTTGTGCCGACGATATGGTGGCGATGCGTTTCAGTGAATCTCGCCGAGTTGCACTGAAACAGTCGTTGAAACTTGTTGAGTTGTGCTGACAAAGTTTGCGGAAGTTCCTGAGGAAAGGAAGAAAAATTTCAAAATTTTTCTAAGTGTTTCAGCGGCAAAGAGGAAATTTTGGCAGAACTCGATGAGTTGCTCCCAAACGGTCTGCTCAAGTTAGTGAGTTGCGCCGAAACAGTCGGCAGAAAATCAATAAGTTTGTCAGAAAATAAGGTAAATTTTGGCGAAAAAGGAAAAAGTTATCTTAACAGTCGGCAAGAACTAGTGAGTCTACGCCGAAACAGTCGATGGAACTAAGTGATTTGCTCCGCAGCAGATCAACGGAAAGTTATGAGTTTTGGTTCAAAATGGGTCAGAGGAGATAGACGATTTTACCCATCGACAGAACTCGGTGAATTGGCCAAAAACGGGTCGGAGGAGATCGACAAGTTTACCGATCGACATAACTCGGTGAGTTGCTTCGAAACAGTGAATTTCAGCTGTTTTCCAAGGAGTTTTTTTAGGTGCCAAAAGTTGAAAAATGCCATTGAACTTATGCACCAGATTGTGCGAAATTGAAATATTTACAAAAAATAAAAATAAAAAAGAGGGCGTTTCCCCCTTGACCCCCGTCGTCCCCCGGAGATAGTCGTTGAAAGTGTGAAATGCATTCTCTATGCTTGGGATGAGAAGCAGGAATTGCATAAGAGGTTTTGGAAGCCTTATTAAGAGTAATTAGCTGTAATATGCATTGCGGAAGAGCAATGGGAGCAGCAAGGAAATGTTGATAAGAGGGAAATTCCTCACTTTAAACTATTTCTATTTATAACATAAGAATTGCATGTGTTATCGGACAATCCACTCGAGCGGATGTGACCAGGATATCCCTAACTCAATGTGAGTCTAGAACAAATAGAACAGACTACAAATACATCCCCTAGATCTACTTAAGGATCGAATACTAGATTTCTTACCTTTTACTTCACAATCCTTTCTCCTGAATGCTGCTCCACATCTCACAGTCGTCAAATCCAAGCTACAAGACCTATCAAGACAAAGAAACAAGGGAAACTAGTAAAATACATCTATATAATAAGAGATCTAAGTAAACAGTTAAGCAGGTAAACTACTCAATATCATTGCACACATGAACAATATTGGTGGAAAGCATTTGTATTACTGTAAATAGAGGAGTACATGATAGAGATATAGAACTACAACCAAGACTTAACGTAGTAGCCCTTCTCTGACCAAGCCAATTGCCACGTCCTTCCAAGGAAGTATGAGTTCTCCAATAGGTGAATGGAGGTGTTCTAAAAGTGATTTCACCAACATGTAGATACCATAGGCTTACTCTCTTTGGGATGGGAGTGAGCTTCACTTATATAGTACTAAGTTGATAGGATATGGATAGGATAGGTTGAGAAATGGTAGGAGAGAGATAGGGGATCCTCCCAAAGAGTTAGAGGTTGAGTACCAACTCCCCTAGAGGTTAGGGATAAGCCCCTAATGAGCAAGTTTTGAGAAGGATCTCGAATAAACTATTTTTTCCCATTAACTGACCTCGTCGCACCTTGCAGTGGAGCAAGATGCGACGTCACATGTTGATAGTGTGCAACTTGCGATGACCCTTCAAAACCTAGCACAATTGGGTACAAATCCTCCCAGGATGATTACTTAGTCTAGGTATCTTCAGGGGTGTGTACACTGAATCTTATGATGAGTAGATTTTGGGTGTAACAGAATGCCCCCCAAAGCATGAAGCTATTAAGGATGTACAAGTGAAGTGCTTTGAAAGAAGTAATGGCAATAGGCTCGATGGACGAAGGACACTGCTGCAGTACAACTGACTCTGAACTGACAATCTCATATGAAGTACAACATGGCTGCCGACCAATACATTGTAGCTCCATGGTAGTAATGACCGACTGAACACAATCATGGCTACTAGACACAAGCGTAGATCCATGATGAGATGATAACACAGCCACGACCAATACAAAAATGGATCCGTGTAATATGACTCAATACAAACTCCATCGCAACCTGAGTAAAACATGACTCCCCAGGGTCTTCAAGGTGAACCCACAATGATATGAATCTATCCATGTGATTACAAATGTCTAAACGTCGAACATGGTAGAAACCACTTGATTATCGGTCATTGATGTAAAACATTAACAAGTGCGAGGGAGACCGCCATTGATGTCAATGATTCCCAAGGTATCACGGTACATATCATCAAGCGTGAATAAATGAGTTGAAGTCGAACGCAAGATGAAATCTTTCAATCAAGAGTCAATGATGTAAACTCATGATGAAAGCGAGGTAACCTTCCATTGAGGCATACAGGGCCAAGGTACTTGGTTTGTTTCTAGATTCAATCCTCAGATGATATGTTGAAGTCGACAAGGATGAATCCATTGAAGGAGGGCCATGATGAATCCCCCATCAATCGACATGAAAAATGACAAAAGATGTGTAAAGTGGATCGGATGGTATAGTAACATGTAAGACTGACTCAAAGTAACAACGACATGACGGCGCGTGTACTGACTATAGATAACAAATGATGAATGTGTTCTTGAACATGGGCATGGCATGACTCGGCAGTATTGACATAATGAGAATGATGCAAACTTCTAATGCAACTGATAATGGAAGCTTTCTCCGAATGACTCACAGGAGTAACAAGACTCAGAAAGTAAGCGGGGACTCATACACAAATAGATGACCCAAGAATTGTATGCAATTGCAGATGAGTGACATGTTCAATAATGACTATATACTGCCACTAAGGTATGTGACACAAACACTTTCCTTTTTCCCCATCATGAATGATGAGTGCCTCATGTGTTTTTTACGAGCTTGATGAGGGTAACCAGATGCTCGGTATAGCTCATCTCATAGATGAGTCCAATCCCAAATATTTTCCTAACCTAGGATAGGATGGGTTCATCCCATGATGGGCCCTTCAATGTTTAAAATTTAATGAGTCCAGAGAAGGAAAACTCGGCGTGATTTCATGTTTAGAGAGACAGAAAAGAACTAAAGGAGACTCCAACGGTCCTTTTTCGTAAAGTTAGCCTCATCGCCCGAAAAAAGGGTAAAACAACGCGGGAGAGGACTCTTCTAGTCATGATTAGATGGAGTATACCTTTTTCGTAATTAGTGCCTCCTGGTCTGAAAAAGGGGTAAACTATCACCAAAAAGACGATCTTTCAAATGATTTTACAAGCATGAAAGCATCAAGTTCGCTTGGCAATCTTTTCCTATTTAGGGAGTCTGAAAAGAGATTAAAAAGGACTCCATGAACAACTTTGTCATGGTTGATGACCGAGTATAACAAAGGAAAAAGTAAACTCGGCACAATTCATTTTCCGTAAATAGTCCAGCGAGGCCGGATAAAGTGATATACTCGTTAGACACACCTTTTTAACTCAAATTTTTAACGAGCACAAGAATGGTATCAAAAGCACTCGGAATCTTTTTCATGTTTGAACCAGAGCACGAAAAAGTAAAAACTAAGCTCAACCCACTTTTCATGTTTCAACCAGAGCACGAAAAAAATGAAAAACGTAAGCTCAAATACTATCTTACTGTTTTTAACGAGCTCGAAGATATGTTGGAAGAATTCTCATGATGTCTGCTTCATTTTTTAACGAGCTTGTAGCATAAAATAAACTATGCTTGGGATAATTTTCATGGTTTAATGAGCTCGAAACCTAAAAAAGGAAAGTATGCTCGAAAATGTTCCCAATGGTGGATTTCTTCCCGTCATGAAATCCAAAGGTTGGTGCATGCCCCCAGCATGATTGCTAGAAGTAAGTGACTTAGCTCCAACGTGGTGTGGAGAGGCAATCGAGTTGACTTCAACGTAACTTTCAAATGTTAAAGACATGCCCCCAAGCTTAATTTCATCCACCTAAGGCATAGGGAAGTGAAAAGAAGGTTCAGGTACTAAGTCTACAAGGATACTCGACTCAAAGGGAAAGGATATGTTTCATTTTTTAACGAGCTTGACACAAGATTAGAACTCTGCTCACGGGAACCTATTTCATTTTTTAACGAGCTTGAAATAGAAAGGGAACTATGCTCATAGGTTAAGGCCCATTGACGGGTTCCTTCCCAACATGATGCCTAGAGGTTGGTAAATGCCCCCAGCATGATTGCTAGCGTCTTAACATGGTAGTGTTCCCTCAACATGATTGCTGACGGTACGACATGTGGCATTCCCCCCAAGCTTCAAAAAATGCTGCTTGCTAACCCAACTACCAACCTGGCTACTAATATGAAAATGTTCACCAAGGGGGGGAAAACAAGAATCAGAGGAAATGAAGGTTCAAGTTCTAACTCTAGCGAGAGACTCGAACTGAAGGGAGGGAGATCTATTTCATTTTTACACAAGCTTGAAATAGATAATAACTATGCTTGAGGGGGCCCATATTATTTTTTAACGAGCTTGAAATGGAATAAAACTGTGCTCGAGTGGATGGTTTCATTTTTATGCAAGCTTGAAACCAAAGGTAAATTATGCTTAGAGGGGTCTATCTCATTTTTTAATGAGCTTGAAATAGAATAAAACTATGCTCCAGTGGATTGGTTTCATTTTTATGCAAGCTTGAAACCAAAGGGAAACTATGCTAGGGTGGTTGGTTTCATTTTTTAATGACCTTGAAACATAACATAAACCGTGCTCTTACCCCCATCCTCAGGGGGAAGAAACCACTAAAACATGCAAAACATTAAGGGAAGTCTGATGACTAGGAGTCATATGATGAGTGGGTGTCACGAAGGAAAGTTGATCAATGGTCACAATATTCCCATGATGAGGAAAATACATCACTCGAAAGAGTGTGGACACAACGGCTTTCATAGCATAGACATAATCACGTCCAAGGAGTAGATTGAAATCTAAAGGACCTTGGACAACCATGACATCAACATAAATAGTTTTACCCCTCAACGTGATAGTAACTGCGGGAGAATCCCTAAAGGTCCAGTAGGCATTCTATTAAAAGCCAAAATCTGATCAGTTACTGGCACAAGCTGAGGAGAACCTATAGCTTTCCATGCAGTTAAGGATAAAATACCAACAGAAGCTCCCTCATCAACTATCGTATGAAAGATTTCTTTATCAAAAACTCCTATAGATATTTGAAAAGGAATACTCGAAGGAAGACGAGATTCTGTTAGACCATCCCAATCAAAAGGAATGACCTCAGTAGTTGGGGGGGGTCCTGTAGGAATGGACAGGGTTTCCCCTTGCCTAGGACATTCTGAACTGACTAGGAAAACATTAGCAGTTTCTATTTCACTCTCACTTGGAAGATAAGAATGAGACGAAGATTGTGTCATGGTGACTGCTTCAGTCTGGACTTTCTCCAATAAAAGAGCGGGATCAAGTGGAGATGACATCGACTCGATCACTTCACTCTCGGAAAGAAGAGTGGGATTGATTTCATATGGAACTAAATCGATCACTTGGTCAACCAGCGGGGGGTCGAGGGACAACTTACTATCACTTGTTGGAAGCACCTGTTGAGAACTAGTAATATCTTCCAACCACCGTGAAGCTTCATCCATGCTTGGACAAAGGAAAGTACGGTGCATGCCCTTGCATATCAAATAGGGATACAAGAATTTACCCTTTTGACCCTTCAACAATGGGTCACTGGTTGAGGGAGTGTCATCAACATGATGGTCAGAGGTTGACGATACAAGCGGTTTGGGGTTTTTAGACCACACTTCTGACACACGAAAAAGATCGGGACAATTCTTGAGAAGGTGATCACCCTTGCAAAGTTTGCAAGGGAACTTGGGCTTACGAGGTGTTCTCATAGAATGAGTTCCATCATAGGCAGATGGTTGACGCTTGGTCTCTTTCTTATCCTTCTTCTTCTTAATCTTCCCTTTCTTCTTCTTCACACTCGCCTTCTTACTAACATTAGAGTTTTCAGTAGGAGAAGAGGAAGAGATGGAAGTCGATTCAAATTTCGATGGAGAAGGAGAAGGGTCATCATGAGATTGATGCTCATGTGGTGAAGGACCTAGTTACCTGGACAATACGTGGGAGCTCAAATCCGTAGTGGTGTTGTCTAATGCACAACCGTTCAGCAAGAGACCTTCCGATATACTACCGAGTACATGATACACCCTTCTATATACGCCAAGTATGGATTATGGTACTTTGTGGGTACATGAAGGGGCTCAATATACTGATAAGTACGTGGAAGACTACAATACCCCTGGAATACAGTGCTGGCAAATAACGACAGCTGACATGCTTAAAGATGCCGGAACATGTCTCTAACTTACACACAGTTACTAAATGATTTTAACCTAAGCTAGTGTTAATTTTATCTTCTGCGGTTAGGTGGATGCATGAGGTGAGTACATAAATGTAAACATAATGCAATCCTCAAACTACATGATAATGCACATTTTCCTTTCCTTTTCAATGAAAACTACTTAAGGTAAGGAGAGATTTTTCTTTCTTTCAAACCAAAAGTACTTAAGTAGTAGCGAAAAGAAGAATTCCTTCCTAGAGTGCAATAATTCTAACTTTCTGCATTAATCAGCCAAAAAGCGTAAAGAAAATGAAAGATGCAGCTAATCTTAACAATGTATAAGACAAAATGATGAAGCACTTTAAATTTTCAAATGCATGTACCAAAAATGGAATTTGATAACTAAACGCTTTTCATATCTATATATAGAAAGTGAGAGAATATCTACAACACTCTAATCATTCAGAAATTCCCAAGGAAAAATGGCAAACACCCAAACAACTCAAGGGCACTCAAGAAAGGCTCAAAATCTACCAAATGCAATAATTATAACTCATTTCCTATCTTTTTACACTTGAAAAAGACACATCTAAGCTACATAAAGAAGGACTCCACAAATGCTTCCAATCAAATGCAAGACAAAGATAAGCACTTAACAATCTTATCTAACTCAAATGCACACAAAAATCAAACAAGCCTTTCTTCTTCTTATGAGTGTGAGACCAAGAATTTCAAATGATCAAATTAAAGTAAGAACACTTATGTTTTCCAATTTCATGAATATAGCAAAAGAGTGACAAAATCAATCTTTTCTTTGAACTAAAGTGGAGACAAAGAATCAATCTTTCCCCAAAATGATTGAATAGCTCAGCATGTAAGGGAAACAAGATGCATAACCCAAGAAAGAGAGGCTCAAAAAGACATGGATATCCCACACTCTTCAAGTCTTTAAAACAAGCCAATCAAACTCAACCAAAAATGATCTCAAAACCTTGAGATGGGTCAAAACAACTAAAGAATGCATGATTCATGGCCCCCCCCTGGCCATGAAGGGAAAATTTTTTTCAAAAATAGAACCCATCTCACTTTAAAATGTAAGCAAAACACTAGTTTTGACTCAAGGGGCCAAACATGAATCCAAATCTCAAAAGACCCAAAAACCAATACAAATAAGCCAAACAAAACACACAAATCAAAGATGAGATCTCCAGCTGGATCTTGCAGCACAGAGAGAGTTCATACAACAAACCAAAGTCCAGACTGTCAAATGGAGAGGAGATGCCTGCATGCCAAATTTTGACAAATCGTCGCACTCTGTGCTTGTACACAATGCAACGTCGCAGTCTACCTACACGGGAAGTGCGACGATGTCGCAGTCTGCCAATGCATGGGATGCAACGAGTATCCAACAGGTAAAGAACAGAGACTCAGGATGACATAGTGTCGCTCTATTTCCACTACCCAGGTGTGACAGACAAAGTCTAGATTCAAAAATGAATCAGATCTCTCAACAATGAACCATGGAATGGTTTGGGAATGAGTTGTATAAACTCAAAGGAAGTAGATCAAAGTCTTCAATATGAAGATCTGATAGTGAAATCAACTCCAAGAAGTAAATGGCAAAAAATAAAAGGCTTGTGTCAAGCAATCAACTGAAAATGAATCTTAGATTAACAGCTACTGACCAAACTCTATACACTCCCCAATATGGTCACTAGATTTGTTATCAGATAATCCAATCGAGCGGACGCGAGCAGGATCTCCCTAGCTCAATGTGAGTCTAGAACAAATAGAACAGACTACAAATACATCTCCTAGATCTACTTAAGGATCGAGTACTAGATGTCTTACCTTTTACTTCGCAATCCTTTCTCCTGAATGCTGCTCCACGTCTCATGGTCGTCAGATCCAAGTTGCAAGACCTATCAATACAAAGAAATAAGGGAAACCAATAAAAGACATCTATACAATAAGAGATCTAAGTAAACAGTTAAGCAGGTAAACTACTCAATATCATTGCACACATGAACAATATTGGTGGAAAGCATTTGTATTACTGTAAATAGAGGAGTACATGATAGAGATATAGAACTACAACCAAGACTTAACGTAGTAGCCCTTCTCCGACCAAGCCAATTTCCACATCCTTCCAAGGAAGTATGAGTTCTCCAATAGGTGAATGGAGGTGTTCTAAAAGTGATTTCACCAGCATGTAGATACCATAGGCTTCCTCTATTTGGGATGGGAGTGAGCTTCACTTATATAGGACTAAGTGGATAGGATAGGTTGAGAAATGGTAGGAGAGAGATAGGGGATCCTCCCAAAGAGTTAGGGGTCGAGTACCAGCTCCCCTAGAGGTCAGGGATAAGCCCCTAAATGAGCAAGTTTCGAGAAGGATCTCGAATAAACTATTTTTTCCCATTAACTGACCTAGTCGCACCCTGCAGTGGAGCAAGATGCGACTCGCATCTTGCTAGTGTGCAACCTGCGACGACCCTTCAAAACCTAGCACAATTGGGTACAAATCCTCCCAGGATGATTACTTAGTCTAGGTATCTTCAGGGGTGTGTACACTGAATCTTATGATGAGTAGATTTTGGGTGTAACAACATTTGGAAAATAGAAAAAATGAATGTTATACACGTATGCATATATTGAATTGCTAAATCATGAGAAGATCATAGCTAATGA